>JAQFVV010000837.1:0-177500 GCA_028023455.1 Epiperipatus broadwayi
TATATATTCTACCTAACCCGCCCTCTCACTCTTTATATTTATATTTTTTTTTTTAATATATTCATATAAAGTACGTCGTCTCGTAAACTTGTCTAAAACATCATTTATATAAAGTAATAACAATGTTCTAAATTTTATTATAACGACTCGATCAGAATTCTATACCACTCTCTTACACAGAATCCTATCACAGGGTGGTTAGTGCTACGGGTGGAGTAATCAATATCATTGGAAAACTTTTGCCAATAACATTTATACTCGTTTACTAGAACACGTATTAGCCAATCAAACTTTTATTTATTTAAAGGAAGAAATCCTATGGGCGCCAGCCGAGCTTGTCGACAAGTCTGCTTGACCAATACGGTCTAGTACCCGCTCCCGCTAGCTCAGCTACAATAATCAATCAAATATACTCCGCCTACTTAAAAAATCACTTTTAAAAATCTTTTCTACGCTAACTTTCTCGCTTTCTCCTTTCTTTATTTTAATTATTTAAGTTAAATCTAATTTGAGTAATAACTAAACAATGAAATATTCATTTACGCTATTATACTTCGTTTTGTCTTATAACACAATTATCTACACTTTCGATCAAGTTGAAATAAAATTTAATGCACTCAAAGTTCCATATTATAAATACAAATTAATCATACGCATACGCTTACATTTGAAGTAACAATAAAATCTCATATAAATACATTTGGAAATAATCATACGCATACACTGATATTTAAACTCACACTAAAATACATTTGATAAAATAATTATACGCATTTTTTTATATTGGAAATCACACTGAAATCTCTGGGCATTGGAGCTAAAGACAATTAGTAGTTCATAAGATAAAGTTCAGAGTTTATTATTACGGCTTTAATTAGTGAGTTAGAAATTGAAACAAATATTACCTAGCTTTCTCCCCTCTGCACGGTTTTTTGAGCGTTGCTTCAATAGTGTTTCCTTCGGTCAGTTAGCGCTAACTGCTTGCAATCCATTCCCGATGTCTTTGGGATCATGTGGGCTCCACGTGGACACTCCGTCTCCTTCTTGTTTATGCGACCATGATCGAATTTGGAACTGTCCGCTGATGGTATTGCCTGGAAGGATTCGGCCGGTTGTTCACACGATGGTTTTAGCAATGCAGCATAGTATAATTAATGAACGACAATTGCTTAATAATTGCTTAGGAATAATAATACAAGCATTGACTAATAGAATAGAAAATTTGCCCCTTTTATATTTACAGTTCTTATCTCGCGGATTCAATCTACAATACGTAACTAATCCTCTGGTGTTTCAGTTATGGTCCGTGCTGATTTTCTGGTGTTCGCATTGGTTATTGAATTTCTTTGTATTCCCTGCTAGAGTTATTTCACTTTCTTTGTTATAGTTATTTCAATTCCTTTGTTAAAGTTTTTTCCAATTTCTTTGTTAAAGTTATTTGCACTAATTAGCCGTTTGCTGGAAATTTCTTAGGTTTGTCATTAGCTCCCATTGTTTATTACATTCATTCAATTACACATATAATTTTTCTTTTTATTATGATTATAAGACAAAACGAATTCCACCTTGCTTTTTCTTTTTTTTTCTTTTCTTAAAGCAATTTTAAATCGAATTTCAGTTTAGTCAAATCAAATTTCTAATCAAATCAAACCTAATTATCAATTTTTTAATTTTTTTAGCTTTTATTTAATACGACTCAAAATTATATTTTAGAAAACTATTTATTTTATGCTTTTAACGCTCACCTGTCTATGAAAAAATCTTTATTTTATTTTACCTTACACGAACTTTTAATTTTATTAATATTTACACAAATCGCTTATTAATTAATATTATTTTTTTTAAAATTATATGTACCGCCAACGCACACACACTCCTTCCTAATATATCTCGGTACATTTCTCCGTCCCCCCTTTTTGAAACTAAAATATCACTCTGAGGTTTTAGTTTTAACGTTTAATTTTAATTTTATTCGATTTAATTTGATGGACGTTCGTCTTCTCTTATTCTTGGATGTCCGTATTCCTGTTGAGTTTGCGATTCCGTTATACCCATTGATTTATTACTTTTATTTATTCATGCTCGATCAGGTGGTTCTCTCTTCCTGCCATGTGGGTCGTGGTACCCATCCCATTCCCTGTATCGATCTGGAGGTTCCCTAGGTAGATTGCCATAATCAATCTGTGTTAAAAATTCCGCCATTTCCTCCACTGACCGTCCGTCTTTACTTAGCATTAGTTGTTGTATATTTGGCGGCATGTTATGGCGTAGTGTTCTGATTATTTGACCATCTGACATAGGGAATGCAGTCAGTGCCTTGAGTTTTGACACTTGTCGGTAAAAGAATTTCGCATATGTTTCTCCCCGCGCACTTGCATATTTCTCGTGGGATATCTTATACCTGATTCCGTCTTGTCTTGCTTCATTCCAAAATGCCCTTAACATGGCCCGCCTGTACTCTCCGAATGTTTGCGGTTTCTCGTCCAAGGTGTGCCACCAATCACGTGCCGTCTCTTGGAGGTAACTGCTGGCCACCGCAACCTTGTCCTCTTCCAGTAAACTTTTATTATAAAACATATTATTCAGACTTTCCAAATGTTTCAGCGGGTTCTCTCCTACCTCCGCTTTAAATACCGAGATGGCAAACTGCTTTTCCATAAATCTACTCGTCTGTTCACTGTGCCTATTCTCATTCTTAAACTCCTCATACTTCTGCTCTATCTGTCTTATTTTCTGCCCTGTTTCCCCCACTACGTCTTTATATATCTCCTTTACTTTCGTTTTGATGTCCTTGGTGGTCTCTATTTCCTTCCCTAAATTCCCTAATTCCTGTCGCGTCGTTTCCTGGCTACTTATTAAGTCTTGACATATCTCTTCCACGCGTACTACTCTTTCTTCTATCTGGCTTTTCCCTATACTGCTTGACTCTTCCCTTGCTTCTATATTTTCTTTTAATTCTACTACTTCGTACTTTTCTTCTTCTATACTCTTTTTCACTTCTCCTATCACTTCCTTGAATGCGTCCCTTCTTGCTGTCATTTCCTGTTTCATTTCTCTCGTCTCTATCCTAAGTTCATTTATTTCCTCCTTCATTTCCTGTTTCATTTCTCTCATCTCTATCCTAAGTTCCTTTATTTCCTGTTGATTTTGTTTAATGTCTTGGCGTATCTCTCTCATCATGTTCATTAACATTTGTAATGCGCTTTCTTCCACTATTTGCGGATTTTTGAAAAAAATCGGGCTTTCTTCTGGCGTTGCCCTCCCGTCACTTCCACTTTCATCCATTTTTCTTTTTAATAATAACGATAAACTTACGTACGCACAACCAAAACCTAACCTTCCCAGTTCCCCCTTTTTTTTTTTTCTTTATACTAAAATTCCCCGGAGTGTCCCTATGCCTCCACGTTTTATCTGATTGCAAAAAATCACCTTTACAGTTGCGCCGCTTACACCGTTTTCTAATTCTACTATCACGCTCCCTTCCGCTTCTTTTTACTAACTATCACTTCTGTCCTCATACACGACTCTGGCCACCGCTTGACTCACGTCGGTTCTGCCATCTCAAAACATTTAGTTTTGCTCCACGTTGACGCGCCATTCTACCTAACCCGCCCTCTCACTCTTTATATTTATATATTTTTTTTTTTATTATTATTCATATAAAGTACGTCGTCTCGTAAACTTGTCTAAAACATCATTTATATAAAGTAATAACAATGTTCTAAATTTTATTATAACGACTCGATCAGAATTCTATACCACTCTCTTACACAGAATCCTATCACAGGGTGGTTAGTGCTACGGGTGGAGTAATCAATATCATTGGAAAACTTTTGCCAATAACATTTATACTCGTTTACTAGAACACGTATTAGCCAATCAAACTTTTATTTATTTAAAGGAAGAAATCCTATGGGCGCCAGCCGAGCTTGTCGACAAGTCTGCTTGACCAATACGGTCTAGTACCCGCTCCCGCTAGCTCAGCTACAATAATCAATCAAATATACTCCGCCTACTTAAAAAATCACTTTTAAAAATCTTTTCTACGCTAACTTTCTCGCTTTCTCCTTTCTTTATTTTAATTATTTAAGTTAAATCTAATTTGAGTAATAACTAAACAATGAAATATTCATTTACGCTATTATACTTCGTTTTGTCTTATAACACAATTATCTACACTTTCGATCAAGTTGAAATAAAATTTAATGCACTCAAAGTTCCATATTATAAATACAAATTAATCATACGCATACGCTTACATTTGAAGTAACAATAAAATCTCATATAAATACATTTGGAAATAATCATACGCATACACTGATATTTAAACTCACACTAAAATACATTTGATAAAATAATTATACGCAATTTTTTTATATTGGAAATCACACTGAAATCTCTGGGCATTGGAGCTAAAGACAATTAGTAGTTCATAAGATAAAGTTCAGAGTTTATTATTACGGCTTTAATTAGTGAGTTAGAAATTGAAACAAATATTACCTAGCTTTCTCCCCTCTGCACGGTTTTTTGAGCGTTGCTTCAATAGTGTTTCCTTCGGTCAGTTAGCGCTAACTGCTTGCAATCCGTTCCCGATGTCTTTGGGATCATGTGGGCTCCACGTGGACACTCCGTCTCCTTCTTGTTTATGCGACCATGATCGAATTTGGAACTGTCCGCTGATGGTATTGCCTGGAAGGATTCGGCCGGTTGTTCACACGATGGTTTTAGCAATGCAGCATAGTATAATTAATGAACGACAATTGCTTAATAATTGCTTAGGAATAATAATACAAGCATTGACTAATAGAATAGAAAATTTGCCCCTTTTATATTTACAGTTCTTATCTCGCGGATTCAATCTACAATACGTAACTAATCCTCTGGTGTTTCAGTTATGGTCCGTGCTGATTTTCTGGTGTTCGCATTGGTTATTGAATTTCTTTGTATTCCCTGCTAGAGTTATTTCACTTTCTTTGTTATAGTTATTTCAATTCCTTTGTTAAAGTTTTTTCCAATTTCTTTGTTAAAGTTATTTGCACTAATTAGCCGTTTGCTGGAAATTTCTTAGGTTTGTCATTAGCTCCCATTGTTTATTACATTCATTCAATTACACATATAATTTTTCTTTTTATTATGATTATAAGACAAAACGAATTCCACCTTGCTTTTTCTTTTTTTTTTCTTTTCTTAAAGCAATTTTAAATCGAATTTCAGTTTAGTCAAATCAAATTTCTAATCAAATCAAACCTAATTATCAATTTTTTAATTTTTTTTTTAGCTTTTATTTAATACGACTCAAAATTATATTTTAGAAAACTATTTATTTTATGCTTTTAACGCTCACCTGTCTATGAAAAAATCTTTATTTTATTTTACCTTACACGAACTTTTAATTTTATTAATATTTACACAAATCGCTTATTAATTAATATTATTTTTTTTTAAATTATATGTACCGCCAACGCACACACACTCCTTCCTAATATATCTCGGTACAATATATATATATATATGTGTGTGTGTGTGTCATTACAACATTTGTATTTTAATTATATTATATATTTATAGAAATAATAAACACCTCCATACTTTCCCATTCTTTTTAAATTCATATAAATAAAGATACAATAAAAGACAAATGACCCCCAAGATGCATTTACTTTCACCTTTATTTTTTTATTTATTATTTTGTCATTAGTCATTGTGTTTGTATTTTTATTTGAAACGTACATCTATTTTTTTTTTTTTTTTAGAATTTCTCTAAAGCTACATATCCATGTTTTTTTTTAATTATTGAACATTTTTAATAATATTTTTTAATATATCTAGTATTATTTGATTATTTTCTGTACTCTAATTTATTATTCTGATGATTTTTTATGATATATCTATTCTATTTATTCATTTAAATTTGGATAAATATATGCAGCTTAATAAGGTTTAAACAGTTCTCTAATTTTTAAAATGGAAAGGCTGCAAGCATTTATGAGATGTCTAGAAAAGTTCCAAAACATCGGATTTTTTAAGGAATTTGGATTAGTGAATTTATTCAATCTAGTCTTATGGTTGCTTCTGATGTTCCAATAATTAAAAGTAAAGATGATGGATAAGATTGATAAATCTCACAAAATATCATTTGTATCCATTTTAATAAAGGTAATGATTTTTTTATTGAATAGGTTGTTTTCAATTTTAAATTAATAGTCATCAGAAAATCTTTGTAAACAGGACATTGCAAGAAAAGTGTGAGGAAAACAGGAGAGATTTATATCTTAGCTTTTTTTTTTATGTATTTAAGACATTTGAGTAAATTAGTTGAACAAGTTTATGGCACTTATAGCAAGCTTGGTAAATAAGTTCTTTCATTCATTTTTAATATATGAAATGGATCCTGTTTAAAATAGCTATTCTACTTTAATTTATATATAAATGACAAAGTTTTATTTGTAAACATATTTGATTTCATTTTATACTAATATATATAATAAAGAGCAAATATTTCTAAACATGCCTATTTTATTATTATTATTTTTATTTATTTATTTATTTTTATGATAAATGCTATAAGAGAAAGCATTCAAATCTTTATCTATGATTGTCCCCATTCCCAGTCTTGTTTCGAGCTATGGCTCTCTTCAGTGATGATCTAGGACATGATTCAAAAATACCAATTCTCACCAAGCATTTATCTAACACTTAACTATTGAGAAGACGATTTGAAACTTTCATACATCTAATGTCTTCAAATTCAGCTCTCCAACTAAAATAACTATATGGGCCTGAACTAAATTCAGATACTCCATATATCAATAGCCTTAGCAATTTAATATAGCCAAAGCTTCAATAACCAAAATTATAAAAGTAATAAAACCAAGTGATAAATCACATGACCTATATAGCTTGTAATTACCAATATATAATAAAGAGCAAATATTTTTAAATAAGCTTTTTTTTATTATTTATTTATTTATTTTTTATGATAAATGTTATAAGAGAAAGCATTCAAATTATTATCTATGATTATCCCCATCCTCAGGCCTGTTTTGAGCTATGGCTCTCTTCAGTGAGGAGCTAGGACATCAGACTCAAAAATACCAATTCTAACCAAGCATTTATTTAATACTTAACTATTGAGAAAAAGACCTGAAACTTTCAGACATCTCAAATTCAGCTCTTCATCTGAAATAGCTGGGTCTGATCTAAATTCAGATACTCCATATATTAATAGCCTTACCAATTTATTATAGCCAAAGCTTCAATTACCAAAATCATATGACCTATATAGCTTGTAATTACCAATATGTAATAAAAAGCAAATATTTCTAAACAAGCTTGTTTTATTTTATTTATTTTTTTTATGATAAATGTTATGAGAGAAAACATTCAAATCTTTATCTATGATTGTCCTCATCCCCAGTCCACCTAGCTGTTTTTGAGCTATGGCTTTCTTCAGTGAGTAGATTGGACATCAGATTCAAAATTACCAACTCTAACCAAACATTAAGAAGATCTGAAACTTTCAGACATCTAATGTCTTCAAATTCAGCTCTTCAACTGAAATAGCTATATGGGCCCAAACTAAATTCAGATATTCCATATATTATTAGCCTTAGAAATTTAATATAGCCAAAACTTCAATAACCAAAACTATAATAGTAATAAAACCAAGTGATAAATCATATGAGCTATATAGCTTGTAATTACCAATATGTAATAAAGAGCAAATATTTCTAAACAAGCTTGTTTTGTTTTTTATTTTTTTTATTTTTATGATAAATGCTATAAGAGAAAGCATTCAAATCTTTATCTATGATTGTCCCCATCTAAGAGAAAGCATGCATATCTTTATCTATGATTGTACCCATGGGATAGGGACAATCATACATAAAGATTTGAATGCTTTCTCTTATAGCATTTATCATGCTAGAAACTGGTCTGGGGGTGGGGACAATCATAGATAAAGATTTGAATGCCTTCTTTTGTAGCATTTATCATAAAATAATAATAAAATAAGGTTGTTTAGAAATATTTGCTCTCTATTACATATTGGTAATTACAAGCTATATAGGTCATGTGATTTATCATTTGGTGTTATTACTATTATAATTTTGGTTATTGAAGCTTTGGCTATATTAAATTGCTAAGGCTATTAATATATGGAGTATCTGAATTTAGTTCAGGCCCATATAGCTATTTCAGTTGGAGAGCTGAATTTGAAGACATTAGATGTCTGAAAGTTTCAGATCTTCTCAATAGTTGTATTAGATAAATGCTTGGTTAGAGTTGGTATTTTTGAATCTGATATCCTAGCTCCTCACCGAAGAGAGCCATAGCTGAAGTGGGGTTGGGGACAATCATAAATGAATTGAATTGAATTCTTCCTCTTATAGCATTTACCATATAAAAAAAACATTATAATAAAACAAGCTTTTTAAGAAATATTTGCCCTTTATACATATTGGTAATTTACAAGCTATATAGGCCATGTGATTCATCACTTGGTTTTATTTATATATTACATATTTTTTTAAAATAATAAAAACAGAATACTTTTAACATTATCACTATTTTTCTGCATCCAAACACTAATTCTTTTTATTTTAACAATATTAGACCTCATATTAACACTATACGTTTAGCTTCATTTAGCAAAACTTTACTATTCCTTTCATATATTATTTATATCCTTATGTTGTTGGGCTTTTTCATCTTATTTTCTTCATCCTCCTTACATGACATATGTATACAGGGTGTTGCATTTGTATATTCTTTTATAGTTTTTATCTAGTTTATTTTAAATTCAATTCTAGTTATGTTCTTTTTTAAACTTTTTTTCAGAGTTCAACTTTCTTATATATTTCATTTATTTAAATCCCTATGCTTCTGCATTAACTAATATTACACTATTTATCAACGTTTTTTATCATTTTTGTTTATTTATTTGGCTGTGTGTTTTTGTTTTTTTTATCTTTTAACACCA
This sequence comes from Epiperipatus broadwayi, assembly GCA_028023455.1. Lineage (NCBI taxonomy): Eukaryota > Metazoa > Onychophora > Udeonychophora > Euonychophora > Peripatidae > Epiperipatus > Epiperipatus broadwayi. Next base: position 8,981 of record JAQFVV010000837.1, read on the forward strand.
AAAAACAATGTTTAGACTTTTTATAAAACTGTTTTACATGCATTTTTTTTTCAAAATATCGGCTTTTCTATTTTGATTTTTATTAAACAAGATAATTCATTGTTTTCTAATAGCAGAATCTTAATTATCTAGGTTCCTCGTAACTTATCTTTACATTTTCTCATATTCATTTTACTTACCCACATGTTGGTACTTTTATTTCTACGATCTACTAACCTTTAAGCTTAAATCTGTTCAATTAGGTGAAAATTGATTTTAAGAATGTATCAGTTTTTAAAACTGTATTTAATTAATATTTTTTTTAAAAAAAATGTTTTAATACTTATTAGAATAGTTTTATGATATCTGTAAGATTATATTAAATCAATATAATTTTCATCCTCTATAATATAGATATTTTATTTTTAGTTTATCATATCCCATAATTCTAAAGTAAACAGTCTTAAAAATATAATGTTTGGCTAAAAATAATTTCTGTAAATATATTATGTAAAGATTAATAAACTAATTAAAGTAGATTTTTTTAAAACAATATTTTTCACAGAATGATTACCTAAGAAAAGTTTTATATATAATCTTTTAAAAATAATACTAAAAAAATATGTAACTGATCTTTCGAATAACGGCAATAAAATTTTTAAAAAAAGTATTAAAATACTTATAAAAAAGATAAATTAATTATCAGGCAAATATAATATATCATGTAAATATTTCATAGTTATATATTATCGTAAATGCATGTATTTATATATACACACACACAAAAAACATCAAGATTTTTAAGTAGCCCTTAGTGTTTTTATAAATTTTAGGGATTAATAAAAAAAAAATTGGTGTGCATATATATATCATTATTTTCAATCATTATTAGACCACCACAAGCTTAAAATCTTTCCAAGTTTGATCCAGTTTCTCCTATTTCTTTTCTTACTTTTCCACATCACCCCAGCAAACTTCTTATTCCGTCCAGCCATCTAACATGTCCTCTCTTTCTAGGTCATATATATATATATATATATATATATATATATATATATATATATATAGTACCAATATTGAAATTGGCACATATTAATTTTATTTAAATATATATATATATTAAAAATAATAAATGACTTATAAAAATCTAAAAGGTTTCTTTAGTAAACAAAATCAGTTTGCTATCAAAAGTAAAATTAAAAAATCAGAGTTTTAAAATAAAAATCTTTCATAAAAGTTTTTGAAATAAAAGTTACAATTAATTAATCAGAAGGGGGGAGGGAGTGTTTTGTTAGAAAAAGTCAAACTAAAAGTTTTATAAAAGGGAAGTAAACAGTTTTTCTAATTAGTATTCGTAAAAATAAATAATTTAAAGTTTAAAAAATACAAATCTCTTTTCATTCGAATTAAAGAAAAAGTAATTTTAAAACTAGTAATATATGTGTGTATATATGTGCGATTGTCAATAATAGAATAAATGTATGCATAATAAATGTTATTATAAATAAATGAAAGTTAAAGAAGATTATCATTAAAAAACACAGCAATGGCTATTAATTAATTATTAATATGAAACAACACTTCTGCATGGCTATTACTAATTAAACAATCTTCCAAAACACATTGTCAAAGGATTATCAATGAAATTTCGACAACAGATATTGCCGGAGGATATCGAAAAGAAAAACACTTCGCAGGTATAAATAGTAAAATTTTATCAGATAATCAGTTGAGTTCAGAAATAATTGAGTCAGTTAAGTCAAGAGAAGACAATCAGTTGAGTTAATTGTATCCAGAAACAAAATGCGGTGTTGAGCAGTTTTTGGGAAATACACGCCTCTCCACAGCCTGATGTCTGATGAAAACAGCAAGATCTGCCCATGAAATAATGTCAGCTTAACAACTTGGAAATCTCCGTCAATATCTAATTGTCTCCAATAATAATAATCATGAATAATAAGGAAACTCATCAAGGAAACATCCCAGCTGGCTGGAAGTATGTGTAATGGAAGAAGAAAACAAAGTTTTAAATCTACATTCAAAATCCTAGTTAAAACATTTGCTTATTTTTGTTTATACTGTAATAGCCATTGCATTGCATTAATTCATGTGAATCCTCCAAGAGTCTAATTATATGAACTCCATATCATACATAAAATGAACTATTGATATATGTGTTTAAGTTTCAAATTCTATGTAACACTTTATTATTATATATGTGAGTGTATGAGTTAATATGTGCGAGATCATTATATCAGTGTTATTAGTTAAATTAGATAAATACCAGTGTTCTATTATTAAAATCTACAAGAATATTTAAACTAGTTTAGAAATGTTAATTTAAAAATATGTGTGTGTTTTATTAGAATTATAAAATGTTTAAAATTAGTAAATGTTAGTTAATAAATTGTCTTTAAAATTAAACTTTATTTGTCGGTCAATTCTTTTTATCAATTCCTTCTACCAATCTTTTTATCAATTCTTTCACCACTAATTATGTATAATCTGTTAGTGATTACAAATAGCTGAGCTAGTCATGGATGCTTGGGCGTTGAGTTAGTGGCCATTGTTCAAAGTGCGTTGTTTATTCTTTTCGGAATAAATAGCTGGCGCCCATGTCTACATGAAACAGAAAAGTGCTTTGAACTTGGTGTTGAACTCAACAGCTGAGAAGAAGTTATGTCATGGAAATGTAATGCTAGTTATATATTTTATAGCTATCATTTGGGCATGCATATTCTCTGAATATGTTTTTCTCTGCCTAAGGGGCCAGTATTTTGATACACACATATTCGAACCCAGTACAAATGGCTATACCCAACTTGGGGCTGGACCTAAGAAACAATAGTAATTAAATACTTTGTTTCTTGTTCGAATTTTTTTTTTACAAAAGCTAAATTACGTATGTAAAAGTGTTTTAATTTTAAAAAAAGAATTGACCTAAAACTTTTTTTTTCTTTAAATGAAAAGAGATTTATGCTATTTACGTTCGTTAAGATAAATCATTCTTTTAAATCAGACAGTTAATATTTGGGTGGAGTTAAAGTGTTAGGATCAGGTAGAGAAAATGGACAAAAAGGGGTAGAGCAGCGTATGTTTCCGTCTTAGTAAAAAAAAAAAAAATCAATAATAATATTCGATTTTGCAAAAATATAATTTTAAAAAATAAAAAGTAATAGCATAACTATGAATAAAGAAATGGAGCTGGAAGAAAGCCCAATATATTTTAAAAAATCCCAGTTAGTGGAAAAAGAGAAAGAAGTATCTGAGACATAAATGATGATGAATATGATGCAAAAATTTGAGCAAAGCCAACAAGAGCTCAAAGCTGAATTCAGAGCAGAAATATGAGAAATCAAACAAAGCCAGCTAGAACTGAAAGAGGAAATTAGTCAGGTTAAAGGAGAAATTAAGGAACTCAGAGCAGAAGTAAGAGAAATAAGACATAAAATTACAGGAACGGTATAGATAAATCAAGAAATCATAGAAGTAAATTTTGTCAAGGAAAATCAGGAAGTTGAAGTCATGAAAGAGGTAGAAATTAAATTAGAATCAGATAGTGTTGCTACAGAGAAAGTAGAAACAAATAGAGATCAAGAAATAGAAGAGAGACATAAGTTCAAGATAGAAGATAGTGTTGAAAAGTTTTTACAAAAGTTTAAAAGGTTAAAGTGAAAGTTCGTGTTTGTTTTAAATGTAGATTTAAAATAAAAAGAAAGCATAGAAAAAAATATTCATGGTTAGGGAAAATACAGAGGTCTGTGGAGTTTAAAGGTTTTCTAATTTACAAGGCAGAAAATAAAACAGAAAGGGAAAGAGATAAAGCAATAAATTTTAAGCGAGGAAGAGATGTGAGAATATGGAGTATAATTTATGTTAGTGAGTTAATAGAAAGAAAGAAGGAACCAACTGACATAATTTAAAAGTTAGTAAATGGGCAGAATAGTAAAGGAAATAAACAAAAAAGGACCGGAAATGGACAAGTAAATAAATCTGATAAATTAAATCTGAAACTTCTATTTTGAAACTTAAGACAATAAATTTAAAAACAAATAAATGAAATCTTTGAAAGTAATAATCATAACGGAGGCTTCGTAAAATAAAAGATTTTTTTTCTCCACGCACATAAAGTAATTAAGAAAAATGTTCGTAAATATAGGTCAAATAAAATCAATAAAATCAAGTTAAATAAATAAGTATAATATATCTGTAGCAAATAATAATAAAGAATGACTCGTAATAAACTAATAGATTTCTTTTTTTGGAATACACATACGGTAATAAAAGGAAGTAAATAAATGATTTAAAGTCAAGTCAAAAAAAAATATCAGTGTAATAATGAATCATAATAAAGTAAAACAGTTTTGTTTTTCTGAGTACATGCACGTTAAAATAAAATAGTTTTGAATATACGCAGGTTAATAAAAGGAAGTAAATAAATGGTTTAAAGTAATCAAGTCCAATAAAATCTTTGTATAATAATAAAGAGCAGTAAAATAAAATAGTTTTCTGAATATACACACATTAATACATAAGTTAAAGTAATGGGTAAAATAATATTGTAATATAAATAAATATGTAAACTAATGTCCATGATGGTTTAGAATAGTATTGTAAGATTAAATAAATATGTTCATGCTAACTTAAGAATAATATTGTAAGGTTAAAATAGATATTGGTCATATGATTTTAAAAAATGATATTGTAATGTTCATAAATATAAATGAAAGTCAATCTAAGTTGTATTTGGAAAGTATCAGGGTTCGAAATTAAGGGAAGAGGGTAGTATAGAAATAAGTTTAGATAAGGATAAATTTAAAGCTGTCAACTGGATAAATTTTAGTACCCATAACAGATTGGCCGAGGTCATTCCTCTTTTAAAATGCACACTGGCAGCAACCAGAGTAAATCATAAGTATCTTTTTCAGGGGAGAATCCCCATATCCCGTACCTCATTTTTCAAAGCGTAAGTCAGAAATGGACAGTTGAAAATTTCTGCCATTTGCAGCGACCTCTTCTTAGTTATAGTCCGATCAAGAGAATTGGCAATTGTTTTCCAAAGCATAAGTCAAAAATGAACAGTTGAAAATTCTTGCCATTTGCAGCGACCTTTTCTTAGTCAAAGTCCGATCAAGAGAATCAGCAGCCGAAGCTTCATTTTAAAAAGATCCTTGTGCCACAAAATTAGTTTGTTCTCGTGGTCACTATCCAGGACTCAGAACATTGTAAACAATGTTGCGAGCATAGAAAGAAGAAAAGTATCACTGGAGATTGCCCTTGGTATGGAAAGCAAAAGATATCAAAAAGCAAACTTAGAAAATAATAAATTAAGAATTAAAGCTGTCAGAGATAAATGGTCAAAAAATGATGCATTTTACTCTCAAAGGGAGGGTGGTGTAATGTACCAATATTGAAATTGGCACATATTAATTTTATTTAAATATATATATATATATATATTAAAAATAATAAATGACTTATAAAAATCTAAAAGGTTTCTTTAGTTAACAAAATCAGTTTGCTGTCAAAAGTAAAATTAAAAAATCAGAGTTTTAAAATAAAAATCTTTCGTAAAAGATTTTGAAATAAATCTCCAATTAATTAATCAGAAGGGGGACAGGGTGTTTTGTTAGAAAAAGTCAAACTAAAAATTTTATAAAAGGGAAGTAAACAATTTTTCTAATTAGTATTCGTAAAAATAAATAATTTAAAGTTTAAAAAATACAAATCTCTTTTCATTCGAATTAAAGAAAAAGTAATCTTAAAACTAGTAATATATGTGTGTATATATGTGTGATTGTCAATAATAGAATAAATGTATGCGTAATAAATGTTGTTATAAATAAATGAAAGTTAAAGAAGATTATCATTAAAAAACACGGCAATGGCTATTAATTAATTATTAATATAAAACAACACTTCTGCATGGCTATTACTAATTAAACAATCTTCCAAAACACGTTGTCAAAGGATTATCAATGAAATTTCAACAACAGATATTGCCGGAGGATATCGAAAAGAAAAACACTTCACAGGTATAAATAGTAAAATTTTATCGGATAATCAGTTGAGTTCAGAAATTAATTGAGTCAGTTAAGTCAAGAGAAGACAATCAGTTGAGTTAATTGTATCCAGAAACAAAATGCGGTGCTGAGCAGTTTTTGGGAAATACACGCCTCTCCACAGCCTGATGTCTGATGAAAACAGCAAGATCTGCCCATGAAATAATGTCAGCTTAACAACTTGGAAATCTCTGTCAATATCTAATTGTCTCCAATAATAATAATCATGAATAATAAGGAAACTTATCAAGGAAATGTCCCAGCTGGCTGGAAGTATGCGTAATGGAAGAAGAAAACAAAGTTCTAAATCTACATTCAAAATCCTAGGTAAAACATGTGCTTATTTTTGTTTATACTGTAATAGCCATTGCATTGCATTAATTCGTGCGAATCCTCCAAGAGTCTAATTATATGAACTCTATATCATACATAAAATGAACTATTGATATGTGTGTTTAAGTTTCAAATGCTATGTAATACTTTATTATTATATATGAGAGTGTATGAGTTGTGATCATTATATCAGTGTTATTAGTTAAATTAGATAAATACCAGTGTTCTATTATTAAAATCTACAAGAATATTTAAACTAGTTTAGAAATGTTAATTTAAAAATATGTGTGTGTTTTATTAGAATTATAAAATGTTTAAAATTAGTAAATGTTAGTTAATAAATTGTGTTTAAAATTAAATTTTATTTGTCAGTCAATTCTTTTTATCAATTCCTTCTACCAATCTTTTTATCAATTCTTTCACCACTAATTATGTATAATCTGTTAGTGATTACAAATAGCTGAGCTAGTCATGGATGCTTGGGTGTTGAGTTAGTCACCATTGTTCAAAGTGTGTTGTTTATTCTTTTCAGAATAAATAGCTGGCACCCGTGTCTACACAAAACAAAAAAGTGATTTGAACTTGGTGTTGAACTCAACAGTTGAGAAGAAGTTATGTCCTGGAAATGTAATGCTAGTTATATATTTTATAGCTATTGTTTGGCATACATATTCTCCAAATGTGTTCTTCTCTGCCTAAGAGGCCGGTGTTTCAAGGATATATATTTGAACCTGGTACAATATATATATATATATATAGAGAGAGAGAGGGAGAGAGAGAGAAATATAAAGAAAATTGCAAATATTTATATAATTATCTCTACTTTTTTAAAAAAATTTAACTTATGTTTATGTAAATTAGTTATATTTAAATCTGTTAATTTATAATTATTCTATTTCATACTGAAAGCTATTTAAATCATTTTGTAAAAGTAATGTTGTTTATCATGACTACATCATTTCTTCACAAATATCAATCACTGATTTCAAACATAATATGCCCTTTTTATATTTCTCACTTTTTGTAAATGTGTATATTAGACACTTACTTATGTTAACTAACTTCATAAACACAAAACAATTCTTTCATACTGTTTTTCTCTTTTTTTTTTTATAGCCTTTATTAATTCAACTGGAATTTCGTATTTTTTTGTACTTTGCTAGTTACCATATCATTAATGTTCTTTAACTTCTTTTTTATTATTGCATAACCTACTTTATGTTCAATTTTTTGACTACTTTTTTCAATTAATATAAATAAAAGCTTATTGATACTTACATAACAAGTTAAATATTTTTCATATTTTTCTCTATACATCTTTATAGTTTAAGAGTTCCATTTTTTATCTTTAACAACTTCCTTCTAACCCACTTTCTTATCCAATTTATTTTACTCTATATATAAAACAAAATTTGCTTTTATGTGTAATTTTTTTATTATGTTATTTTTATTTCTTTTGTGGTCATTATCCTCAGTATCTTTTTTCATCTTAATTTATTATTATTAATATTATTCTAACTTCTATAGAAATCTTTTTTTTTTCCTTTCATAACTTAATGTCACTTCTGCAGATTCTTATAAATATTTTTATGAATAATTTTCATTATTTTATTTGCACTTTCTTTATCAATTACTTTGCTAATATTTAGTCATTTTTTAGTAAGTCTTTTTTTTTTAAAATAACCACCTGTAATTATTTCATTGTTATCTCATTTCTATCACTATTAAATTAAATTAAATTCTAATCAGTGTTAATTATAGGGATGTTAAAATATACTTTTAATATTGAATCTAAAACTATCTTGAATTTAAAAAATAATTTAATTGAAATTTATTCTTATCATGTACATTTTTTCATGTTAGTGTAAACCAATGTTCATTATAATTATACTATTGTTTTTACTAAAAATTGTCCTCTTTTAACGTATCTTCTTCTTCCCACCTTACCCCATAATCTTCTATCAATTTATCATCTCTTTTCTGTCTATGAGAGATTCTTTTTTTTTACATATGTGTTATTTTATTCTAAAGTAGATTATTGTTTTGTGTATGTACTTGAATAAGTATTAACCTTTTAACCGCTAATTATATTATTGGTTGTATGAGGTAAAAATCAAATCTTTTAATTGGCCAACTCACAAACTGAAGACAAAGCCTATTGTTAAAACATATTCGCCTATAATATTAAATTCAACTCAGATACGTTTATAAAAAGTATATTACTAATTTTTCAGGTTATGAAGAGAACGAAAGTTCTTTCAAAAATAAATTGCTATTTATTTATTTCAAAATATTCAATTTCGGCAACATAAAAGCTATAATATAAACAAAAAGGTCGACTTTTATGTTATAGAAAAGTAAATATTTCGTTTAAATATTTCTTTAATATTTTTACTAAAATCTTCAATATTTTTCGAAAATAATTTTGTTTTTTTAGTATATTTTTTAAAAAACTAGTTTAATTTCTGAAATTATATTTTTTTAATACTTAAAATTGCATTCGAAATGAAAATCTCAGCATTTTTCTTTATTTTCTTTGATCAGGCGGTTTCTTTGTTCTTTCCAGCCAATCAGAATGTCTTTTTCGGCTGAGAGCTCACTAACAACCAATTACAACCGATGTTCTTTCTTTGTTTAGGTTTAAATGCATTTTTTTTTATTTTTTACTGTAAAATAAATCGGAAGAGGGCACCATCTTACTGAACTTTTAAAAACCTAATCAAAACCTATCAAACGAATTTTTTAGCATAAGAACTGGCAGAGTTAGAGTGACGTCAGATGTCTACGAGGAGCCTCGTAGGAGGCGGGAAAAGGCTTAATTATTGATTTTTTCATTATTAGAGTGCCTTTAGAAGTTAATCAATAATTACGTCACTATCTCTACTTTTATCTCAGAATATAAAATCTTACAATTTTTTTATTGTATTTTACAGAGATTTGCAATTATTGATTTATTATATTTATTGCTGACAAAATGTTTAATTTTCATTTGTTTGTTTATAGTTTGACATTATTTGTAATATTTCTATAATGTTATTATCATTGTAATTGGATTGATATGTTGTCATGAGAATCTATGTGATTGTTAGAGTACCTTTCCTTTTGTTCCAATTTCATTTTCAAATTCATCTTTGCAACAAAAATCTAAAGATAATTTGTTTTATTTTTATATGTATATTTATTTTTTCAGCTATTACAGATTCACTGTTTAATTAAATCAATTGTGCATTTTATGAATAAATAAAATATTATTTGTAAAAAATATTTTATAAAAAATGATTTTATTTTATTTAATGAATAATAGACTTAAAATATATATATATATATATATATATATATATATATATTCAGGGACAATTTTGATTGTTCATATTTAACTTGAAATAAAAAAATAAGGCAACCACAAATTAATTAATTCAATTACTATTTTTCAAATTAAGCTTGATAAACAAAAAGTGTCTACTAATGCAGCTTATCTAATATAACCTAAAAATAAGTTAAAATTCTAATGTTAGTATTTAAAAAAAAAAAAAAAACATGAAAACTAATAATAAAACTCAAAGTTATGTATTCCTTCTCTTCATATACGTTCTTCTTTGAACAGTTCTGTTAATGAATTGGAGATTGCACAGTTGCTAGGCAACAAACATTGACCAAAGTTCTTTCTTTCTAACTCTCCTCGCTCAGCACATAAAATAATGATAAAAAAATAGTTGTTGACTTCTAAAATCTATAAAAATCCTTGAAAATATTGTTCATTTTTTTGTTAAAGATATTTAATACAGTCCATTCCTGCAAATCTTTCCAGAATATCAATAATTTATTCCATAGTATTTTAAAATCTATTTTGAAAAAGTAAATCATTTTTCTCCAAGCATGTACATATATTCCAATTTGTTCGGGGACAGATGCATCATGCATGGTCATATTTATTAAACACATAATTTCAGAATAAACAGATGTCTTTCCATTTTAAATTCATATTCCAATAAGGCACATAATAATGCAAATAGTTGAATCCAGATTTTTAATATCAAAAGGTTATTTATTCCTGATAAATATACTTTTTTTTATTAACCATTTTTTTCTTTTTATTTCAAATATACATCAATTAAAATAGCAATCAATTATATTTAATGTTCACTTACTTCATATAAGATTTTTTTAGCAATTATATTCTTAATACAATTTATCTTCAAAAATGCTTCGATACACAAGTCCAAATATAAAATTTGTTTTAATGATAAATATCTTTTAAACTGTAATTGTCCAAAATAGTGCTATAAATATTATTAAGAGAGTGATATATTTTATAGCTCATCTTCAGTGTCTTTTAAAATTTACAGGTAAATTGTGCTTCTGTCTTTTCCAATAATTTCTATCAAAATAATGTTTTTTAAAAGTTTTTAACTTTATAAATACAAATGGCTTCATTATATGTAACATACCTCTAGATAACATCTGTATACAATTTTGAAATACTCCACATAAACAAATATTTAAATTCTCATATAGCACTCTTCAGTTTCTCATCTTTAATTTTCTTTAATTTTCCCATACACAAGACTATATGTTTTTGCTCCATAACTCATCAATGAATTTCAATCAAGTTTCAGAAGTTTACTGATAGGAAATTTAGTGAATTTATTGACATATATTGTTAAACTAGATATTAATTTTCTTTATCCTTTTGACTTTTTTAAAAATAAAAATATATTAAAAATTCATATAATTTACTGTTAGTTTTTACTATATTACTAGCCTATAGTAATATAACTTTATACTGTTTAACCCAATAATTTTTCTAACATAACAACTATTGCTCTCTAACTCTGCTCACTGTATTTATACCTGGGTTTTTTTTTTAAGATTTGATTGGATAAAAATAATCAGACTACAAACTCATTTACATACTTCCTAATTAAGTACTTTTAAAAATTAGAAATAAAATAATGAGTCATCTTTTAAATAATAATTGTAAAAAATATTTAATACCTAATTTATTTCATAACCAAAGAAAAATATTTTTAAATAATACATTTTATTCATTTTTTACTAATTTATTAAATTTTAAACCAACATTTACTTTAATGTATCCATTTTACTTTACATTTATTAGTTTATAATATCTTTAAAAATTAAATAATATTTATTTCAGATTTTACTATGTCATCTTCAAATGTTTCCATTTTGTCACTAAATTTAGAATGTAATTAAAAAATTCTCTAAATTCATATCAGCATCACACACATATTTATTTCCAGTCATATGATCTGCTTTTCCAGACAAATGTTGCATTTTTTGAAACTTATTGTCTAAAATAAAATTTAAATGAATATTTAATTATAGAATAATACATATTAGAAAATATTAAATATGATAATAAAATTTTACAATTGTAAATTTTGACATTTTTTATAACAATAACTAAAATTGAAACATTTTGTACACCATAAAAATCAAGAACTTTAATAAATAATTATTACACAGTTTTAACTTACTTTAAAGATAAATTTAATAACTTATTCAACTATATTTAATATTATATTATAAATTAATGATTTTAAAACATTTATTTAACATTATAGTAAGAATTAGTGTTTTTCAAACGTATATTTAACAGTATAATCAATATATTTTTTAAGTATAACTAATATCATTTATTTTAACCATAAGATATTAAATTATTCCACTTTCTTTTTTACAATTTTAACAATAAAAATAGTTTTCAAGTATTCTATGACTTCTTATCATTCATTTTAACAAGTTTTAAGTCTCTTTTAAATATTATTTTTACAATTATAACATGTATAATCATCTCAATTTAAAATTTTTAAAGAAATTGGCTTTTTAGCATATCTAGCCTAAACAAAAGGGTACAATATATATATAGTATTTGAATTTACCCATGTTTCTAATTAACAGTACTATTGTATCAGCACTTTTCTTGACTGCATCTGCTATCAATTGGTTTTGATTAACATTATCTTAAAAAACTGATGTACAAACTGCAAATAACAACATATATAACAAACTTATGTTCAAAGAATCTGTCAAATTGTAAAAAGTAATATAATAGAAACTATGTAAACCAAAGGAAATAATAAAGTATCTTTTGGATCATCAAAGAAAAAACAAGAAAAACAGACATTCATAAATTATGAAAGTGTTTGTGTGGAAGGAGATAATTGTAGATGAAAAATGATATAAAATTAACAAGTATTATGATTAATAGACTTTATTTTTTTCCCAAGCAGAAGATAATTTATGTGTATCATCATATTTTTTGATATAATTTGTTTTCTGAAAGTTCTCAGTGGCTTTTCTGGTTTTTCTTTGATAGTGAGTATTACTTCTGGTTAATATTAGTATTTTATAAATCTATATTGTGGTCAGTATTATAATATTCATAATACTGGTGATAATAACTGCTACTTTACTACATTAGTATGTTTATTTCTTATTTTTGATGTATCAATTATTCCTATCTACATATGAGACTCCTCAAATTTCACTTGGGATTTTATAACCTCTCTGGGCCTCACAAGGAATTGAATTTTAGATCTGGGCAGAATGTTATTAATTTTTTGATTAGTACTATATGTAAATATTATAAATATAATGATAATTTGTGTATATTTATCTAAATAAACTTCAACTATCATATAATTAGGCAAATAATCAATTAAACTGAAAACATCTATTAATAGAATTTTTACTTCACTTACCTTTTAATTAGGAATTGAACTATTTTTTAGCTTACTGCTACAAATATTACAAGAGGCATATATTAAGTATGTACAAAAACTTAAAGATTATGACTTCCTAAATATTTTTTACAAGTAAATAAAATATCTTTTGTAAGAAGATGTGTACATTAATTAGAAGATTTTTACATATTTCATAAATGTAAATATTGCAAGTATAACCTTATATACATATTGTTTTCCTGATGGTTTGTGATAATGGCGTTCTAGTTGTATTTTTATATTGGACTATTTCCATCATCTAATATGTGTATTGAATGTCTTTAGAAAAATTTAACTTTATTTAAATATTCCAGATACATTCAACTGTTAGTAATAGCACATCAAACAATTACTAACAGTCGAATGTATTTGGAATATTTAAATAAAGTTAATTTTTTCTAAAGACTTTTAGTACTTATATTAGATGGTGGAAATAGTCTGATATAAAAATATAATTATTTACATATTCATTTGAAAAATATTCAATGTTCATCTCATCACAAAGTAATCATATTATTATACTAGTAACTCTAATAAATAAGATCATCTTAACTCATAAATAAAAAATACAGATAAAGAATGAAGGTCTAATATAACTTTTGTAATGTCTGCATAAATCACTTTGATGAATACAAATATATCCATATAAATTGCATGTTGTTCCTTTACATCAATTGTTCACAATCTTTTCTTTACTTGTATATATCTGGCAATCTGTTTCTGTAAAATATATCTTTTTCCAATTTACCACAATATTTTATTTGAAATTTTATATGTTGTAACTGTAAAAAAATAGCCCACTAAAGTAAGAGAATAATTACTTTTAAATTTAATAATGATAAAGTAAAAAATATAAAGAAGAACCAGAAGAATACACTCATTGAAGATACCTTACAATCATTGAAAAGTCTTTTTAAATGTACACACTATTTTAGTGAGAATCAAATATTTGGGATGTGGAGAGTAAAAACCAAGCTTGTGAAGAACATGTTTCCAAGTTAGTCATGTTAACAACACATCAATTAGAGAAACTTACCCTATTCATTAAATAATAAAGCTGGAAAATAAGATTTTTCTTGCAGTCAAATAATAAAGAAAAATATTTATTATAATGTTTAATTAATTTTACAGTTTTTGACTTTTTGAAAATTAGTGATGTAAACACTTGTCATTATTTTTATAATTCATGTTGTGATTTTGATTAAATCATCTATTTTCACTGATTTTTTTATGGAAGTATGAATGGATATTAATTTTACCATTTTAATAATACATTTTTATACAGAATGCTTAAGTGAAAAGACTTTAAGATTACGTACTTTGGATAATTTGTAAAATTATATAATATTTTTATCTTTAAATTTATATGAAGCTTATATCATAAAAAGAATAAAGTTTGACTTTTCAAATTTGAAGGCTAATTGTCTGATGTGTATGAATAATAATAAACATGTTAATATCTAGAAATTGAAGAGATTTGAGAAGTGAAACTAGTAATTTTTAATTAGTAATAATATTTAGCTTGTAACTTGTCTTACATTGTTGACATGTCTTTTTTACTGTCATTATTCCATTCTTTATATATCCCTAAATGTCTTGGTTTATATTATTGAAAGTATGTGTTTTCTAGATTAAAAATCATTGCTTTAGATTGTTTATTTGATATCTTGTGATGCTTCCTTGTAACTACAGAAAGTATTTTTATTTAAATATTACAGTGTATCTAGCTAGTTGTTATTTTCCACTTTTTATACTCAATTCATTCTTAAATGAGCAAATGATGTATATTTACTAGTATATTGTATATAGTTTTTTTCCTATAAGAACAATATGTTTTAATGAAAACAAGGCTAAAATTTTGCATGTCCAACTCAATATTTTTCATAATAGTAAATTCAGTACAATCCTATCCAGCAGGCTTAAAGACATACTGATTGGCCTTATAATCTTGCAGATATATTTTCAAAATGTTACAGAACCTAAAGGAAATGATTCTAATAGCTTTATGTTATATTTAAAAATGAGCGTGTCTCACTTTCATAAATAAATTTGAAAGAATACCAGTTTTAAAGCAACCTGTAGAGTCTTTATTTCGTGTCATTATCTAAATCCATTTTTCTATCAAAAGTTTCCAAAAAATTTAAGCTGTTCAATATTTATAAGAAAATAATCATCAAAGTTGCTAAAAATATTTTTTATCAGTGAGGGACAATGATATAGCTTATGATTTTTTGAAAATTAATAACTAGACTAAAATGTGTATAGATCATTTGGAATATTAACAATATTAGGTAACTATTTTTTTTAATTAGCAAGAATAGTATGATTATTAACAAACTATAAATCTGGTAAGCAATAAATATTATTTTTTTAATAAGTTTTATTTAAAGGCCCACTGAACCTTATATTATTTTTGACATTTTTTAAAGCAATCTATAACTCCATTGTCATAAAAATATAAATGAAGTTAATTCTGACATTTATCTTTAACTAGTACTAGTTTTCAATTCAAAAATATGATTCTTCATTTTCAAAAATGATTCTTCATTTTATAATATCATGTATTAATAACTATTTTCACATATTGTATATGCTATCTCAATCAATGTATTCAAATGTCTTCATTAAATCAATAAAATTAGTATTTAAGTTAAATGTACCTAGCTGTGTTTTAAAACTAATTATTTTGTGTAATTTTAAGAATTTCTTGGGAATGATTAATAAAAATCTATTTGAGTCCTTTTATGATGGAATCAGTTCCTAAGACATTATTATTGTGGGCTTTAATATAAAGAAGTTGGATTTTAAACAATTATATTGTGATTTTACATTCTTTTTTTTTATTTCAATCATGAATGACATCAGAATGTTTTAATCTATTTTAAACCAATTACTGTACACAAGAAGTTAGTTTTCTTTTACTCTTAGGTGATGTAAAATGAATTACATTTAAATATGTTCCGAGATTTTCTTTGTCTCTCAAAGATATGATAAAATTCAAATAACAAGTATTGAAAGTTAGGCTCTTACAACTTAATGATGTTTCTTCCAAATTTGAAATCAAATTTTTCAAAATAAAATGTTGGGCTGAGATTTATGATAATGTATCATTATTTGGTTAGTCTATTTTAATATCAAATCCTAAGTAACCTTGTAAGCAGAGGATTTAACATGAGTTCATTTTTGAAAGAATTACTGGCATAAGACAAATCTATATATAAATAAAAGGGTGATAAATCAAGAACAACTTTCTATTTTAATACCATCTATAATGAGCTGGACTAATCACAATTTATCAAATGGTTGGACATCTAAATTCCATGGTGAAATCAGTTTATCTCATATTGTACAAGCTAAGGAATTAAATAACTTGTTATTCTTATAGTTAGGGGTATAGTACAATCTTAATCACATATTGATAATAATATTATGTAGACATACAAATATTTGATAACTACTCTTACGCAGCTACTAATTATATTTATATGTTACATAGCTTTATATATTTAATTCGAATCTGTTTTTGGCATTGAATTTTTTCTATTATTATATTGTATAAATTTCTGCTATTTGAATATTTCTTTAGCTTAAAGTAAAAATAAGTTTTCTATTAATGATTTTTAAATCAGAAATGTCTTGTTCATTTGTTTTAGATGATCGCATCAAATGTTTTTATAATGAGATATTGCTATAATTAGTATAAAACTAGAGTTATCTAGGGTTAAATGCAGATGACATTGGGTTGTACCATTACATGACAAATGAATAAATAATTGCATTTATCGGCAGCAAAAAATAAAAACAATTAAAGAGTAAAGTTTTTGAGCTGCAAAATATCCATAGATTTTTTTTATATAACGCAGTTGCTTCTTTTTTGTTATTAGAATTTTTTTTTAATTTTATAAATAAATTATTTCATTACCATGGAGAAATTATAATGCACTAGTAAATAAATTAATTATTGGAAAATTATTCCTACTTTGTCGGTATAGTATAAATGCAGTATTGAATACATACTTATTTATGTTTGTTTGTTTTTTTAAATAAACTTCATCAAATAAATTTTAACTTTATTATGAATTATTTTCAATTTATGTAATAGACGTCTTATAGAGTAATAAATCATAGATTTATAATTATTTTTTATATGGTGTTTAAGTCTTCATAGAATTTATTAATAATAATAATCGAATGAATAATTTCTTGGGGAGATCATGTGACATTTTGCCACCAGAAGTTATAAATTGAAGTTTGATCCAGGAACTTTTGCTTTTCAGTCCGTCCTTTACATTGAGTTAAATCACGGAGTCAAATTTACCAACTATAACTTAAGTAGATTATATGGTAGAATATATTAAAATATTATCATTTTGTAATGTTATAATTGAGAATGCACATTAATGTTTAAAATAGCAGCCATATTATGTACATAAACTATTGCAATAAAGAGCTGAGAATAAAGTATAAAAGTATAACGTTTTATGTTTTTCTAGTTGTACATAGTAGGAAAGTTGATGTAAAACTAAGATCTGTCAGATTCATTTTTTAAATAAAAAAATTTTTTTAATTAAATCCATCGCCTTGGGTTTATAAGTTTTCTTCTAATAATATTTTTTTTTATCAATAAATCTGTTTATGATTATAAACTCTTCATGGATTATTTAGATTGTCAGTTATCATTATTTTCAACTATTAAGTATTCCTTACAGAATAATATTTCCAATTTTTTTTAGTTCTCTGGACTATAGGCTCTCTTCTTCACATTATCTAAGCAATTTTTTTTATTTCATCCCTCTTTTTCAAATATGTTATTTATATATTCTCTTAGATTTCACAAGATTGGTATCATTTCTTCTAATGATAAGATCAGGTTTGTTTCATTTCAGTTTTTTCGTTTTGTTTCAATGATATCAATATATGTATCTCCATATTTTACTGAGTGGTCTGAAATTTGTGTACTTTTTTTTTGTTAAGTATCCAAGTCTCTGATGATCCATATGTAATAACTAGAAAAGCACTTTTTTTTTTTTAAATACTTAAGTACATTTCCTTTTAACATTAACTTGTTTCTCTCAAAACTCTTCAGCTAAGTTTTCATTCTAGGATTTTTTCCTCATGCTTCCATCTCTTTTAATAATCTGATTAAAATATTTGCAGTTATTAATTTTTAATTCATAGTTATCTCTTTTTTTTTTCTGATAAAAGCCATTGAATTTTTTTTTTTTTAGAATTTATATTTAGTCTTTTACTTTCATCTGATAGCTCTTGCAACATTTCATGAATTATTCTCTTAGTTTCTCATTTCAACTGAAAAAATATGAAACTTAAAATTACTCTAAAATGTTTTGAAGATATTACTTATGGCCTATCTTTATCAGTGATAATCAATTTAATATCATTCTTGTAATCTAATCTCAGTTAATATTCCAACTCTGTATCTTGATAGTTCAAAGTTGTAATCATTATGAAAGTGTTTATACAATCAATTGCCTTTTCATAATCTACAAATCTAATGCAAAATGGCAATTCGTTTTCATTTGTTTTTTCTCTATAATTTCTCTTGATATCTGCATATGAGCTGCAGTGATAAAACAATTATTAAATTATCTTTGTTCTTTTGGTTGGTTTGAGTCCAAATGTTTTTTGCAAATGAATTGTAATTGGCTTAATAAAAGTAGTTTTATAGAACTGAATTCTGTAATTTCTTACAGTTTCTTTTTTATCTTTCTTAAATATCAATATAACTGTTGCATTTTTTCAATTTTCTGGTACTTCTTTATTATTTAGATATTTGGTATATAGTTTACCAATAACTTTTCTATTTCTTTAAATGTTTCTTTTAAGATATCAATAATAATAATTATTATAGTAATAATAGTCATAATATTTTTAGCAACTTGTGGAACAAAAATGAAAATACCATGATATTTTTGTTTTATAGGTAGAATTCTAAAGTTGTTATAACTTTTATAAGCTATTGGGAAAAATTCTCATATTTGTCTAACTTTATTTTTTTATTTTAAGTATTTACATTTATTAAAAGACATTATATATATATATATATAATTTATCAAAACAATACAATAATTAATACAGTAAACAATATTTTAAAAACAAATATATACCACAATTTTATTATAATTGGAATACAGACATTGATTAATAATTTACATATATATATATATATTTACAAGGTTTTGTTGTTTTCCAATCTTTTTTTGTTTTTGGTTACTTACAATTTATTTTTTTGTACATTACTTAATAAATTATATGTCCTTATATTAAGTTTAATAAGTTTCTGTTAGTAATTGGATGTTACACTTTGTTGCTTTTTATTCTGTCTTAATTTTATCTTTGGCTGGTTGCTATTATGCCTTTGTCCATTGTATATCTTTTTTTCATAACTTATTTATTGCCATATTTTGAATGCTGTAGGTGCTGCTCCTACCCACATTTTAATTATTTGTTTTTTTTGATAAGTATTTTAAGCATTGCTCAAAGTATTTTTCCCATCCTTTATCAAGTTTTTAAATCCAATTATATTTTTTATTATCAAATATTAACGAACATTTTTTTTTGCATATTGTTTTAATTGTGTAATTGTTAAACTATTAGTGATCAGTAAATTGAAGCATTGGTAGTCATAATTATTAAGTTGGTTGCCACAACTTAAGTTTGGTGATATTTTTTATTCACTAGAAATATAGTTTATTTTTGTTTGAAATGACATGACCAGATACCAGTGAAGGTTATATTGAATCACAAAAAAGAAATTTGTAAATTATACTGTAGAACTTAGAACTCATTTAAATACTTTAAGTATCTCCCAAACTACAATTCATGAGCTTTTCAACTTTTTCAAAGTTACTGTATTCTGATGTGTCATATCTCATGAAAATAATCAGTTATTGAAAGCACCTTATATTACCAGTTTAAAATTTTTTTTTTACATTTTTTTTTCAAATTCCTGAAAATATTTTGTATCTAGTTGATCATTATATGTTCTATCAAATAGATTGTTGTTGTTGTTTTTTTTCCAATTGTGAAAATTAGTAGTGGAAAGTCTATGATTTGAGAAACTAAAGCATGATATACTTCTGTTCAAATATAATGCAACATGGATTTGTCACATCTGTAGACTCTTTGAACATTTTGGATAATATTCATACTATGGTACAGATATATATTCAAATCATCTCTGATTTCTTTCAAAATAATAATGTTCCATTTCATAAATGCAATGAGAATAAATATTGGTTTGAAAAAGACTTTTTGATGGTGTTACATATAATCATGGCCATTAATATTCTGATTTGAAATTGCTGTGGTAATTGTTGCTTGAATGAGAAATTGGTTTTCGTCACTGATATTTCTTAGAGATTTTTCTCAAAAAATGTTATAGTATTAACAGTTTTTATTTCAAGTAATGTTTTTGCATTATATTAATAAAAGTATCAACAGTATTATCTTGAGTTCGACTAATGCCTTTCTTTATGTACATTATACTAAGGAATAATTGAATGTGTTGAAATAAAAAAATTTGAAGAATACTCGCTTTTTGATCTGCGTTGTCACATTTTATTTTTCACTTTTAGATCATTTTAAAAATTGATTTAGAGATATAAAAATATTGTTCAAGCATCTCAATATTGAACAAAAATTATTTTCCATCATTTGTGTGAGTATATATGTATATGTTAGTGAATACTATTATTAAACTTTGCAATTGTATTTTTACAAATAGGTAGATAGAGATATGAAAATATTGATCAAGCTCTCAATATTGAACAAAAATTATTTTCCATCATATGTGTGAATATATATGTATATGTTAGTGAATACTAATATTAAAGTTTGAAATTGTATTTACACAAACAGTCAGTCATTAATATACTCATGCCATAACATTTTAAAAGTAAAAATACTTTTTATATTAAATAAATTTGAAAAACTATCAGATATAAAGAAATTTTTAAGAAAATAAATATACAATTGTAAACTTGATTAGTTCAAAATATCCCAATTTTGAAGATAAATTTTATAATAAATTAAAATTCAAATGGTAAACCTAATTATAATTTATTTCAAGTTTTATTTTGGATTGCACTTTTTTTTAATATAGACTTCTAATCAATTGTCACTTCAACTAAAATTTACTTGTTAAAAAATATCAAAGCGTTTTTCATTTATGATTTTTACAAATATTACCATATTTATTCACCTTAAAATAACTCTTTTCTTTATATTCACTATATGTATTTTATTTCCAAATTTTTCTGTGGCTGTCTGAATAAAACAGCCTTTATATAATGTTTAACTGTACACTTATCTGCAATACAATTTAATTTATGAAATGTGTGCATTAAAACATCAAAAAAAAAATAGTTAAATGAAATAGAATAATGAGATTATGAAAAATAGTGAAGTGAGACAAAGAGAGAGAACATCAAGCACTAAGTGCATGCTGAGTCACACTGAAGTGAGCAGGTTGATGAAACAACTGCGGACTCAGAGATGATTTATCATGGTACTTATATAATATTTGGATAACCATATGAAATGTACGATTTTTTTATAACTACTATTTTTTTTCCAAACCATGATATAGTCATTATGAATGATGAGTTCACAGATATATACATATATTTTAAATAAAAAATATATAAATTCTTTTCTTCTAGAAAGCAGAGTAACTGGATAAAAGATGATGGGAATTAAATGATCACATTTCATTATTATTGAGGAAAGCTTGGTATTCTGCCATCTATTTCAAACCTATTGTACATGGTCAGAAATGTGTTCTTTTATTTTACCAATATATTCTTTTACAAATATATTTTTTTTGTTTCAAATATTAAAGTATTTATACTTTTGTATGTATTTTTTATTAGCTGCTACTATATTCATTAATTTTTCATTTTAATTCTTATTTGTGGGTATATTTTCTTTGACTTTGCAATCTAATTGAATTTTCTAAAAAAGTTGTATTTTTTTTGGTATTATTCATTTTCTTCTACTTAAAAAAAAGATCCATTATTTATTTATAATTTGTCTTTTGTACTGTACTTAAAGAAAATTAATGTACTGAAATCTTATCTTCTTTACTCATCCAACTTCTTATACTTTTTAATCTAGAAAGAATAATACAAATCTATCCCAATCTCTGATCAAGTTTTGAGAGTTCTTGTGTGTTTGTAAAAGTTTTATTTAACCTCTTTTTTGCTGATTATTCTATTAGCCAAGTGAGATAAAAGTCTAAACTTTTAATTGGTCAATTTACAAACTCAAGCATCAATTCACAAACTCAAGCATCAAAATATATTCATCTTTTAATATTATATTCACTTTAGTTATTTGTAAAAAGTATATTAATAATTTGTCAGGTTATGAAAGTAATCAAAAGTTTTTTCAAAAATAAATTTTTATTTATAATTATAAAAATATTCGATAGCAGCAAATTTAAAATGAACGTTACTCACCAACCAAAGTGTTTTGCTGACATCAGTGATTTCTTTCCCAATTTTACGTTGTGGATGAGTAAATAATTTTTGCTAAAGTCTTAAGTATTTTTTCTAAAATAATTTTATTTTTAGCATATTTTATCAAAATAATTTATAATTTGTCAAAAAATACTTTTAAAATGGGCTTAAATATTCGTTTATCATTTTCGAAATGAAACAAAAGAAATCGTAGCAGTAAAAGTTATTGAAAACCATTTTCTTTGTTGTTGAAATGTAACAGTCAATCAGAATTAAGAATGGGTGGCTCTCTTCTTTTGCTAGATCCTTTTACATCAGTTTTATTGTTTTTTTACTTGTAAAATAATTCAAGAGATGGCAGCATCTTATGGAACTTTTTTTAATCTTTAAAAATAATGCAAAATATTAATGGTATTAAAAATGCCCGATTTAGAGCGACTGGATACTGACACATTTTTAGCCATAAGTAGCAAAAAAGCAGTTAATATATAAAATTGTTCTCTTTTTCTGTGTGTGTGTGTGTGTTTGTATGATCTCTTGATAAAAAATTTATGTATATGTTTCTATTCATTTTATAATTTAATAAAAATTGAAGATCTTAAACAATTTGTCTTTATTCATCCATTTTCTTTCAATAAATTTTTATTTGATTAATATATCTTTTCTATAAAGATTAATAATAAATGTGGTTTTAATTTCTCCTTATTTGTAATAATAAAAATACTTAATTGTAAATTATTAGAGAAAAAATATATAGTTAATAATAAATTTGGCTGAACGTTTTCGAGGAACTGTGCCTCATACTCATAGCCTTCGTGAAAATGTACTTAATATATGTAAATGAGAATATTCAAATGAGTTACTGTTACGTAACCCATTTTTTCGAGATGTCGAAGCACGTGTCTCTTCTGTTGATTGCATGGATGTCTCTGTTAATGTAGAATGCCTCTTTTATTTTTCTCCTGTAGTCGTTTGGTTCTGAGCATAAAATAACGGGGTTAGCGGGTATGAATGTTAATCTGAATATTTTTAAAAATAAAAGATGATTTATTTTTATCAAAAAATCATAAATTGTCATATATTTAATTGTGAAAATATTAATTAAGTGCATAAGGCTTTATATATATATATATAAAATACATATTTTGCGGGTTCATCCGTGTTAAAAACTTTTAATATCAATATACTGACGTTTTGACTTGGTCACACAAGCCATCCAAGTCGAAACGTCAGTATATTGATATTAAAAGTTTTTAACATGGATGAACCCGCAAAATATGTATTTTATATATTTAACCCATGCAAATCTTCGTTTTAACATATATTGTGACAGTCAGATGATGTGTGTAGATTTAACCCAGTTCGAATACTAGGCGAAAGTACCTCAAGGCCAACCATACGCGAGATATAAATCAAGAATACATATGACCTCTGCCCATTCGCCTGTTCTCGAGGCCTGATCACAAACAAACAACACCATCTGAGCCATGCATAAATTATTTTTCAACCGGCCACAAAGCTTAGCAACAGCGGTAGAGACATGGACGGGAAATCCTAAAGAGCTAAAAGCTAAATGTGTAAAGTACATAAAAAGATGTGTTGGTGTTTGCGTTTTGCGTGCCTGGATCATTGAAAAGTAAAAATAAAGCATTTAATATAACTAAGAAACTCAAGCTTTGATGATTAAATAATGTTTAATTAATGGCTTTAAAATATGAATAAGGCTTTAATGGGCCTCCGCTATTCCCCTAAATACTGCAACAAACTAATTAGACAATAAAAAGAAAACAGGTTAATAGGTTTGCGGTCAAATTCTTTTCTTCCCAATTTTATTAAAATATCCAACTCGATCTTCTCGATAAAGTACGATAGATAATAAAAACCTTTCGCAAAGCATTTCTTATGGCTTTGCGAAAAACCGGGTTTACAATTGACTTAGAACGTATATAGCTAAATCAAATATACGTGACTAGCTAATGGTGGACAAAAAAGAGGTGTTATCAAAAAGATCAAGTTGGCACACAAAAGAAACTGACTTGGATTTAATTAACAACATAAATAAAATTGGAAATTGATTTCAAATGACAAAAATTAACTATTAAATTTAACCGCAACGAAATACTAAATATTTACAATGGTTAGTAAGGAAGAATAGCGAAGGTAAAAAGGTTACATATAGCTAGATGATCCCAAAATATATTTAAGGTTAATTCATAAAATGTTTACATAGCAAAAACATATATTTCAATACAACAATAAAACAATATGAATCATTAGTAGCATACGAGATAGTTTAATTTAGGAGATACGATACCGTCCTTTTTCCGTGATGTTTCCTACGGCGTCCGTGGCTTGATCCGACCGACGATAGGTATTTGTCCGGACAATGAAAATATGAAGTATGGCTTCCATGAAAAGTTCTCCAGACACGGCATAGAGTTCATATGGTTATTGATTGGATGTTAAGGCATTTTGGATGGTATTTAGGAACCTCGGCGATAGGCAAAGCTATGATTTGCCTAGCCAAGCATATCCATTTTCCTCAAAATACGGTTGGTTTTAACTGGAGCAGGTTCCAACTTCTCCATTGTTTGAAAATGACAGCTGAATAACTTTATTTTGAAGCACAAGCTAAATGTGAAGCAAAATCTGACGGATTTCTCCCAAGAGAAATCTGAATGCACTTTCCAGAAAGCTTGGAAATAAAACAGCAAGAAAAATCTTAATAAATCGCCTTCACAAGCAAAATCAGAATCAAATGACTCCTTCAAAAAGAAAAGTCTGAATAATCATCTCTTTTGTTCTCCCTACTATTTATACTTTCTCTGCCAGCTACCTTCCATTGTTTGTATGATCTGAGATCTTGATAAGCCCCCCCTTGCTGCTTTGTTTTAAAACAACACGTTCTAAAAATAACTTCAATTTTTTTACTCTAACTTTCTTACTTTAAAGTTGGAATTCTATTAATTAAAAAGCAAGAAAGAAAATGCCATCTTTAATTAGACTTGAACGGCTCACTAATTAAAATATACATTCTTTCAGAAATGTTGGTGGGCTTATCTCAAAATCAAACCATACTAAATATTTTAATAAAATTTGAACAACAATATATTTTTATTTTACAATAGAATAAGCATTTTATCTCAGCAGAATCTTGCATTTACTCATATATATACGCTAGATGTATATATATGTTTGATTAACAGGTTAAGCAATTTTTATCAATAGAATGAAATTTATTTAAAATAAAATATTTAACTGCAATACACATTTAATAAGCATAATTATTTTTAACTTTAATGCAAAACCCTGCTGATATTGAACTATAAACTTAATTTAGGTCTACAGTATTAATTAAGTTTATAGGAAGATGTGAAGCATGGATCGGACTTCAGATCCATTGCTTCAATATATATATATGTGTGTGTGTGTGTGATAAAATAAAATACTAGAATTAACTCTACATGTACACTTGTTGCCTTCTATAGCTTCCTTGTAGTATATAAATAACTAAATAAAGAAAACAAAAGTCATCTATTTAATAAAAAAAATATGTATTATTTTGAATGAATCTGGAATAAATGTATCATTTATTAAATTTTAAAATGAAATATTTTGTTTAATTTATTATTGAATGATAACAATGCCATATTAGAATTAGAAGAAAGAGGACCACATGATAACAAGTCAATGTTTAAAAAAGAAAATGACTATATTTTGGTTTGCCATAGCTACAGAAATGATTTTTGCAAAAACACATACTTTCTTTTGTTTAAAATTGTGTGTTTATTTATGCTTTTATAAATATATTTGGAACATATAGCAAAGAAATATGCATTGTGAATAAGACAACTTAGAGAGGGAACATGAGCTTCCCCCTCTTCCTTTAATATTTTTATAATTAAAAGGAAATTGATATCATAAATGCTATGCTAACTATGATAGAGTTAAGATAATTGAATTCACCTTGAATTATAATATCAATAGGTATAATAAATGGATATCATCTAATGATTCAAATTGCTTATGGATTTCTATGTTTGTGTTTTTTTTAGCAAAAAAGGGTATCAAAGGAAACATCATCAAATAATGGAATATTAGCTAAAGTCATGTACATTCAAAACTGTGATACTAATAAAAACCTATTTTTAAAGTAACACTTTCCGATAAGTTTCATTTTTAAAAGAAGAAATTGTTGAAATAAAAGAGTATAATGATAATTTTAATGATAAACATTTATTAGTTTTTTTTTTTATTATTATTAATTTCCATTAGCATAACTTACTTGGCATTCATTAGCATTTAAGCAATATGAGAAATATTTTATATTTTTTAACAAAAAATATTAACAATATTAACATTTTTATTATTTTGTTTAAAAAGTTTATATTTAATCTGTTTATGTTTGTATGCTTTATAATTTAAATGTGTAACATATTTATCAATTACAATCATAAAAAGAGGAGGGGAGGGAAATTACAAAAATACATGACAGGATATTAGATAGCAGCTGGTAAATTAGAATTATAATCTTTATTTTTTTCACCTCAATGAGTTAATGCTTATTTCAATAAATTCATATTATTAACTTAAGTCCTTTGATTTTTTTATTGCATCAATCATTATAAAATTATTTTATTACACAATTTATTTTATAATTAATTTATTGTACATCCCACAGTATACATTATCATCAAACAAGTCATCATTTATTGAATTGTACCTTCTTTTCCAGGCAAGATACTCTGTATTTGGATCATTAGTGCCTTACAAAATTTATGAGCTTATTAAACTGACATAGAGCCATTTGTGAATCAACATATTTATTTTATCTATTTTAGTTATATATATTTTACTTGCTTAAGTACAACATTTATATAACATATTTAGAGTACCCAAATATTTAATGCATGAGTAGAGAACACCATTTGGTTTATGATTTTATTTATTATATGTAGGTTCCCAAATCTATGAGGCACTTTTTATTCAGCTATCCATACTCAATTATAATATTTTCTATTATGTTCATGATTTTTTTCATTTTGGCAGTCTTTATTATTTTTTATTTTACATTTGGCTCATCCAACAATGAAATATTGCTATTCATGAAACAAATGTTGCCTTTTTAGTTTTAGAGAATAATTACCTTCATAGTATGTTATATCCAACCTAGGGTATGTCTGCCAACCTGAGGAATATTTTACATCACACACCATTAATGTTTTATGTTAATAATTAACTTTTCATAATTAAAGCATATGCATACAATTTTATCATTTATTTAATAAACTGATATATTTATAAAATATGTTCTTTGATTTTTTTTCTCAAATAATTTTCCACATGCAAAAAAAAAATTGCTAAAATAACAACTTTCATCACAATTATCAAAGTATTGTGGCAAATATAGATTTAAATATGTGTCACAGAATAACAATTTTATTTCAGATTCATCAATTTTTTTTAATATATATTTTTGATTCATCAATGTAAGTTGATACACACTGGCACATCACTCTATATAACAGTAAATTTATTAATTTTATCAACATTTCCTGTTCCATTAATAATTAACCTATCAGTATTTGGTCACACATTAAATGAATTATTTTAAAAAAAGAAACCATTTTTGTCATTAAACAACACACCCCAATATTCATTCACAATAATGAAATCTATTTGTCTCTTCAGTATTTTTTTCTTCATCTATCTTTAAAACTTGTATAACGTATTGAAAATATTTTTCCTATTTTATCCTATATTAAATAATTCATTATTATTTTTTTCAATATGGGATAATTTAACATTTTAAAATTTACATATTTTATTTTTAAATAACAGTATTGTAAATCCATCCATTTTGTGCATAATAAAAACCATTACTCCACATTATCCTTTAATTCTTAATGGTTTATAAATATCTTTCTTATAATTAATCATAATATTCCCTCTCCATAATTTTAAGTCAAGATATTTTATACAAATTGTCCTCAGATATGAAGTTCATTTCAAGTAATGGATTTCACTTAATTTCAAGATATTTAACTATAACTTGTGATCTGACAATAAATATATTATCAACATAACTAAGATAATTTGTAATACCTTATTAAAAACTCAAAATATTATTTTTATAGTATGCCAATATACATTTGAAACTGACAATTCCCTGGACAAGCCATATATATATATATATATATATATATATATGTATATATATATATATATATATATATATATATATATATATTAGAAATAATACATTTGTTTATTTCAATATGATAAATTATTCAATATTGAAAAAAAATGTGTTTTTAATTCATTTACACATTGATGGAGGGAAAAAAGGATTGAAGAAAAAACATGGATTTTATAATCAGGTTTAGATGGTAGTATGTATATGATTACAGTAGTGTTTTTTTTTTCTACTTTTAATTAATGTTACTTTTAATGTTGGACCAAATACTAGTAGATTAATTATTAATTAAAGGAATGCTATTGATAAAATCCACAAATGTAATGTTATATGTAAGGCAATGTGGCCAGGTTACATTGGTGAATCAAAATATGCATTAAAACAGACATTTTATAAACATAATTCACTGTAATTGCTGAACATTCTGTTATTAGTATTTAAAGTTTTTGTTTTCACAATATTATAGTTTGCATGTTGAAAATATTTTGATGAAAATAAAAATCAGAAAGGCATATTTTATAAATATGATAGATAATTTATTTAAATAATATAATTTTGTACACATATAAATCATAAAAGTTGTCTATTGGCATGGCAACATTAATGTTGAATGATTTTAATGAGATTTGCATTCTTTAAAGTTAACCTGTAAAATTTTACTGAAGACATCAATCACACCATAAATTAGAAGTAGTTTATATATATATATACACACCAAAATCCTTATTTTTTTACTAGAAAAGTGTTAGGCAGTTTTGGTTTTATATATATGATCACTAGATGGAGCATACCAATAGCTTTAATCAAACTTTATTTTATAAGTGCTGAAAGATAAATAATTCAAAATCTTTATCGGATAGTCCCTGTCTCCAGACCAATTGGTTTCGAGCTTATGGCTCACCTCAGTGGAATGCTGGGACTCTAGAAACTAGATCCAAAATACTATCTCAGGGATTACTATCAATTTGAAAGCCTGAACTTTTCAGACATGTAAATGTCTTCAAATCCAGCCTTATAAACCAGATAGCTATATGAGTCTGAATTCAGCTCAGTTTCACCAAATAATAATAGCCTCTGCAATATAGCATCACAAAAGTCTTCAAAGGTACACTTATAATAATTAATCAAACAACTCACAAATTTCATAACTTGCTTTTAAGCTTGCATTGAAGTGATCACTAGGTAGAGCTTACCATTAGCTCTAATCAAGCTTTATTTTATAAGTGCTGAAAAAGAAAGAATGCAAAATCTCTATCGGCAAGTCCCTATCTCCAGATCAATTGTTTTTGAGCTTATGGCTCACCTCAGTAGAGCACAGTGATTCTAAAGACTAGATCCAAAATACTAACTCAAAAGTCAGCACTTACAAAACATGTTACTATCAATTTGAAAACCTGTACATTTCAGACATGTAAATGTCTTCAAATCTAGCCTTATAAACCAGATATCTATATAGGTCTGAATTCAGCTCAGTTTCACCATATAGTAATAGCCTCTGCAATATAGCATTGCAAAAGCCTTCAAAGGTATGCTTATAATAATTAATAAAACAAGTAATAAATTTTATAACTTGCATTTAAGCTTGCATTTAAATGATCACTAGATGGAGCTTACCAATATCTCTAATCAAGCTTTATTTTATAAGTGCTGAAAAAGAAAGAATTCTAAATCTCTATCAGAAAGTCCCTACCTCCAGACCAATTGGTTTCAGTAGAGATTTTGAATTCTTTCTCTTTCAGCACTTATAAAATAAAGCTTAATTAGAGCTATTGATAAGCTTCATCTAGTGATCATTTAAATACAAGCTTAAAAGCAAGTTACAAAATATATGACTTGTTTTTTTTAATTAATATAAGTGTACCTTTGAAGGCTTTTGTGATGCTATATTGCAGAGGCTGTTACTATATGGTGAAACTGAACTGAATTCAGACCCATATAGCTATCTGGTTTGTAAGCCTGGATTTGAAGACATTTACATATCTGAAAAGTTCAGGCTTTCAAATTGATGGTAACTTGTTTTATAAGTGATGACTTTTGAGTTAGTATTTTGGATCTAGTTTCTAGAGTGCCAGTGCTCCACTGAGGTGAGCCATAAGCTCAAAACCAATTGGTCTGGAGATAGGGACTTTCTGATAGAGATTTTGAATTTTTTCTCCTTTGGCACTTATAAAATAATGCTTGATTAGAGCTATTGGTAAACTCCATCTAGAGATCTTTTAAATGCAAGCTTAAATGCAAGTTACAAAATTTATGATTAAAAATTGTTTACGTTCATCTATTTTATCTTGCATGAAACCACTTTTTTGTTATTTATTTTTCTACATTTTGTTCACATTTAGACTAATTAAATAAGTTATATATATATATATATATATATATACTTAACTTATTTAATATATATATATATATATATATATATATATATATATATATATATATATATACATACTCTAGAATGTTTATTCTCAAAGCATCCCAAATTGTAGTGTTTAAAAAAAAGAACAGCTTGCTATAATTTTGACTTTAATTAATACAAGTTAAATTATAATAGTTGTGAATATAAGTTTGATTTAAATTATTAATTAAGTCTTAATTGTTGAAAATAATTTTTTATAAACATCAAATGATCTATATTTTTATTCATCTTGAAAATGCTCAAGGAATTGAAAGCAGTTATAAAATATTAGAGACAAAGTTGGGAGAGGTAAGAGCTGAAAGTGTGTAGTTAATGAAGGAGGTGAAGATGGAATCAAGTAATCTTTAAAAGAAAAATTGACAAATCAAAAGAAGTTAGAATATAAATCCATAAGGTGCATAAAAAACTACAAGAATAAAAACAGGAATGTCAGGGATTCCAAAGACAAGTTATGGAAGAGTTTAAAAATTTTAAATAAGAATGGAATGTTCATTCCAAATTTTTTGCAAGTAATGGGATGTAAAATTGGAAAACATTGTTAACGTTCTCAAAGATGGAATTATTAAGTCCCTGCAAGAGTATTGCTTTCCAATTACTAATAAAATAAAACATAGGGAATTAGAAGAAATGTATGATAAAAACCAAATGGTATCTAGTACAGTCATAAATCAATTTTGGGAGATGGGATGCCAATTGCATGAACTTAAAACACTCAAATTAATGAAGTGAATAATAGTCACTAATGATGATGAATTAAAACAAATGATGGAAAGAGAATGTGGCAACATAGTGAAGGTGCAGAGTTAAATCAAAACATACAAGAGATAATGGTCAATAGAATAGAAATTCACAGTCATCATGTGATGTTAACTAGAGATATGTCAATAATCATTGATAGCAGAATTGAGGTTAGCAATACAAAATAAAGATAAATGTGTTGATATGCTAGAAGGACAAATAGATACATGGTTGATATTATATCAACAATGGTTTGGCATAATGAGACAAAGGAGAATTTTCAAGCTCATCAACAGAAAGAAAATAGGGTGTAGATCTCTGAAAGAAGATTATTACTAATAGTTCTGCACTGATCATAATACAAAATGGTAAACATACCCATCATGGGAATTCATATATATCTCACCATGTTAGTCTAAAGATGATTAAAGTGAAGTAGAGAAGAAGCTCCCAGGGCATTGGTGGATGTCATTGGTTGAATTACCTTGAACTTATTCTGAATTTTAAAAAAAAATTTGGAATGTGGATTGGCAAGACTCTGTGATAGAGAGAATATAGTTTAGTAGAGGTAAGCATGGCCCAATTCTTTAGCAACAAGTAGTAAATCTAATAGCCTTAACTGACCTTCATTTATCTGAAACAGCTATAGTGAGGTGGAATTTGTCATGTTACATCAAAACTGTTGGTATGAAATAAATGTTGCATTGTATAAGAAGTTTCAAACATTTTAGGAACTTTAGAAGTAAACAATAATCCTAATGAAAGAATAATGAGATTGTAGTAAGAAAACTTTGTTTACAAGATATCCAACATAAATTTAGATGATGGTGAGGAAAAAGAAAATGCCAGTTCAAGATGGAGATAGAAATACCTGTCAGACAAAAAGTCAGAATTCATAGCTAGACAAACATATAGGTCATAGAGTCAAAGGTCTAATCAGGAAATTGAGATTCAAACAGAGAGCTGCCCAGAAAAAACAGCTGATAACACAGTGGTAAAGAGTACTGCGGCCAAAACTAAGGTGGTCTCTTAACTAATTTTAGAGGGACAACTTATACATGATGATAAATTCACTAGAAGTTGATTCAAATGAACTTATATAAGAAGACTAAAGAAACACCATATCGATAAATAACTATCCAGAAACTTTTGTAAAGATTAACTAAATTGAAATAAAGGCCTTATTGGATATGGGCAATTTAGTATCTATTATTTCAGAGGCCCTATTCAATAAAATCCAGCCATTAAATAAATCAATTTCAGTATTACAAACTAAAACAAGCTTCACAGATCATGCTGTCAAACAGTTAAAAGGCCATTTTTTTGCACAACATATGATGGCTAAAATTCATTTAAATCCCTTAAGCTTTGAACATATTTCCTTAATTATGACTGGTGTTCAAACTATGATGAATGACTTAAACCTCAGATTATAAGTGGAAGAACTTCATTAAACTTGGGGATGAAGTAAGGAATATGCTATATGAAACACTGCATAAATTTAAAGATATATTTTCAAAAGGACCAGGGAATATAAAGGTCTATACCCATAGGATACACCTTAATGACAACAACCCATTCCAATGTAGATCCTATCCCATATATCAATATAAGGATGAAGTAAATAAACAAATATAAGAAATGATTGAATGGGAACATTATCAAAAAATGTACTTCTACATATAATAATCCCTTGGTGGTCAGCAGAAAGATGGATTGGCTCACATCTGTCTAGATGCTAGATTTTTAAACCCAAAACAATACCAGAATGCAATGTTTTACATACTACCCAGGAACTGCTCACAAAATTTAGAGAAAATAAAATATTTATTACAGATGATCTCACTACAAGTTACTGTTAGGTACTACTACACCCTGTAGACTAAAAATACACCATCTTTGAACATGAGGCACAGGCCTGTTGGCCTATAAATAGTACAGCCAGTCTGATCTGTTCTTTAAACCAGATATTGATGATATAGTCATCGTCTCTGAAAATATTCATGTACATCATTCATCATTTACAAATCCTTTTAAATAAATATCTAAATAAAAACATCAAAATGAGTATTACCACCATGAAAGTAATAGTTCTTGGCCATTTGATAGGAGTGGATGGAATAAAACTCCATTCTGGAAAGATAGCTGCCATTCAGAATTTCTCTACACCAGAAAACAATTTGGCTTTTTTTTTTTTTTTGGTGTATGCAACTTTCACCATCATTTTTGCAAAAGTTTTGCATATGATAAATCCATCTCTCTCAGATACTGAAGAAAGACATGAAATGGAGATGGTGACCTGAGCCCACCCAAAATATAAAATTCTTAGCTAAATTATTATTGTATTATCCCAACTATGTCCAAACTGACAGCAGTCACTACAGTTTGGCATTTGTTATATTTTAGCTAAACAAAAAACAATGGCTACATATACTATACTTTCTTAGTAGATACAGGAAGGGCATTGAGTTCCACTACTCAACAACAGAGAAAGAAGCACTCATAGTTGTCTCGGACTTCCAATAAACTAAAAGTTTTAATAAGGCTCTCATGTTATCATAATTACTGACAATAGAGGTCTTGAATTTTTAAATGAAAAAAGTATTTAAATAATGATAGATTTGTCGGGTGGAGCCTATTTTTGCAGCAATTCAACTACGATATAGAATACTGCCAAGGCAAGCAAAATATAGTCCCAGATATACTCAGAAGAAACCGTGTCTAATTAGAATTCTATAACATTAATGTGTTATATATATATATATCTTCTGCGGATTTAAGGATTGTTTATAAACCATTTAATTTATTATTTCGACTATAATTACAATATATATATATATATATATATGTGTGTGTGTGTGTAATGGCAATGTCACTGTTAGTCAATGATTTAGTCAAGATGGAACTAAAGTATGGAGACAAGTGACAGTATCAAGATCATGAATTAAGAAATATAATTGGAAAATGAAGCACAAGCCTTAGATAATCATGATATAAATACTAAAAACAATTTTTCACACTACAAAATCAACTATTAACATACCAGTTTATAGAAAAGGATAATAAATCCTGGAGAGTTATACTGAATTGCCCTTAAAGAAAATCATATACTACATGCACTGCCCATGCAAACATTACAGCCCAAGGAAAATAGAACACATAATATGAAGATTGTTCTATTGGCCCATGATGTGCATGTCTATATTAAACAGACTGAAGTCATTCTTAAAGACTAAATTCATGAATTAATTATAGGCAAGCAGATTTCAATCTATTATACCAGATGGACCAAATAAAATTCTAGCCATAGACCTTTTATGGACATCTACTGTCATACTGCTACTATAAATTTATACTAGTAACATATGACTTATTTACAAAGTATGTATTGGCTGATCCAGTACAAAGGGCCAACATACAGATTGCCATAAGTAATGAGACAAACATTCAATTCATGTTAGTAGGAAAGCCTAAGTCAAATACTAATTGACCACACCATTCATCCTTACCCTCTGAATGGGTAGATGGAAAAACAAGATATAAAATTTACATTAATTTTTATCTGCTAGTAGATAGCTGAAGTTAAAGATTTTTTTTGTGTGTCTGGAAATTTTAGAGTTTTTTTCTTGATAGTTACTTATTAAATAAGTTCTGGTTTTTGAGGTGATATTTTATTAGATCTAGTGTCTGAATATTCTAGCTCCTCACTGAGATGAGCTATAAGCTTGAAACCAATTTGTCTGAGGATAAGAATATTCTGGATAGAGATATTAAATATTCTTTTCTTATCTCACTTATTAATAAGAGCTTGTTTGTCTTATTGGTACTCTCTATATTGCATTTTTGTAAGTACAAACTTTTTATAAAGCAATATCAGGCTATATATGACTGGCTTTATTGATTATTATAATTTACCTAAGGCTTTGGCGATGCTAGGGCTATTAATATATGGTAAATTTGAATTTGGTTCAGTCCCGCATAGATATTTGAGGTAGATAGCTGAAGTTAGAGACTTTTTATATATCTAAAAATTTCAGTTTATTCTCAATAGTTACATATTAAATAAGTTCTGGGTTTTAAGTTGATATTTTAGATCTAGTGTCTGAATATTCTAGCTCCTCACTGAGGTGATCCATAAGGTTGAAACCAATTGGTCTAGGGATAAGAATATTCTGGATAGAAATTTTAAATATTTTCTCTTACTGCACTTATTAATAAGAGCTTGTTTGAAACTATTGGTACACTCTCTATACAGCTTTTTATAAAATAATGTCACGCTATATATGACTTGCTCTATCATCAGATTTTTAATGGTCTGGATGGCTGAAGAGTTGGAGGTTGCAGTAGGTTGAAGCCTGTCCATTTAAGTATAAGGAATTGCTATCTATATATACTGAGCACTGATTATATATATATATATATATATATATATATATATATATATAGGAGATGGTAATCTGGATCAACTGATGAGTGCGCCTTTAGCCCAGAATATGTATATTGGGAATAAGATGTGTGTGGTTATGTGTGTCAGTAGTATGAGATAGGGTGGATAGTTAAGGGCCTTGAAAATCCGAGATTCAAATCCTTTATATTTGCAATCAGACTCCTGGTATTTCAAATCTTACATGTTAAGCCTGCATTCCTTCCATCCCTATTCTATGTATTTTATGAATACTGTTCTATACATGAGGGATCAGAGTGACTTGAGGTCAACATGGGTATGACAACAATATTAGTATCAGCATGGGATTTAGTAAATCTATCATCAGATTTTTTAATGGTATGGATTGCTGAAGAGTTGGAGGTTGGAGTAGGTTGAAGTCTGTTCATTAAAGTGTAAATATTTGCTATCTATATTGAATGAGGTCTATGAAAAAGAAGCTGTTGATTGAGTTTAAATCCCATTTAACATAACTTTAATTTTTATATTTTTAATATTATGTGAATGGATCAGCCCCTCAAGCAGAGTGGAGAATACCATTGATAAAAGAGCCATCAATGATACCCATGGTCAGACCGACCTATGCAAAGTATAACATGATCACATTTCCAGACTGTGGCCCACCTTGGCTGCTATATTCAAACCTCTGCCATCCAAAGCATTTTATTTGTTTTGAGGATCAATCTTAGGTGCCAGCCATTCATAAGTTATATAATCAGCATACTTTGGACAACAGAACCACAATCCACCACTTGAAATATCCCATGACTAGCTCACACTCTGTCTCAGGGTCCAGCATATTTAATTAACACATAACATAATTCTGCATTAATTTACTGGTGATGCAGTGACAAGAGAGCAAGAGAAAGTAGACAAAATAACAATTAAAGCAAACATTAATATTTTATTTACACATGCATATATTTCATATAATATAAAATAATATAATAAATTTTACATAAGAAACATGTAAGTGGCATTAGGATATAGTTATAATAGTCTATTAATTAAAGTTTATTCATTTAAAATAAAGAGTTTAGACTCTGATCAGAATATATGTTAAACTATCTTTACCTAGATTTTTATGATTGTCAGTTTCCAACTGGTTGGCTTTTTGGACTCCATTGATGGTGCCAGGGCTTGTTTTTCTTTATGTTGACAATGGGGAGAGAGAGAGAGTCTGTGGTCACATTTATTTACAATCTACATTGTTCCAGGTGTTAGCTCAGGTGAGGTTTAGTTGATTTTTTGTAGAGTTTTTGAGGGAAGTCTGAAGCCCAGCTGAATATCCTAAAGTTGTGCAGCAATGCATGTTGCTAAATCTGCAGCTTTTGCATAGATGTTAACTATAGCCATAATTGACTAGCTTACTACTGTGTTTATAGTTTCTGAATATCTATATCTCTGTTGTTTGGATTCTGCAATTTGTCCAAACTGAATAATAATAATCTGAACTGATGAATAGTCTAGCAAATTGCAGCCCCAACTCTATATATCACAAATCAGACTATATAGCAATAACCCGAAGTCTACTTATGATAACCAAGATGTAATTTTTATATCTTAACTCTCATTGTTTTATTTTATCTTGGCTTGAATCTGTTTTTAATTAATTTTACATTTCTGGTTATCTTAATCTTTTGGTCAGATTCATCTAAATAACCTTGATAAGATTCTTTATAATTTTTTAATCAATTCAACTATTGATTTTAATTTTATTATCAATCTGAAATCTTATAGACTCATAACATAATAAAAGTTTTACAAACATTTTATTTTTACAGACTAATTTTTAGTCTGATTTCACATTTGCTTATTTTATCATTATAAAAGTTTTTTACAAAGGGATAGAAAAAAAAGTTTTAAATCTATTTTCTAGTTCTATTTTAAAAATTTCCCTTCTCCTGCCAAGAAGTTTTATTCTAAAAGTATTTTTTTTAATATATTTAAATTAAGCCACTTATAATTTATTTTTATCTTAATTTTTTAATAAAAATTACAGACATGTAACACTGTTCATTGGTGATACAATACAAACTGAGCACTGATTATATATATATATATATGAGATGGTAATCTGGACTAACTGATGAGTGCTGGTTTAGCACAAAATACCTATAATGATTTTTTTTATATTTTCTGCATGTGTATCAGTAGTATGAGATAGTGTGGATAGTGAAAGGGCTTGAAATTCTGAGTTCAAATCTCCTATATTTATTGATTATTATTATTTCTTAACCAATAATATTATTACTACATTATTGCAATCATTTTGTATACTTTTATTTTTTACATAATTGTTATATAGCTTTTTCAATAATTTCTCTACTTTTTTTGCTTGATCTTTTTTAAAAATATCAATAATAATTCCATCATTTTTTGTATCTTTTCCATTCTTCATAGATATAATTACATGGTTTCATTTTTTCATTTAAAGTATTTGAATTTTAGATGTTATAAATTGAGAGGTTACTTTCTTTTTTTTTTTTAATACTATATAA
Source organism: Epiperipatus broadwayi (assembly GCA_028023455.1). Lineage (NCBI taxonomy): Eukaryota > Metazoa > Onychophora > Udeonychophora > Euonychophora > Peripatidae > Epiperipatus > Epiperipatus broadwayi. The sequence goes on from JAQFVV010000837.1 coordinate 47,878, forward strand.
TTTTTTGAGGAATGCTTCCACATAATCAAGATATTTTTCTATTGCTAAAACAACTTCTTTAAATAACAAAATGTTATTTTATTTTTTTAAGATTATTTTGGGCACTTAATATTTAATTAACTTTATTCCACTTTATAGAAGAATTTCATACATTTATTTTTAAAAAATTCATCATTTTTTAATATTTTTCCTATTCTCTCTTTTTATTTGTTGATTTGTCTCATCATTGCTATTATTATTATTTTTTAATATTAGCAGTTTTTAGTAAAGTATTTTCTTTATTGATTGATCTTATTTAAATTTAAGTTATTTTCAAAATCTGTTAATTTTGTAAATGATTTACAAATTCTATCTTAAATTTATTACAATATTTTTCAAAGTTATTGACTTCACCTTGCTGATATATTGTAATTTTTAATAACTTTTGTCTTTTTATCTTATATATGATTATTCAATGATTATTTCTTATGTACCTTAAATGTATATTTTCTATTAGTCAAAATTAATGTAACATTGCAATTTTTTTATTTGGATATTTTCAGATTTATTTCTGCTTTGAATTTTTTTTTTAAAAAAAAAGGAATTTTTAATATATAATACCTCTCCCTAATCAAACATTCCAAATCTATTTTCTCCGTCATTGCTATGTGTTTTAAAGTGTTTGAATTTATTTTTAATATATAAGACTCTCTACTTCATCAATCTAATGATGAACCTGAAAAATCTTCATTTAATATTTTTAATTAATTAGAATAATTTATCTTCCCACGTTGCCTGATATAACATCAATCCCCACAATGTTATTCTAATTTATGCAGTTGTTTTTACTCGAAAGTGATTTATGATTTTGGGTATGTAAATAAAATTATTATTGAATGGCAGTCTATTTTTATCAATCAACTTTAACAAAAGTAAACAAAATATTCAAAGATTAACGTTTTTAAATAAAATTATAATCAAGTCGTGTTCTGAAATATAGTTATAAACCGCTTAAGTGATTTTTTTTTTTAATTTTTTTTTGTATTTAAATTTTCAGTACAGAAATGTTTTCACACACACATATAAATAAAATTAATAATGAAGCTAAAAGAAACTAGAAATGGTTTTAATACTCATTTCTATAAATATAAATGTTATATAATAAATCATGTTTATAGTTTTTTATGAAAAAACATTAAGTTTTTTTTTGTTTATTTTATGGATAAATATTTTTATATTGTTTTTATTTAATGTATATATAAATTTATTTTAGGAAAAAAAATATAATTAGATTACTAATATTAAAACAAATGTTTTCAATAAAAACTGTAGCCAGTGTAAATAAAACGTAAAATAAAATATATTCAGTTATAAATAACAGACTATTTTAGAATTTAACTAAAAATCTCTTTTACCTTCCATTATTGAATATATAAATGTATATGAATATTAAGATTGATGGAAACAATCTAGCCTCATCGAATGTGTCAAAAAGCAAAGTAATATATATTTATATGAAAGAGAAACAATGCATAACGCTAGCTGAACTTAATATAAAAATATTAGAAACATCCCATAGCTATATTATTCCAGCTACACTCCCCCATTAAATAAAGAAAGCTCAAATGTTAGCACTACACCATTTTTTTTTATTGAAAGGGCGAGTGTAGCTGGAATAATGTAGCTATGGGACATTTTAAATATATATTGTAATGATATAAAATGAGTGCAATGGGAAGAAAGAACACCATTATGTACATAAATTGCGGTGCCAAACTATCACGGATTAAAAATTGAATAAGATACAGGAAAAACTCTATAGAATGCCCAAGACATAGAGACTTATCACACCAAAGATTCAAATTTTTATGATGTTAAGAAAATGTTAATAAAAAAACTCTCTTTATATGTCATGGCTTCAAATCCCTAATTTATGCCAATACAAACGAGAATAAATAAAAAATAAAGAATGATAGCTCTTATTAATGTCCTGTAAATCATAAAATAGGAATTGCAATAATACGAACTAAATAACAAACATATAATGAATACATACATATACAAGCTAAAATTAGTAATGTTATATCAGTTGGTAAAGTAATCAGTAATACAATAAATGAATGAAAGTTTACCAGGCTTTTATAAATAAGATGCTTTAAAATTCATGTTGGTATAATATTCAAATTTACTATTAAATTTGCATTGATATTTATTTTTAAATAATCCTCAGGCTGCTGTGTGTTAAATGAAAAATACTAAGTTCAATAACTAATAGAATTTTATTTACAAAATTTATTAATAGCTTTGACATCAATGAGCATTCCTGACGATATTAGATTAACTTTGATCAATTGTTTAACACCAATCTAATGATGTTATTTATATTACTCACTAGTTAGATCTTGTGCCTCCATGTTTATTGTAAAGTATAAATTATGATTGTTATCCATTATATTTATCAATGTAAATAAAACTCAGGATTTTTCAATTTAATGAATAATAATGGTAATTTTTTTACAAATAGACAGTAAAAAATATGAATATATTATAAGAATTATCATTAAAATACTCTATGAGGTTGCATATGTTTGAACTATCATGTGATGCTAGACAAGATACTCATTCCAAAAATTAGAGTAAAATATCCATCTATATATTAATTTCAGATGGACCACCTATAAAATTTTGAAATAAGTCCTAACTTGTTACAGTCTATTCCCAGATAGATTCTGAATAAACCAACAAGTTATCAAGCAAAAATCTATATCAATTGCTAATCATAAAATTTAAAAGACTATTGTAATTTTCATTTAAGTATCTAATTAAATATTCACTCACACTTAGAGCATATGTAAAAATTACCCACTTAAATATAATAGTAATATTAAATCATAAATAAAACGAAATGACCTGCAAATCATGACTAATGTTCATTATTTAAAGTTCTATTGCTTTTTAGATTTTTTTCATCCGGTTCCAAATATATATATATATATATATATATATATATATATATATATATATATAATCCTTTAAGGGAATCCAATAGTTGGAATACAGTAACCAATAAGAAAAGAACTTAATATTTGAAGTTTATTACATTGAGCCAATATTGGGGTATATTAATATCTTTTGATGATTAATGTCACATTAGAAGTTGTATGTATCCTTATAACTCTGATTTCCTTGTCATATATACACAACATGAATACAAACAGAAATTAATTTTTATAGGTGATTTTATTTAATATTTAAGCCATTAAATTGTCCATTTGAAATAGTTTTCTGTTTATTCTTCAGTGTATTAATAATCCATATATATTTTATCCGCCCGGTCGCCGGGTTGCTTGCCGAAAGCACATTAATGTCACTTCTATGAATCTGCTGTGTTCTTGCATCTGGGGGATTACATAATGTTCTGTGAAGATAATTTCAAACACATATACACGTACGCTTTATTTATTTTATACGTAAATTCGGATTGAATCCAAGTAGTAGGTGCCAGGAGAACTTTTATAAGAGTCCGCCCCATATGTGCATAAGCTCACTCAACTATATCACAAAACATGCCCGTGCATCACTCCAGTCGGAAGCAAGAAACGAACACAGACAATATCACCTTTCAAATTACATCGTATATGTGATCTTTCAATCACGATCAATCCGACTTATTATATGAGGGCCCGCCCTATATCTCACAGAACAAATTAATCAAACTTAATATTAATCTAAGAGAGCATAATAAACATAAATATAATCAAATCACAATACCAAATTATCAAATGCATTCATTCATATACAAACAAATTTGATCGCTCCAGCGCTCATTCCCTATTATATAAATTTATGTTGAAATTCCAAGCAATTAATAACAAAAAATACTAGTTAAATAAATGTTTTATTTTAATCTGTTTACTAACAATTCATGCAGGTATATGATCGGCAAGCCGAGATAATTTAAATATAGATTTTGAGGTGACTTCGCACCTATTTTAAAGAATGTTAATCTGTAGGCAAACTTATTTGGTTAGGTTCTCGAATCGTTCATTAATGGTCATGAGTAACTTTATCATTTTAGCTTAATGTTTAATAGTTCTGGTTATTAAAGTTATTTTACTTTGGTGCATAAGTGAATACGATAATTTAAAGATAGCTACCTGTGGAACGTACAAAGACTGTAAGGGGGATCCTGAGCGATGATTTCTTCTTTAACAAAGCATTCCGGCAATTTGCCAGGTCTCAAAAGCGTGTGTGGTCCTTATGTGAAGTTTCTCCGGTGTTATGAGCATCCTATTGGCAATCAGCTGAGCTGGACGTGGAGGTCCGGTGGTCAAGCCGCGAATTTTATGTTCAGCAATGCATCTCTGTTAGATTTCTACACAAAAGTTAGATTTTATTTCTTCTCTGGTTCTAATTTTAATAATAATAATCTTTAAAAGTGCTGTCTGGCCTTTTTGATCTCTTCCTTCCTGCCCTCACACCTTGAATTTTTTTCACCCAATCACTCCCATGCACCTGTGAGTCCCTTCATCTTATAAGTCCATCGAGTATTAACTCAATTCAGTGATTTCTGGGATCGTTTACGCCACTTTGGAATTTAACTCAATTTGACCATTTTTCAGGTATTGTTTCGCTGGAGACAGAAGTCTGAGTTCTACAATAGCAGTGTACACTTTTTCTCACCTCTGTTTCTAAATTCGGCTTATTTTATCTAGGCGTACTAGCACATATCCTGCCTATTGTTTCAATTTCTCTAATTTTTCCTTTACTAATTACCCTTATTTAAAATAATTTTAGATCGCTTGGAATTTCAGAACATATTGCAAATTAATTAATTCATTTTCCCCTTTTGTTCAAAATGATTCAAATGATTTAATAAAATGTCAAACTTGCGTTCAATCATTCCTCTCTCTTTATTTAATTAAAAAAAATGCAGAAAAAAAAAACTTACAACTAATAATTACAGATTTATTCTTAACAAAAAACAATATAATAAAAAAAAACTCTTTTTTACTTTTTTATTTCAATAAATTTGACAAGTACTCTTATATAGCTGCGATCATGCTTTAGAAACGGCTGTTTCTCGTTTATTATTAAAGCAAGACCACTTTTTTAAAAGTTTTGTTCCTGTCATTCATTTCGTCAATTGAATATACGTTTAATATAACCTCATATGCCTGGGTTCAAATCCCATGTAACGCTATTCCGTTACAATATATAAAGTGTAGAAAAATACATATATATATATATAGGTTTACATTTAAAATTTTATTAGCACTTTAAAACTATTATTCCATTAGCAAACTGTTATTATCTTTAAATTTTTAGCAATTTGTTAATTTCATTCTTTGGTAATGACATTATCAAGCACATGCATATGTAATATCAAAATCGAACTTAAGCAACTATTTTAATTTCTTTTGCATTTTTTTTAGAATACTATAACAAATAATGAATTCCATGTTGCTGTTATTTTAAAACCTTTCAAAAAAAGTAGGTTTGTTCTCCAGAGCAAACTTTGGGTTTTTATCTACCCCTCATTGTATCATTTTCTCTAAAACATCCTTAAAATGTATATACTGAATTCTACAAAAAAATATTTATTGCAAAAGGGGGTGATTTGGGGAATAAAACTAGTTATGATTGACCATCATTGATATTTATGCATATAATAAATAAAGCATGACATGCATAAAATATTTAAATGTGTACCTAATTAGTGAATATAATTGTCTGGGCTGCTGAACTAATTAAATTGTATTTTCATATATTATTGGGATAGGAGAGGGAGAGTGAGTTTTATACATCCAAAAAAAATATTGCTTCATTGTATAATACACCTGGGTCTCATTTTACGTGATAGATTGGTTCCTCAAAAAACATGCACAAACAAAATCGCACAAAAATAGACGTAACTTACATTGAAAAAGGGGGGGGGTGCAGCTTGTGATTTTTCAAAATTTGCGTAAAAGCAAAGCACCAACGTAAAATTACTTTAAAATTTGTGCGCAAAAAAATAAGGAAATAAAATATGACTAATAAAAAATTTCAAATTTGAAAAAAATTGACACAAGACAAACTTTTTTTAACTATAATATTTAATTTTATTCAAAATAATATATTTTTATGCATAATTTACAGTACAGAAATTTACATTTTTTATACATGTTTTAATTATTATGATTTTCTGGTGACAACGTAATTAGTAATTAATCTTTGAGACAATGATTTTATTAATTGTTTACGAAGCTTGCAATATCCAGACATACAACCATTTAGCTCTCATTGGAATTTAAGAGCACGTTAATGATTAGGGTCATTAATAAGAAAATAATAATTGATTATGTTCTTTTTTAAAAAGCAAAAACAGAATGGGATTTAAAATGCAAAATTAACACACACAATGTTTGAACAAATTTACATTATAATCTTGTAAAATTTAATATGTGTATACATAAAATGTGGAAATCATGATTTTAATTTCATTATTGCATAAAATCTTACTATTATAAAGCACTGAAAATATTGAAATTACTAAGATGAAAGTCGAATTCCAATAATGTGCTATTGCTTTCATTATAACATAAGTGCACGAAATTTATTATTTAAAGTAATAGCGCATTATCGGAATTCGACTTCCAGTGAAACATGAATCGCATAACTTCAAAATCGTGTTAAATAAGTCCGCATAAAAAGAGACCCAGGTGTACATGATAACGTAAATAAAATATATTTTGTAAAAGATAAAATTAAGTAATTACTGTAATATAGTAAAAAACAGAAAAGCCTTCAGGTATTATCATAGTTGTGAGTTTTATAAATAATTAATTTAAAACATTTATTACTAACATGATTTATTAATATAAAGTTTAAATCAAACATGTATGCTATTGAATACCCTATTTGTAAATTCATATTGTCTTTTTTTTTATTACTAATATATTCTTTTTTTCTTTCTATATTGTTTATTTAAAAATGTTTATAAAATTTAGAAAAAAAATAGCCCTGCTCAAATTGAAAAACAGGTTAAGCTAGGATTGAGCTTCAGAGTAACAGATTGTGACATGAATAATAAATGAGATGAAAATATATCTTCAGGCAGTTTTTTTTCTCTCTTTTCAATTCTTTACCTGTACAAGTTGTGAACATTCAGGATACTTAATCTACCATATTTTCATTCAAGATCAGCCAAAGAAAGTGTTAGTGAATAGAAAACTCTAGTCAGTATATCTACTAAACCAAAACAGTTGTATGTTGAAGTAGTGTTCTGAAATAATATGGTGAGGGATCTATACCAAGATTATTATAATTGAAAAGCAATTTTTATTTTTATTATACATTTCTCTAACTGATGTGGAATTGAACTGACACTATGTTCAGTGAGTTTTACATAAATTACTTAATGCAAAACTTAATTTGAACAATCAATTGGCTTGTCTGATGTGTAAACTTTATGGATAGATTGGATGTCATACCAAAAACCATTTGTGATAAACGTGAATGAATACCTGTTGTCTGTACTCATTATAATGCTATTTTTTTATTCTTAATAGCGCATTCTGTCTGTAGCATATATATATATATATGTGTGTGTGTGTGTTTGTAATATCAAATAATATAAGTATAAAAAAAATTCACTAGAATAAAACTACAAAATTTTAAAAAATGCCTATATAAAATTGAAGATTAATATCCTTTGCTACTTAAGATGGCAGAATATTCCATAAGCTGGTTATAGCAAAGGATATTTATCTTCAATTTTATATAGGCATTTTTTTAAATTTTGTACTTTTATTTTAATGGATTATATATATATAGGGATTTAAACTCAGACTCAAGTATCCATCAACTATCCACACTACTCATACAACTTATATACATGACCACACACATGTAGAAAAGATAAATAATCACCAATATATGTATTTTATGCTAAACCAGCACTCATCAGTTGGTCCAGATTATCATCTCTCACACATATATACAATCAGTGCTCAGTTTATATTAAGATAGCAAATCTTCACACTTTAATGGACAGGCTTCATTCTACTCCAACTTTTCAGCCATTCATACCCAGTGAAAATCTGATAATAATGTTGGCATCAGCATGGGATTTGGTTTTCCATCATCAGATTTTCAACAGTATGGATGACTGAAAAGTTGGAAGTTGGAGTAGATTGAAGCCTGTCCATTAACGTGTGAAGATTTGCTATTTTAATATAAACTAAGCACTGATTGTATATATGTGTGAGAGATGATAATCTGGACCAAATGATGAGTTCTGGTTTAGCATGAAATATGTTTATTGGTGATTATTTTTTTACATGTGTGTGGTCATGTATATCTGTTGTATGAGATAGTGTGGATAGTTGGTGGATGCTTGAAAGTCTGAGTTCAAATCTCCTATATTTATAATTAAGCTCCAAGTTTCTGAAGAGTGCTTGGTAAAAACGCCATATATTGATCATATATATATAACTTTTATAATGAGATATATATGAAAGGTTAGAGTTAGATGGTGTTTTGTAAAGACAACCCTTTAAGCAAATTGAAAGATAGCATTGATTGGGATAGGTCTTGGCTGATTTTTACAGTTAAAAATGGTTCTATAGAATAATCTTTCTCACATAAACATTGTGATTATCTAATATAGTTAGTTACTGGTGTAACCATCATCTAGCTATTATGATCTATCCTTTACTTAATTAAATAAAATGACATTGTATATTTAAATATCATATTAACTTTTGAAATAAAACAAATAATGAAGAGAAAATTAAAAAAATGATTTTAATATGTACTTTACATTCAGTATTAGGAAATCAAATTATTTGATATCTTGCGTTTGACATTAGCGGCATAATGTTACAAGTGTGCATTTGTTTAATTTTGTCAAATTTTATACGCATGACATCCATTATAATTAGTCACAATTCTTTGCATTTCCTTAATATCTATAAGAAATTTCAAGAATTATAATTTGATAACCTGTAAAGCACGTCATATAATAAGATGCATAATTAAGTTTATATATTTAATTAATTTTAGCAGTGATATAGTACCAACTATTTTGATTATCTCTCGGTTTGTATAAATTATTAAATGTTCATATTTATACTACACATGTATTTTTTTATAAATAATGAAAATATAATTTAGCAAGTAGTAGTATATTTATTGATACTTACAAAGCCGAATATGAAAACCATTTCTCTTTTTTGTTGGTTCGTTATTTATTTATTTTATTTGTGTGAAGACTCGGAAAATATTCAAAATTGAGATACAATGGAACTTGTTTTAAATGTTGACATTTAATTTTTGAAATATTATACATTGAAGAAAATGACAATTCTTAAGGATTTATGTTGATTGTACAGGTGGAATTAGTGTTATAATCCCTTTGGACATTTCTTATATATTATAAATTAATCTGAAAAAGATATCTATATATAAGTGTAGTATATATATATATTAAAATTTTATTTTCTTAATATATCATATTCCTATTCTTAATTATCAAAAGCAACTTCCTTCTCTATTTTTTTTAATATTGTCATCAATTATAAGCTTAATTAATAGATGTTAGATAATACTTATTAAATCTGTATCCCATGGTCTACCATCAATATCTCCAGAATAGTTTCTGACTTATTGATTTTATCATTGAAGACTTTCAACCCGGATCCAATGTAGCAGAATCTTTTGGATGTCCTTATAACACTGCTATCAAATCATCCTATTAGTTGCTATTGTATGGTTTGCTTTATTTTAATCACACAAAGTATTATGAAACCAATTTCTGATATTATTATCATATGGTTTTAGAATATTATGTATTTTTACTTTAACTTATATCATATTGTGACAAACTTGTCTTCTTCCTCTCTTAAAAATTCCATGCATTTTTCTATTTGCATTGAATAATGACATAATGTATACTTTAAGATAAGCATATTCCTGAATTTGTGACATCAAACTAGTAGTCACAATATTAAAAAATAGTTTTTAAGGTAGTATCCAAAGATTTATGCTTTTGGTTCAAAAAATACTGTTTAATTTATTTATACTTCTAGAAAGAAAGAAAGTTGAACAAAGTGAATTTTATAGTTAAAGTTAAAAAAAAATGTTGATAGATAGTGTATGGGTATTAAAATAAAATTATTTAATTTATTTCAGAGTAATTAATAATTTGGTTAAGTTCTTTTATTTGGTAGATTTTTAAAAATATATATTTCTGAATAAAGCTAATTGATTTATTTAAGTCACATTAAATTGTTTTAAAAATATAAGTTAGTTATTAAGATAGATTTAAATTAGAAAATGTAATTTCTTGTATATGTGCAAGTATAGATTTAAATTAGAAAATGTAATTTCTTGTATATGTGCAAGTATCTTTGGTACATTGGTTTTAATTGCCAAGATATTTAATTTTTGTCATTAAACATTTAAAAATAAATATTTAAATAATTCAGACATAAAAGGGTTAAAATCAATTCATGAGAGTTTCTGATAATTTTTTTTAAAAAAAAAAAAACAATAAAATATTATTTATTATTCTATTTTATTTTTTATTAATTAGTAAAAGAAATTTAACCTTTTCTTCAACTTTAGCTAGTTAAAGTCACATGGGCCAGAAAATTTAGAACAAACTTACATAAATTTGTTAATTAGTTTCACATTTTAATTTACATTTTTTAAAATAGAGGTCATTATTTTCAGGGGTGTGGGTATTAATTAATGATATCTGTCAATAGAGGTATAAAAGATCAGGATTGTCAGTGTACTGGGCTGCTTCTGACTGACCACTGCTGTCACTGATATTTTCAGGTATACTGCAATCTTCTCATCTACTTTGAATAACAGTAATAATTTTCTTTAATCATTTTTATCTAAGTGTCAATTTGCTAAAATTTTATATTTTGTTAACCTAAAAATGCAGTGCTACACAACTTGATATAGTATTCTTGTTTTAATGCTAAATTTAATTAGAACTGTTTAAACCTTTAACCCATTAATGGTGTTCACGGGCTATAGTCAGTCATTGCTTCAAGTTGCTCAAAAACCAGCAATTTTTACATTATTGTAGTGAATTTACACTCATTTGAAAGCTTAAAAAGGACCGTAAGATGCTGCCCTTTTTAGAATTATTTTACAAGTAAAAAATCAATAATATCACACTTTGAAACTACAACAATGGGAGAAGGCTGGCTTTTTTAGATGCTGATTGATTGGTTCTCATTTTGAACAAAAGAAGAGTGCCTGTCAATAATTTTTACCACTTCAACTTCTTTGATTTGATTTTCCAAATGAAAATGTATGTTTTAGAGTGTTTTTAGTATTTTTTACATATTATAAATTATTTTAATAAAACATATTTGAAATATAATTATTTAGAAAAATAGTTTAGATTTTAGTAAAAAAAATTTACTTTTACACAAACTAAATTGAAAAAGAAATCAGCACTTGTCAACAATTTTTACACTTGTCAACAATTTTCATCACCCCAAGCTCATTATTTGATTTTCAAATGAAAATGAATATTTTAGAGTATTGATTTACATATTATAAATTATTTTGATAAAATATGCTGAAAATATAATTATTTTAGAAAAATAGTAAAATTTTAGTAAAAAATTATTTACTTTTACACAAGCATAAATTGAGAAAAAAAATCACTGACATACTCAACATTTTTAATAGATTACGAACATTTTTTTGAGGTTCTCCACTATAAAATATTTTTATAATTACAAATAGAAATTTATTTTTAAAAAAAATTCTTTTCATTTTTTTTTTAAAAAAATTAATTATTTTTTTTTTTAAAAAAAAATAAAATTAAATAAAATATAAAAATAAAAATATTATATATTTTATATTATAAAATAAAACAAAAAAAAAAATAGTATTTTTTCTAAAAAAAAATTTTTGATGTTGGAAAAGTTAATATACTTTGTTATAATAATTATTTTATTATGATTCAATTTCATCAATTATACTTTAAAAGAAATTATGAAAGAAACCAGATGGTATTTTTATATTAGTTTACGAAACTGTGCTGGACAGTGCACTATTTTGCTTTTCATTATTGTATTTAACCTTTAGGAGAAAGAGACTGAGCTTAATTATAAAAAAAACTTGAAAATTTTGAAGATAAACAGTTAGATTAACTTATAATTAATTACATATGTTAAAATGATTAATTTACATTGACTTCAGTAGATATTTGAAATATTCTCAATATAAAAACTTATAAGTCCTAACTTGTCATAGTTGATACAAGAGGAGAAATTTATAATCTGCATCATTTTCTCAGTATTTTGCTAAAAAGTATTTAGAATAAAATGGAATCAAAGAAATTACTGGAAAACTCTATACAAGCAAAAAAAGCCTGAATGTGTAAGAATAATAGACATTAAGTAAATGCGTTATCTTGAATTGCAAACTTTCAAATTTAATAGTATTTTTAATTGCTAAAATGAATACCTCTAAGTCAATTTTTAAAAAAAAGAAAGTTAAGAAGAATTTTATTATTTTTCATTTTAAAGGAAGTAAAAAAATGAATTGTTTATTTCCAGTAGAACTGCGGACAAAATTCAATGGACAACTTTCTTAATTAATATTTTGTGTTATTAAATGGAGATTCTCAAACAAGCTAGTATATATTTAATTAATGTTTTTAAAAAATGGATCCAGACTTTTGCTTCTTTAAAATAAAACCTTTTGTTAAACGCTGTTGTTATTTATTGCTTATTTTATAAAGTCATATTTGCTCCCATTTTTTTATGAAAGAAGATATATGTGATAAGTATGGGTGCATCATTTTATAGATAATTTGCTGAGCAGGACATCATCAACAAACTGCTCACTACAGAAGAAATTCTGTTAAAGAACTAGGGTGTTTTAAAATTAATAGTTTTTTTTAATATTTTATATATTGCTATTACCATGTATTTTTTTATGTTTTTCTTTAAAAGGTTTATAATATAATATGTTGGTATTTCTACAACATGGAAAGGTAAATTTTATATGTTTTATATTCATTGGTTCATGGTAAATTTTATAATACCTTTTGGTCCAAGTAGAGGTATTTATCTTTTACATTTATTTTAATAGTGTTCATAAGTGTTTCATTTATTTATGGGTAAACAGCCAATGTGTATTTATCAGAGGCTCACAATAGTCTATAATCATTATGATATAATTTTATGGTTATGTTTTGATATATGTAGGTGTTTATTAGTCATATATTTATTAATATTTTACCTTGGCTATTATTAGTCATATATTTATTAATATTTTACCTTGGCTATCATGTCCACTTTACCTTTATCAATTTTATACTATTCATTGTGTGTGTGTATTCCTTATTCAGTGCAGAATTTTTATTGTGCTATTTTAAAATATTTTACAGTCATTTGACTGACAGTAAGCTTCTTCAATTCAGACATTGTTTAAAGTATGTAATTTTAATGTGAATATTAATTTATCTAGTTTGTGAGTGATAATTTTTTTATCTTGCCATTGGTTAGTCTAGGATTTATGCTTATTTCCCTTTAGTAAATCTGGGAACCATTAGTCTTTAATAAATATGCTTTATTTCTTATGATTTGTGTGATGGAATACATTCTCCCCATTGTTTCACATTTGTATTCCATGAGACTATAGTATTTTATAATCCAGTATTATTTTCATGTTTTGCTAAGGTAGCTAGGTGCCATGAGAGGATTTTTACATGGTGTGTATTCTGTTTTTTCTTATGTATTGAGACCTCATCCACACATATGATTTTGTGTAAGATAAAGGTGCTAGAATCTACCATGCTATTTTATTGAAGTTTTGCTCTGAGGAGCCTGTCTTTATTTATATATACCTCATGATGTAGTTGATTATTTTCCATCATGGAAGATGGTGTTATTTGTGTTTTTAAATACAAGAAAGCTATATAAGATAGATATTGAATTATTTAGTTTTTCAAGGGGCACTTTTCATTAGTAGTGCTTTTGTTAAGTGAAACAGTGTATGTATTGTGCTGTTGTGACTTGCCTATTATTCACAAACAAACCAGCAATGTATTAGTAATTTTAAATGCTTATTTTGGTGCATAGCATAATAAGAAATGGACATACACAATGTCATTTTTATAACTATTTGTGAGTAATTTGCTTATGGATTAGTAAGTCAGTTTAAGTTTAAATATTTTTATTATGTGGACATAGATGAAATATATAATATGTGTGTACATGGCTTCTGATGAATGTTCCCATATATTTATTATTTTTATTATTCAATAAAATAGAGCTAGACAGTAACTGTCTTATTTGTCTTGATGTGATAAATGTCATTATCATACAAGTTTACCAGTTTGAACTCAGTCATAAATTAGTTCATATTAAATTTATTTTAATCTTTAGTGTATTTTAATATTGTTAATAAAGGTATTATGAGTTATTACCTGACAAAAGGATTTATTCCAGGAATTGTATTGCTTGACTTATAGTTTAAGCTATTTTTTAAATGCCCATTTAAAGGGATGATTTAGCGTAGAACAAATGAAAAATAAATTAGCTAAATATTGAAACAATTTACCTTAATTGAATGTATTATTAATAACTCATCCAAAATGTTAAAAACCTATAACAGATACTTTGCTAGTGGGGTGATTATATATAATTTATTTGTGGAATCCTACTAAAAAAAATAACAGTGCCTATCTTTGGCAAATAACTTTTGCAATAATGTTGTAAATAAACTTTGTGTTTGCATCCAGTGTATTAATAAATGTATTTATTGTTATTTAAATCTAGTTTTTGTTTTTCTATGTATGATTTCTTGTGTTCTGAATTTTTAATTATATAACAGAAATCTTGTCAAATCAGATGATCAATTCTCATACAGATCCAAAATCCCAATGTTACAAATGAAAATACTGCATAAATGTTTCAATTCCAGAGTTGGGAAATGTAGTTAAAAGAACTGAAGATTTATTTAATTTTCTTTGGATTATTTAATCCATTTTTCAGACTGCACATTATTTTATTTATTTTATCAATAAAAGTACAATAATCAAACTTAATTATTTTAATTGTGATGTTGATGGATAGTAGAAAGATATAAAGGATGCCCTTTTCTTTCTATTATTTGAGTGTCATCCTGTGTAAAAGATTATGATTTTCTAAATTTTATATATTTTATGCAATTGTTAAGCATATTATACACTTCTTTATGTAATTATTATTATTATTATTATTATTATTATTATTATTATTATTATTATTATTATTATTAGTAGTAGTAGTAGTAGTAGTAGTAGTAGTAGTAGTTGTTGTTGTTGTTGTTGTTGTTGTTGTAGTAGTAGCAGTAGCAGCAGCAGCATACATTATCTTATAAGAAAAGTGTATGACTCCTATAGTATACTGGAATACCATTGGTTAGCAACACAACATAGTGATATATTTTTCAAAGTTGCAAGAAGAACCCTGAGTTATTATTTATAATTTCATTAATTATTAATTCATTTATTATTGTTGTGACATAAGAAATTCATTATTGGTTATTGTACTAATAGAAAGGTACATTCCATTTTACTCTACAGGAGTTGAGTAGATTAGATCATGTCAATAAAACAATAATTTGGTGATAGGTAACTACTTCACAAGATTGAAAAAAAATACACAAAGACTCTATTAGAAGATGTTATATTAAATCTAAAATATTTATGTTTTGTTCAGAGAATGGATTTTTATAGAGGGAAAATATATGCTCCAAAAGTGTTGCATATGAATGAGTGAAGTTTTTTTCCTCTTCCTAGTTTATTTATTTACTTTATAGTAATGCATTTATTATTGTTTTAAAATTCCCTTATATTTTAATGCATCTCTCTGTAGTGAATATTAAGATAACTAATCACCCATTGAGCTTGGCCTTAATAATAGTATGATCTCAGCATTACATTATTATACCTTCCTCTCTCATTTTCACTTGGTTAGAATATATATAAACTTTAAAAGCCTAAAAACTAAACAAGTCACTAAAATAATCAAAACTATCCCAAATTCTCAACTCAACCAATCTATCCAAAAAATTAACTCTAAATCACAACCAATGGTTTCACTGCTACAAATAAAGTGTAAAGAATACAAAATAACAAAACTAAACATTATCCACAATTCCACTTACATCCCATATACCCTTAATATTAAAAGAACTTTTAAATAAATTAGTTGCTCCAGAATCATACACTTTTAATAATAAAGATTTTTTAATTCTTTTTTTTTTATTTAATTTTTCTCAAAGAAGAAAGGTTTAGTCTCATCAAAATTAATAGTGTGGCCTGTAATCTTTTTCCTGGATATATAAGGCAGATTTTCCATCTCTGTTTTATGTACCTTTTTCTTTCATTAAGCTCAAATTACTCTGACTTATATATACTTTCTTACAAAAAGAAGGGATAATATGCACTACTCCAGCAATAGACTTTCTATCAAAAATTTCCTTTGTATTATTTAATAAATTATTCAAAGTACACTTTTTCCAAACAATTTTCTTATTTTCAAACAAATTATTAGTTTTACATAGAATTCTATAAGAAGACAATTTAAATGGCAAAGAAATAAAATCATATTTTCTCTATCTTTTACATTATTACAAATATTATTACTATTAAATAAAATACTTTTAATTAATTTATCAGAGTATCCCACACTCAAATAATTTTTATAAAATTGATTCTTTTGAAACAAAGCTACCCCATTCTAATGGGGCTGTTTCAAAAAGGTCAATTTTATAAATATTATTTATACTTCCTCTGATAAATTTGGTAAAAGTATTTTGGGGTAGCTTTGTTTCATAAATGTCAATTTTATATAGATTATTTGAGTATGGGCTACTCTGATAAGTTTGTTAAAAGTATTTCATTTAATAGTAATAACATTTTTAATAATGTAAAGTATAAAGAAAAATATTTTATTTCTTAGCCATTTAAATTGTCTTCTTATAGAATTGAATGTGAAAATAATTTGTTTGGAAAATAAGAAAATTGCTTGGAAAAGGTGTGTTATTTTGAATAATTTATTAAATAAATAATACAAAGGAAATTTTTGATAGAAAGTCTATTCCTAGAGCAGTGTTTATTTTACCTTGTTTTTTTTAAGGAGGTATATATAGATCAGACTAATTTGACCATAAAAGTAGGGTTAGAAATAAATATCTTACCATAAAAAAGATACAGGTCACACTATTAATTTTGATGAGGCTAAGTTTGTTTTCTTTGAGAGAAATGAAATAAGATGAAGAATTAAAGATTCTTTATTATTAAAAATGTATGATTCTGAAGCAATTAATTTATTTAGAAGTTCTTTCAATATTAAGGGTATGTAGGATGTAAGTGGAATTGTGGGTAATGTTTATTTTAAATGTATTGTTATTTTATAGTTCTTTACAATTGAGAAGTCTCCTTGTAACAGTGAAACCATTGATTGTGTTTTTAGAATTTATTTTTTGGCAGGTTGAGTTGTGAATTTGGGATAATTTTGATTATATATATATATATGGCAGCACTGGAATAGAAAAAAATAGAATTTGTTCCTAAAAGGCATTGTCTAAGCTGGATATGTATGCTGTTTTTTGATTTCACTATTAAATACCTTTTAATATTTTCCAAGATATTAATATTTATTAAGAAATATTTAAACAAGCTTAATTTTAATTTATAAAATTTTATTTGATTTTTATGACAGTATTTTTTGTAGATTCTATAATGTTAAAAATAAAATTTATATAACTGTTAAGATTACTTCAGTTGAAGAAAACAGTTTAAATCAATTTTTTTTTATGTTTAAATAAATAATTGAAATTTTTATTTAAACTAGTTTTTTATATTTCGAAAGAGATTGGTGTTAAGTGCACACTTTGAGATTGTTAATACATTATTTGTTTTCTGTTTATGTGATGAGTCAGGTATTTACCAAATGTCTCTGAACTCTAGAAGTTTTAAAAATTTCACAACTGATGAGATTCTGGGCCTATAGAATTTTATACACAGGTTTGAGTATGAAATATAAATTCCTTTATTGTGATGATCTCTATTTGTGCCACAATTTTGGTAATAGACATTTTTGTTTTTTATGAAAAAATTCCAGCATCTTACTAATTACATAAAATAGTGTAAACATATTACAGATCTAATTTTTATTTGTCACATTAGAGCTATATAGTTTTTCTGGACTTTCTTGTAGGTAACAAGATATTAGTATTTGTTTTAAGAAGAAAGAAAAAATACATCCCTAAAAAACTGAGACTAAATATTTCTTAGATAGAAATTCACCCTGTACTTTTAAAGTTTGAATGTTGCATGAACTTAAGTAAATGATTATTCAGTTATATTAACCTGTGAAGTTTAATACTGTGATAGAGTGATGGATTGATAATTTAAAGGTTCCTGGATCAAAGTTCAAACCTTCACTTCAAATTCTCAAATATTATATAATTTCATGCAAGTAAACAATCATTTTTTGTAATAAACTAAAATTAACATAATCTTAGCTGTATTAAAGTGGATTTTATTTTTGAACTAAAATTCTTAAGCATTTTTTGCTATGTTTACTAAATGAACTTAAAAATTATAATGACACAGCATTCTCTTATAATCAAGCAAAAACTACATTTTATAATTGTCTTAAAGAATATAGGCATGGGTTTAATCCAGTTATTGTTGAAGTGATTTATGAAAAAGAAATGTTAGAAAAATCAAAGAAGCCTGATTTATTATATAACAATAAATAAGTCAGAGAGGCAATACCATTGAAATAAATAAATAAAGAATTTTTAGATGTTATTTAATTGATAATTGTTGTAAGATACTAAAATATTAAAAACATGTTTACTTACTAAAATAAATATTAAAACATACATTATATTACATAGAATAATAGCAGAAATAAAATCTATTATATATATATACAACATATTTTGCGGGTTCATCCATGTTAAAAAATTTAAATATTAATATACCAATGGTTTAAGTTGATCACACAAATCATCTACTGGGTGATAAAAGGTAGAAAGATAGTTGTAGAGGCGCTACAATCACTGATTTGAAAAAAAAAAAAAACATTAAAGTTCCACCAATAGCAAAAATGTTAAATTAAGGTTTTTTTTAAAAAAATCTTTTCAAATAGGAGGAAGTTTGCATGTATCATCTCGCTTATTGATACAATCTGGCCTTTTATGTATCTCAATGGCTTCTCTAATTTTGCACTGGTAGAGATTATCACATCTGAATATGATCCTGGTACTAGAAAAATTAATTTTATAATCTATATATATATGTGTGTGTATGTTATGTAATAATGTGTGACAACTGTTTGAAATTGTTAATCGTTATTCATATTGTCTAAGTCAGGGATGCCCAACCCATAGCTCACGAGCCACATGTGACTCGCGCAACTGTTTAATGTGGCTCGCATTGCACTCTTCAAGAAAAATTGATAAAATATTTTATGTTCCTTGACGCCACATGCACACACTAAAAACTAAACATTTTTACAATACAAACGATAACGATAGTAGTGTCAGGTTTTACATTAAATAAAATAATTAAAATATACTTTTCCTGTAATTGGAATTTATATGTATGTTACCAAATTTTTAATAAATAAATATAAATAAAATGTATTTACATTTTTTTTCTTTTTAACATATTACACCAGTTTTTTTTTAGTTTGTGAATTATGTTTATAAATGTAATATGAAAAATGCATTTTTTTCTTTTTAACATATTATACCATTTTTTTTTAGTTTGTGAATTATGTTTATAAATGTAATATGAAAAATGCAATATATAATTGTGGCTCCCCAAATTTTTTTAAATTCTCAACTAGCTCATGTCAAGTTGAAGGTTGGGCATCCCTGGTCTAAGTATTGACTGGTTTTAAATATATATATATATATATATCATAGTTATTTGTAATTTTATAAAATTTAAAGGGAATCTGAAGTTGAATTCTGTTACTGACTATTATTCTAATAAAAACGTGATATATTTATCTATAAAGAAATTTCTATTTTTTTTATTATTAATATTATTAATTCTTTATTTAGTTTTGCAATCTTCATTTCATTTCAAATGAAATTTATGTTATAGTAATTGATTTAACTCAAAAAAACTAGAAAATATTTTTTTAAGTGAAATTTCAAATATTAAAAAATAAAATAAAATATAAATTTTATCAATATTTGGTTAGCCATAAGGCAGATCTTGATATATATATTATATTTATGTGAAATAATTTTAAATTAAAAATAAAGAAAAAATTCTATATAATAATATAAAATAATATGGATTAATTCAAAATAATTTTTTTTATCTATTGAGCAAATAATTGGAAGATAAAGAATTTTATATTTGATCAGCTTTTTTTTTTGTTTATTTGATTTTATGGGGGGCATTTTTAATAATCAATTGTATGATTTATTTACTATGAAAAATTTATTGACTTAAATACCATTTGTACTAGAGTGAGCAAGAAATTTAAATATAGATAGAATATTGGCCAAACACACTAAATATGGAAGCTGATAAACTCTTCTTACGTGGCTAAAGCATCCTCTTGCCTGCCTTATTAACTACTCTTCAGCTAGTGAGTTTGCATAAATATATGCATTTCTACAAAGAAAGAAAATGAAAACATTCATGATAACTTATAAATAATGTAAAATAATTATTACTTAGTGTTGTTCAATAACTTACTTTATCAATACTCGGTATTAATGACAAAAAAATTTGTGAAGTAAAATAGGAATTAAAACTAATGTAAAATAAAATAATTGCATTGTTAGTTGCTTAAAGTAATGTGCTATTTGAGTGGCAAGATAAAGTATAGAACCTTTTTTCTTTTACATTTCTCAACTGAGATTCAGTCTTTAATTCTTTAACTGTGAGTTAATATTATTATTGTGCTTTGTAAGTAAGGATATGTTATAATTATTTTGTGATTTTTTCTTTCTGGTCGAAGTTAGGTCAAAATTAAATTTGAGATTTTGTGTTGATATTTAAATTTTGAGTCTGTAAGTGCAATTTAAGCTAAAGCAAATCCGTCGAAAATCTTAAAAAATTGGTTAAAAAGGTAAAGATGCCAGGTTGTAAAAGCGGCTATTAAACCAGCCAGTTAAAATGTTTAATAAGTCATTTTAATAACTTTAAAACTTAGAATAAATTAATATTATATAGTATTTAAATTTATAAACTATATTAAATAATAAAATTTAGGTAATGTTTTATAGAATATTATGTGTTGGTTGTTTTTTTCTTTTCAAATTATTTCTTCAAAATTTTATATAAAAATTTTTTTATATATAAGGCGAAATTTAAGACAGACAAAAATGACAAATACGTTGTATTGCGATATTTTTACGCCTGTTTCAATTAATACCAATTAAAGATTAAATATATTATAGAGAAATGGATAATTTATTACTCATAATAAAAATAGTAGTGAATATTTTATTAATATTGTTTGAAATTATAAAGGTTAAATTATTTAAAATAATATGGTATTTTAGCTATTACTCTCTTTTAAACGGAAATGAAAACCAGGGGGACAAAAAAGAATCGGGAACAAAATGTTAATTGTAATCGAGGAGAACAAGAATTGCGAGAAGGGTAAAATTTGGCCTTTCTTTTCCCAATTTAGTCAATTTTTTCAATATAATTCTATAATATCATTAGAACAAATTACTGACAATTTTAAAATCATGGAGGTCAAAATAATATTTTAAGTTTTCATAAATTTGTATCACTAACTTAATCGAACCTCGTGATTCTATTGAAGTACTCGATTTTCAGTAAAAATATGGTTTCTTTAAAACATTTTAAAGTTATAGTATTTCCAAATTGTTATATTGTCATTGATGCTATAGGTATCCAAAGAAACAGGGCAATATAGATGAAAAGCTTGAAAGTGAGGAAAAATAAAACTTATGATTCATCTAGATAAATGGACAAATATAATTTTAAAATTAATTTGTTGTTTAGTGACCCGAAAATATACCGAAAAGAAAAAAAAGTAAGATCAAAAATAATATAAAATTAAAATGAATGAAATAAAGTGCTAAGAGAAATATTTGTATAAAGAAAATACGGGTTAAAAATAGACAAAACGGTCATTTAATTCAATAAAAAGGGAAATGTGGGAGGAATATTTGCCAGAACTTTAAAACTTTGAGGGTAAACTAAAATATTTTATATATCATAAATTAATCTAAATTTTTAAAGGCATTTTTTTAAACTTTAATATCTAAGAAGAATCAGATAAAGAAGAAAATAAATTATGGCACATTCGAAATTTTGTTTTTTGTTTTTTTTTTTTTTTAGCAATAGTTTCAGATAGTATAGGGAAAATACTTATTTGGGTTTTTTATATGAAATATTTTTTTTTGGTTTGATGTCTTTTATAAATTGTTGTGTGTTTGTTGTTTGCATGCTCGAGGAAAAGAGTACTGCAAAGCTGTCGAGTCTTTTTTGGTACTTTTAATTATTTGTATATTTTTTTTTTTTTGTCAGGGAATTGATGAATGTAGTGAAAAAGTTTTTATTATTATTATTGGAAATTTAAACAAACATTGACTTTTGGATGTATTAGTTTTTGAAATATGCATCGTAGTCATTTTATTTGTTGACTATATTTATTATCGATGATTATATTCTTTTCTATTGTTTTTCCTATTGGGTGTTTGATATTGTTTTAACAAAATGTAGGTATGCATACAGTGTTTAAAGCGAGTAATTTTCTAAGGGTAGAGAAATGTTTTATAGTAGGTCTTGTTTGTTGTTTTTAAAAAGTTGTCGTATTTATCGTGCTGTATAGTGAAATCTAGGGTATTTAGTGTGCTGGGGTACAGGTGTTTGGACCAGATTTTGACTAGGTGTATAGGGTGGTGTGTTTGGGAATCAGCTAGTTATGTGCCTGCTGGCCGTTGTCTTGCAGTGTATTTATATTTGGTGGTTGTGTGTTTGGTAAGCTGAATAAATGCTGCCCTCTTCTTTCTTAAGGGTTAATAGCTAAATGTGCGTCCTGTTCCTGTCTAAGTCTTGAAAACAAGTTTCCTTTCTTCCATTCCTTCTTTCGCTTCTTCGTTTTGTGCTACTACATCGTATATGTAGGTTTTATTGAAGGGAAACAATAGATTTTTAGAAGTTGTTATGTTTTCTTGGAATAAGAATAGTTAAGAGTTAACTAAGAATAGATTATAACATGAAAGAAAGATACAGATGTCCTAAATAATGGAAGAAGTTATAGATCTTTTAATTTAGAAATAAACTATAATTTTTGTAAAAGTATATCAAATGAGAATATAAAATATTAAAATATATTTTCCGCTCTTTTTATTATTAATTATCTTTTAAAGAGTAAGTGTTGCATATTTAAAAATACATACGATATTATTTCATATATTTGAATGTAACAGGTGATATTTAAACACATTATAATATTATACAGGAGTGGCTTATGCAAAAACGCTTATATTTATATGAGCATGGGAGAACAAACATTAAAGTTAATCATAATATTTAATAATATGCTGTGTATTTGTTTAAAGTAAAAGAAATGTAAATTTTCTTTTTTTAAGACATATTGATTATAAAGTGTGCGTTATAAAATATTGATCACAAAAATAATTTAGAATATTGTAAATTTAGGATATTTAAAAGGTAAAAGTGTTGTTACCCATAAGTAGTTCAAATAAATAGTGTGATAAACTAAAGAAAATAACTAAAATAATTTTTAAAATGTATAATGATTGGATTAACTATAAAGAAGTACAAAATTGTAGAATTAACATTTGTCATGTGTAAGGAAGAAGGATATCCGTTGTAAATAAGATGTAAATAGATTTGTTTTATTTTACTTAAACTTATTTGATGTTAATAAACTTTGTTAAATTTGTTTTATTAAAACTTGTGTCTGGGTATTGTTTTCACTACATCATGGTACAAATTCACAGAATGTTTTCACAACCACTGAAGTAAATTTTGCACAAAAGATAACTAAAAATATGTTTAATCTTAATTATTATTGATGTTCTTATAATTAAGTAATTATAAAATTGCATTAAGTTATTGGTCATAAATCCACTATCCTAATATTTTGATAAATTATGTGCTATTAATTGCCATTTACTTTATTTATCAGATGATCTAAACACTACCACTTCTTAGTTTACTTTATTGTTTAAAGACAAAAGATGATATTGATATTGATTGATTTATTATGGTAATAAATTTGCAATAAAAGAAATTATACCAATTTGATTAAGTAATAAAATTGTAATCATTATTGTTATTAATTGCAGTGTAGTAGATATGGCATAAAATCCCTTACCATATGTGCTACCCATTTTGTTGAAGTATAAATAAAGATTAAGAACCTGAGATTATAATTTATTGAGCTAGATGATGATTATTATTATTAAAGATAACAGAATTAATATTATAGTTATTAAAGAGTCTTAGTAAGTAGATGTTGCGAAAGTCATAAGAATACTATGTAGTTATTATTTGAAATAATAGTATAAAAGGGGGGATAGTGTTCTTATGCCATTGAGGTGGTATCCTGTGGGATATTGACTCAATGTGATCTACCTTGCCAACTCGTATTTCCACTTCTCGTCTCATGAATACATTATATCTTTGTGTTAATTTATTTTAAACAGAACCTAAGTTAATTCTTAAGAAATTTGAGCTGGTAAAACATTTTTTAATGTAATATTTAATTATTAGAGCTAGAATCCGGTGACGTTAAATATAGTAATCTATTTATTTGTAAGTGGAGGTAAGAGGTCAACGGCGGGCACGGTTAGAATATATATATATATATATTACTGCTGATTCGGTAATTGACCAATCAAAAGTTTAGAGTTTTAACTCATTCAGACAAACAGAATTCATGTAGGATAATGGTTAAGATGTTGTTGATCCCCATTCTCTCTATCCACTCTCACCATTTACAGGATACAAGTGGAATGCCATGGTAAGATATAATAGCTGTCATTTTTCCTATCATAGAAAAGTGCTGTGACTCTAGTACTCTCATGGTTTTCCAAGTATTTGCCTGAGACACAGGATACATTACCATAAATTTTATAAACACATCATGCATGACCAATAAATACTCCATTCTTCAAAATGAAGGAAAGGGTCTGTAAAAGTTGATGGATAAACAATTCATAGGGTTTCTGAAGAACAATGGGATTTAATAACCCTTCATAAGATCACACACATTCAATCTGGACATTATGCTAGACCTCATTCTTGACCAGTAGAACCAGATCTTCAAGAGATGCTTGACTTTATTTGCCCCATAATTCTCATATAGGCAATGAGTATACCTGATTAATTAATTTTGCAGATCCTTAGTCATCACTTTCTATCTATTCCCATTCACATCAATTTGATATTGGAGTACTTTTTTACCTGATATTATCCTTGCTGACTTCCAACTTGATCCTTTTCCTTCCCTGTTTTGTCCAGATTTTTTTAGATATCTAATAATTTTCTTGTATTTTCGATCCTGCTTTTGTTTGTCTAATAGATGCCACAAATCATTTTGCACAGAATTATCAATTGATGTAGCCAGGTACATATCCTTAACTTGTAGGTGACTTGAACTAAATAGACCCAGATTATGATTTAGTATGTCAAACCCTACATTTTCTAGCCTGTACAATATTTAATTTTATAATTAAATTATTGCAGGAGCAGGCTCAAATGAATTAGGTGACTATAGTTTTAGTAGCTGTGACTAAGGAGCATTAGAGGCCAAAATAATTATTCTACCTCAGATTCCAGGAGGAACTGCCAAAACCTTTGGAATGCTCATACCTCAGCTATCACCTCTTTTTCAGTGACTGAATATTTAATATCTGAGATCTTAAGTGGCCTGCTAATAAAGTACATCACTTTAGGACTGCCATCCTCCTGGATTTGTAACAAGGTAATTCCTAAGTCCATACCTACAGCTGTCTGTATGTACATGGGTTTTTTTAAATTGAGGTATGTCAAAATTACTTGGTGAACAAATTATTCTTTAATTTCATCAAAATCTACATCCTGCTTTAGTGACTTTTTACAGTGTATCCTTTCATAGCAACTGTAGCAGAAGCTTCATGTTCATTGCAAACATTTTTTTATAAAATTTTATTACAGAAGTTGCTCAACCCTAAAAATGATGTAACCTGTCTTTTTTCCTGGGTATGGGAAAATTCTTAACGGCTTGTATTTTCTGAGGGTGATGTTTAATACCCCTACTATTTACCAGGTGTCCCAGGAAACTCATTTCTTCAGTGACTGTATAATTTTTCTGCAAGTTGATTCCAATACTTTAGTCTGACATTCTTGAAAGAACACCTGTAACTGTTGGATATGTTTCACCATATTTCTAGATGCAATGATTACATCATCTATCTACATGGTGACCACCTGATCCAAACATTTAGGAGCTTCATTATTTTTAATCTAAATGGTATCTTATTAAATTGATAGGAAATTCCATTGTAGTGGGAAATTGTGTATTGGTGGTCAAGGGACTGTAATTTTATCTGCCAATAACTGGCAGTCAAGTCCAATTTGGTTAAAATGATTTTATCTTTGAATTTAGTATGTAAGTCATTAATGAATGGAGGTATATTTTGATCTGTCAAGGTAATTGATTCAATTGTATGGCATTTAAGCACATCCTAATTGAACGATCTTTTTTTCACTATCACTAGAGGGTTGCTGTATAGTAATGAACACTTAAATATTATCTCCCATTTTATCATTTGAAGTAACTGCTTTTCTATCTTCTGTACTGATATAACACCATAAATGATCATGCTTGGTATGGTAGGTGGTTTACTGCTCTGATCATATGCTTGTACTCTTTTAACCCCCAGTATACTGGAAAAAGTAGATTTATAATGGTAAAAAGGGTCTTAAAGCCTGCTTTGCCATTCCCCTTTTGCACATGAGAGTTCTTGAAGCTTGGCAGATACCTCCTGTCACTCTGCATCATGTTGCATGCAGCATATGTTAGTAGATTGGTGCAAATATTTGGGGGCAGAAAGTTACAACTTCCACAAGTAATTTTACATTTTTTGTAATCCATTAAGTATCCAGTTTTATGCATAAAATTGGAACCTAAAATAACGTTGTGTTCTAATACATTAGGATTGGTAACACATGAGGTGTATATCTTCTTTTTACTTTTATCTATACCTAGATTTACTTGGTACCTAATTTGGCCTTTTTGATTTTTTCTAGGGTCACCTGTATTGATTTCATAGGTAGAGTTTGAATACTAAGGTTTTGTATGACAATCCTTTCATATAATTTCATATACAGTGTCAGACCTCATTGATAACTGGCTGCCTGAGTCAAATAAAGTGTATAATTTTATATGGTTTAGTTGTATTGGGGACATCTCTATAAAAAGAAGTTTGTTGCCTCCCCATGCCATCTGCAAATGAAGTTATCTACTTTTTACATAATGGCCTTGCTTCCTATGTCATTGCTCTGCTTTCTCTCAGGCCCTACTTAGCTTGATCTCTGTTTGTCTCCTATTTGATGATGATCATGGTTGGTGTTTCTCTTTTTCTGTTTTTTTTATACTGCCTGTAAATTTCCCCCACTTTTTTCTATGATACATGTTATAATGTTCATATATTTTGTTCACTTTTAGGATAACCTTGTCAACCCTCTTTAACATTCTTTCTTCAAAGACCTTTTGTATTCTCTTTCATTTCTTTTCATTCCACCTTGAATTCCTTCATTAATTCCTTATACTTTTCATGTGTTACTGGCACAGTACCCTCTTTTTTTATTGCTGTCTCCTGACATCCTGCCTCTAATTGTCTTGCTAATTCTTTCTCTCATATACACATGTACTTTTTTTCTATTTTCTGCTAATATCTCATATATATTAAATTGATTTTATTTCCTGTTAATAGCTATATATATATTATATTGATTTTATTTTCCAATAAAACAATTTTTTTAAAAAAATTAATTTTCCAACTCTATTTAAAACTGTTTAGTATTTCAATTAATATTACACTCACTGATCCCCCTTTCCCATACTGTATGATTGCTCTTTGATTATTAATTTTACCATCTATTTGCCTATGCCTACTTCATTTTCCTGCTAAAACATATTGACTTAATAAACACTCTCAAAACTGTCAAACAAAAAAATATTAATGTCTTATCATATATATATATATATATATATATATATATATATATATATATATATATATATATATATATATATATATATATATATATATAAATTATGACTTATCTCAGGTTATGAGTTTGTTTTGTTTTTTTTTTACTTTAGCCATTGTCTCAAATCGAAGTCTCATGTAGAAACACCATTGCACCTGGTCACTGTTTTTTATCGGATATTTTTTATGTACATCCCAATTACTAAAGGGAATTTAAACTATATATATATATATAAGAAGTTAATGTTTGTGATATGACCAAATCATCTCTCCTTTTTAATTTACTAAATAAGTATTAGGAACAATCAAATCCCAAGTAATAGTATATATTGCATGATATAAAAGAAAACTATGGCTTGTGACAGCTTTTATTTACTTGTTTCAGATGCCAGTATTTAGTGAACTGCTTTGCTGAACAAGGTTATTTAATAAAGATGGAATTTCCCCAACTTTATAATTACAATACTGTATATATGGTACTAAATCATCTTTTTCACTTCTTACTATATATTACATTTCAAATATATTGTAATCACATTTTGTTCATGATTTAAATACTATATCTTTATAGTTCAAAGCCCTTGTACTGATTTTTATACAAGCATTTTTTATTTATTCTTCTCATATACATAATAATATGCTATCCAAAATTGAATATAAATACTTTTTTTTTCTCTCACTAAATATTTCAATTCAAACATGAATTTATATATTGTCATTATTTTTTCTCAACAATTTAAATACTACACCTCTGTAATTAAATATACATGTTTTTCTAAACATTTTTATAGTAGCAAAGACTATCTTGCTATGGAATTGGTTGCTTTATCAATTTTTTTAAGATTTAATGTAAATTAAACAAAACATCTTCATATTATATAAATAAATTTCTGAATTTTAATAAAGCTAAATTAAAATTTACATTTTTAAATATTTGCTAGTGTCCTTTGAATAAAAAATTATTTTTTTCTTTTGATAGTTGGTCAATCAAGTTTTTTTTTGCTTTATTAATAGTTATACTGTTTATAAATATTGGAACACAGTCTTATCCCCTTCTTTATTCCAGTTGGCTGGGTGAGGTAAAACATTAAACTTTTAATTGGTCAATTACAGAATCAGCAGTAAAAATATATTCATCTTTTAATATTATATTCATTTTAGTTTTGTTTGTAAAATGTATATTAATAATTTGTCAGATTATGAAAGTGAAAGTTTTTCAAAAATAAATTTATTTATAATTATAAAAATATTTGATAGTGGAAGATGTAAAAAGAAATTTTGTAACAAAATAGAAAGTGCTGCAGATGTCATTCATTTCTTTCTCAATTTATATTCATATAAAAGTAAAGAATTTTTTACTAAAATCTTACTATTTTTCTAAAATAATTATATTTTCAGCATATTTTATCAAAATACATTATAATATGTAAAAAAAAAAATACCAACAAAATACTCTAAAACATTTATTTTTGTTTGAAAATCAAATAAAGAGCTTGGGGCAATGAAAATTGTTGTCATGTATCAAAATTGTTTTTAGCGCTGGTTTCTTTTTCAATTTTGTGTGAAAGTAAAGAATTTTTTTACTACAATCTTACAATTTTTCTAAAATAATTATATTTTCAGCATATTTTATCAAAATAATGTATAATTTATAAAAAAAATACTTAAAAAACACTCTAAAACATTGATTTCCATTTTGAAAATCAAAACAAAGAAGTTAGAGCTATGAAAATTATTGATAGGTGCATTTCTTTAGCTCTTTTGTTTGAAATGAGAACCAACCAATCAGCATCTAGGAAAACATGCCTTCTCCTGTTATTGTAGCTTCTAGAGTCAATATTGTTGATTTTTACTTGTAAAATAATTCTAGAGATGGCAGCATTTTATAGTAGTTTTTAAGCTTTAAAATAAGCATAAAAACACTTCACTAGTATAAAAACTGATGTTTTTCAAGTGACTTGAAGCTGTGACCGCATCCATGCATCTTTTTTTAAGAAGAGGTTATAAAGGCCCATGATTTTTTTTAATTGGTTGCTCTAACAATTTTTTTTTTAAGATTTTAATGTAATTTAAATAAAACATTTTAATATTATGTAAATAAAACATTTTAAAGTTATATAAATAAATTTCCCAATTTTAATAAAGCTAAATTAAAATTTACATTTTTAGATATATCTATTATATTTGATAGCTTTACAGCATGAAATATATATTTACTAGAGCACCATCTGAATTAATTAGTTACCATTTATTAATTGCTAAATATCTGAATTAATTAGTTACCATTTATTAATTGCTAAATATATTATTCATCTGAACTATATTAGGGGATTGACAGATCATGAAAGCATAGAACATCTTAATGTCAAATTATGAATTGGCATTTGTGGCTGTTTCTGCAGCAGGCTAGGGTGGTATATTAAAACACTGGTCATTTTTGTAATTTGTTTTTATTAAAATAATATTTGTAATGTTTTAATTGGTTGCTTTGGCAATTTTTTTTAAGATTTAATGTAAATATTTTTTTTTATTAAACATTCCTAATTTATAATATTTTGTTAACATTGCTAAGTATGTCATTCATCTGAACTAAGGGATTGTTAAATCATGAAGCACAGAATGCTAAACATTGAATTATGATCAGCATTTGTGGCTGCTTCTGCAACTTTATGTGAAACTTTATTATGAAATAATACTATATTTTTGTAGTTAAAATAATTCATGCTGATTTTTTTCCAACATTTTTTATTAAATGGCTAAATTACTTTTTTTGCATATACATAGTGGTTATGACATCATCAAACAAACATATTCATTCACTAGTCAGTCAACCGAGAAACTATGGATTATATATATATATATAAGATACAGCACTTTGAAATTAAATGTAAGACAGTAGAAATGACTTCCTTCCTACAGGCTGTCAATATCATTGTACTGTCCCTCTTAGTCAGAATACTTGCAATTATAAAACAATCACATACTGTAAACCAAATTTGTAGATAATTAAATTAATTTATAACCAGTTTAAGGAAATTTATTTTATTAATAATTAACTGAAATCTTATTCATAAACTTTTTTCTTATCATTTTGTCACCTTTGTATCTTCCTTAAATTCTTCCAAGTTATTGCTTTTGACCAAAATTATCAAACTTCAAACCACAAGTTTTGTAAATTATATAAAAATGTACATATTTTCTTATCAATCTATATTTTTTATGACATCTCCCAATGATTTCAGCCATTCTGTCTGTCCATAAATGTTCCAGATTTTATTTTCTAATTTCTCTATTTCTTTTCTCTTTCCAACTCTTTCTTTATCTCCTTTTTTCTGTTTTTTATAGTATCCAATTTAATATTTCTTTCAGTATTTTTTTCTGAGACATGTTTTCTACATATTTATATTATTCCAATTGATTTTATTTATTATACTATGTTCATTATTCCTTACTTCTTAAATTATTGTATTGCTTGTCCATTCTGTTTTTCATTTTTTGCAGATTTTCATCAGTATTTTTTTTATATTTATTCATTATACCAAATCTCATATCCATGTGTTCTATTGTTTTCTATATTTATCATTATTATAGATTTTCTCTCCAGCATATTTCTGTCTTATAACTTCATCAACTGTTATTCTTCCTTATGCTTAAATACATACATTTCTCTTTTTTTATCACCCATTGTATTATATCTTATGTTTCTCTAATAAATATCTTGTTTTGTTTTTATTATATTCACTTTTAAATGCCATTTTCTATATTCCTTTTTTAATTTTTAAGTCATATAACTCAAATCCTCATGATCTTGAGCTATCATTAAAATAGTACAACATATTATGTAATTAAATTCTCCAATTTTTTGCATTTTTTTTCTGCATTTTAAGGATTATTTTAAATATATTTTAAATGATGTAGATAATGGGCAACATTTTTATTTGAATTCATTGGTTATATTTATACCATCCAAAGTTGTATATTCTATTTTTTATTTATTATTTATATTATTATATAACTTTCTAATTGTTTTAATTTCATGTATGAATTTGATGCAGTCATAGAGTGGCAAATTTCATAACTCAAAGTCATGGAATCACAACTCAGTTGTCATTTCTAATGATTATACTTTTTATGAACTCCTTAGCAATAAACATTCATTTACTTATTGTACTATTGAATGTATAGGAGTTATACTTATATTAATTAGTTCTAGTATTTTTCACAGCCTTTTAAGAACAATAATGTCATATGATTTTACAATATCTATATATAAAATATGTATGACAATTTTTTGCTCTTTTTTTTCTATTACTTAAGTAGAACAGGTGATTTGTTGTGAATATTCTTTCATTGAAAGTAGCCTGTTCCGTTGCTTATAAACTTCTGTATTCGGATTGAATTTTTATTTTTTCACAATTTTCCTATGCAACTAACTCATCAAATTAAGAATTACTTTTCTTTTATAGTTTTAACAACTATTATTTTTGTTTTTAATATTACTAATCAAATAAACGTTTTAATAGCCTTACATTTGACCAACATCATCTTGGTATTTATTTCATTGTCTTAATGCTTATTTATCAATCTTATGCTTTAGACTTTCTTTCTATTAATAAATATTAAAATCAGATTTTAATAGTATTTTTATTAATTCTAAATAATTTAAATTTAATCATGATCTCTTATGCTAATATTATGTTGTTTAAAGAACTTAACATGTATTGATAATTTGAAAAAGAAAGGTCTGTGTTCTTTTTTTTATCCTCATTCTTTATATTATATTATATATATGTGTGTGTGTGTGTGAGTGTGTGTATTTTTTCTATCCTTGATTTACTGTCTAGCCTAGAATATCTAAATATCCATTAATTGATCAATATGTAGTAGTTTAGCTGAGTTGGCTGTGGGCTAGACACCTGGAAGAAAATTTTAAGCCTGTTGAAAATTTATATATATATATATATGTGTGTGTGTGTGTATATATATATTCAATCCATTTTCAAACAAGGTCATATGTAATCACTATACTACAAAATCTTTGACAATATACATGTATGTATAAATGATATATTTTGCAGGTTCAGCCATGTTTAATGAATCATATATTTTTCTAAATGAATCCATAAAAAAAATCATTAAAATTTTGTCTCAACCCAACATATATATATTGAATTGAACATTTTTATGGGTGAGAAATGTATTGTGATTCAAAATAACTTTTGGGAACAAGTGAATAAAATATTAAAATATAACTAAAGCATTTTGGCCAAACAATATATACCTTTAACTAGATAAAGTGGAAAGATAAACTAATTTGTAAGAAAAGTTAATCAAAATTATGTAAAGAAATAAAATAAATAAAATCATAGAAAAATATTATGTTAAGGAATTTTCATTAAATACTTGAAACTAACCATTAAAAGTGAATGTCAATAAAGTCAAATAAAAGTTAACCTAATGGTTTGTATTATTAATGTATGGTTATATAAGTAAAATGAAATGATATGATTCAATTGGTTATTCCCAAAAATTATTATTATGAGTTATAATAGGTATATGTATTTATATACACACTCAAACAAAGATTATAATCTATTTATTATGATTGATTGATATATGTGTGATAAATTTTGAGCTCAAAGAAGATAGAGAAACTTGATAATTGATAGTAAGATCAAAAACTACAATTTTGATGGTAACAATAAATTTTGTTTGCCATGCTCATGATACAAATTATTATTGGATCTCAAAACTTGCAGCTATATCATGAACTCTTTATATCAATAAGATCACAAGTATTTTTTAATTGATTTGATTTCAGCTGATTTTTAGATTAAATAATGTCCAGCACAAAAAAAACTACATTGCCCCCCCCCCCCATTTTGTCTTTTTTTTTTTAAAAAAAAGTATATCAAATAATTACCTTATAACTGAGCTTAACAAAAATTATATTTTACTGACCTAGTATCAAACTTTATGTAGCTGAACAAATTATTAAATCCATAGGATATTTAAATGCATTTTTGTCATTGCTTCATTCTGGTAGAAGTCAGTCGCTAGAAGCCTGTCAGAGAGTCTGTTGGCAGGGACATCTAATGAGCATTGATTATTCATTCTTATATAAATAGGGCTAAATAGACATACAGATTACTTTACAAAAAAAGTGATATAAAGTAGATTACTGCAGTCAGTGCACAATTTTTATATCTATCTTAAATACTTTATTAAATATTTTTGTAGATAATGAAAATAATTTAAAGTGTCAAATTTTTATATATTTTTTTAATCAAATTGTTATTTCTTTATTAATCTAATCAATTCTAAAGATTCTTAAAAACGTCTTTAGCAATATAATTTTGATTAGCTTCATGCAATTAAAACTTAAATAACTAGTAATAAAACTATCATATTTTAATCACTTTTGTTCAAAAAAGACTATAATCAGTAATTTTGAATTGTTTTAAATTTTAAAATTATCTAACAAAAAAATGTCTGTTGTGCATGTGCGTGCGTGTGTTAACACTTAAATATCTAATATAGAAAGCGATGAATGTATTGTCGTGGGGTTTTTTCAAACGACCATATGCAATTAATAATTTTTATTAGTCATTTTTAGATTAGAGGTTATTATATAATGAATAATATTTCTATAGTGTAATTTTCACTTCACCACTTTCTCGCAAAGTAGGGACTGTTTTTTATACATTATTAATACCTTGTGAAGGGATATAATCATAAACATATGCCCAAAGACATGTGAAAAGATGCATGTTTCATGCTTAACCAGAATCAGTTGGCCCAGACCACAATCTCTTACAAATATATTTATCATTATTCACTACATATATATATATAGAGAGAGAGGGAGCAAGTTACAGCAGTTTATTTGATAAATGTCAACAATGCTATCAATCACTTACTGAAAGTATAGTAGACTTTCACACGACCCACTACTCTCAGTGTCATCTCATATTGCTGACCCACCTGATCACATACATGTTGAAAAGATAAATAATCACCAATATATGTATTTCGTGCTAAACTAGCTATATTAATATAAAGCTGAGCACTGATTATATATATGTGTGTGAGGATAGTAATCTAGACCAATTGATGATTGCTGGTTTAGCATGAAATATGTGTATTTGTGATTATTTATTTTTTCAACATGTGTGTGATCAGGTGGGTCAGCAATATGAGATGGCACTGTGAGTAATTGGTCGTGTGAAAGTCTGAGTTCGAATCCCGCATATATTACATATATGTAAATGCAGGTTTAAGCCTGTACAATGTATTAATTTATATAAATAGTGTGTAAAAGGTCTGCCCATCCCTTGTATATATATATGTATAAATGGATTATTCTCCTGTACATGAGGGGTCAGAATGACTAATATGTCAACATGGGTAGGATGACAACATTGGCACTAACAAGGGCTTTGAATGTTTCATCATCAGATTTTCAATGAAATGGAAGGCTGAAAAAACCTGTCCATTAAAGTATGAAGATTGGCTATCTTAATATAAAGCTGAGCACTGATTATATATATAATTATTTGATTATATATATGTGTGAGGATAGTAATCTCGACCAACTGATGATTGCTGGTTTAGCATGAAATATGTATATTAGTGATTATTTATCAGGTGGGTCATCAATATGAGATGGCACTGAGAGTAGTGGGTTGTGTGAAAGTCTGAGTTTAAATCCTACATATATTACATATATATAAATGCAGGTTTAAGCCTGTACAATGTGTGAAAGTATATTAATAAATTTTTATTAGTCATTCTTTAGACTAGTGATTATCCAATAATGAATAATATTTTTGTAGTATAACTTTCACTACACCATTTTCATGCATGGTAGGGACAATGATAAAGATATGCATAAGAGTGTGGTCTGGGCCATCTGATGAGTGCTGGTTCAGCATGAAATGTGCATCTTGGGGATCACAGATCTTTTTCACAAGGGCATATGTTTATCATTACATTTTTCCTCAAGGTATTTAATGTGGATAGAGTGAAAGTGGGTTAGTGAAAATTACACTACAGAAATATTATTCATTAACCAGATGCAATTACTTCAAAATGATGAAGGAAAATCTAGTTTTACTCTCTGTTCAATAAACAATTCCATGATAAACAATTTAAAAAAATATATACCCAAAAATTTATGACAAATAGAAGTTAAGAGCTAATTGTGTTCAATTATCCAATAAAAGCAATAATATAGTGTTATCTGTGGTGTGAGATTGTTAAATGTTTTTATCCTTTTTTTTTTCTATATCACTGTGTATCATTAGATTTTTCTTATATTGAATGTGTACTGTGTGATTTCCAGTTTGAAAATTACCTATTTGTTTTGTTGATATTTCTTTTTTTGCATTTTTTAATATGTAAAAACTAGTATGTCCATGTAACTTCACTATTAATGAATGATATGAAGTGTTGAAATGGTATATATTCTAACAATAAAAAATGTATCAGAAGTGGTACAAAATTTTAGATATATTTTTCACTGATCACTGTGAAAATAGAACTCCCGTCATATTAATTTCACAAGATAATTCAAAAAGTTTTGAGTCTTGTTGTCAGTGCTTTTTTATATTTTATACATCTGTTTTTACATAAAACAGTCACCAGAATAAGTTTGAAATAAATAAATAAATATTCTACATAGACAGAGGTCATGTGTTACTTTTTTTTTTTAGAATTTGCATACCTCGGATATGTGTGTATATATTTCATCATAATATCTTATGATTATTCTATGTGCGTTTTATATATGAATATATATATTAAGTAATTTTTTAAAATCAAAGTTTATAATTCGAAAAAAGTGGACATTAAATTTTATTATAAGAGAATGCTTGATTTTTGACCTTGATATTTGTTTATTAAATATAGCACTTAATTAATCATTATACATAATCATAAAGTTAGGAATAATGCAAACATTTCTTAATAACACGGTTTTAAAAATAATAATAAAGTTTTGTGTCTTTTTACAAAAAAATTTGATGATAATCATAATAAAAACATTTATCAAATATTTGAAAGGCGATTTTAATTTTACTTATAGAAATGAAAATAATAATTTTCAATATACTCTTTTAATCTTATCTATGAAAAACAACACGGAATTACAAAGTTAAAAAGTGAATGAGATATGATCAAATCATTTTTCACTGAATATTTGTTTTATATTTATCTACAGCAGTTGTTGTATGTTTAATGATGTTTTTGTGTTTTTTTTCTAAACTTGTATTGAGTTACTGTTTAAATAGTTTTATTTTGTATTGAGTTACTGTTTAAATAGTTTTATTAATTACCTTTTAAAGTAAAATAGATTTTTTTGTAATAATTTTTGAGTGAGAAATAATTTTGTATAGAAAAATTATTTTTTCTCAAATATTTTTAAAAATAAATTCGCATAGTAATAAAAATATATAATTATTCCCTATATAAATCTGTGCGTGTGTATTCAATCATTTTATAGAATAGTGATATACTGTAGTAGGTATTGATCACATTTATTTCTGTTTACCATTTTTAGTTTGGATAATAATCTATAAACTGTAGCTATATTAGTATTCTTGATCTTTTGCTTAACATTTAGAGTGCTTTGAAGTCATAGCCTGGGGGAGGGTGATTTACTTTGTTTACATATATACTGCGATATGTTTAATTTAAATTTTATATATATATATATTGTAAAAGACCTAGAAAGAGACTACATCTGAGATGGATGGCTGAAATGTGAAAGTGTACAAGGGTGATGTGGTGAAGAGAAGCTAAAGATCAGAGAACATGGATTGAACTTGGAGAGACCTTCATCTTGCAGTGAATTGATAATGGTTGATGATATATATGTATCATTAAAAACCACTCAATCCCAATATCAATAACAATCAACAATTTCAACTTATATATCAATAATTGATATTGAATGGGAAAATTTCCACATAATGACTACATAAATGTGCTATCCGTGATGCTGCTACATAATTATTAATTATTATTAACAACTTTTATACTAAACAATTTGCTTTAGTAGTTCATAGTATTTTTTATCTTCAGTTTACATAGAAATGAATGAAGTCCTCTTTTATCTTTAACTCAAAATGTTATATGGATTTAAACTCAGACATACTTTTTTTATAAGTATGAAAATGTAGACGAATTTCAATTTTTTCTATTGTCATGGATCCTCGAAAACGTTAAGCCGATAAACTTTAATACTAATTAATATCTTCTCTAATTAACAATTATATATTTTACATATAGTGAGAAGTAAAGCTATATTTATTGTCTTAAGTAAACACAAGACAAAAATTATTGTAAACTACTTAAAAAAATTTGTTTAGCTTAAAGACTATCAATAATAACTGATAATTACTTAGCAACACCACTACTAGCACAGTCTTTAGTCATTATATGGTAATAATCTAATTAATCCATGAAATTATTTAATGTAATAATATTTTTTTCCCACAAATTTTTATCTTTTTATTTTCTGCTAGGCATGGATTTATTTCTATTCACTGATCTTAATTTACCATTGTCCTGCATGATTTAAGGTAGTGTAGAGTGTTATATTTAGAAATGGAAAGTCCTCTGTTCAATTCCAGTTATGTACTTCTGTCCTTCAAATATGTTATGAATTTTCAAACAATATTCATTCAATTATTTATTTATTTAATTGTATCTTCTACTATTTATATAGGCTCTCTTTTGGCATTAATATATATATATATATATATATATATATATATATATATATATATATACTTAAGTTTAATATAAAATACTTTTGATGACCTATGTATAATGAAATCTAAACATACACTGGAAGTAAATAATAACAAAAATAGTACATTTTATTGTATATATATTAACAACAGAAAAAAACTGCATCTACAGAAGTGAATAGAATGAATATATATTGAAAACTTGAAAGGAAAAGAAAAATTAAGAAGACAAAATTTATGTTTAGAATTACATAAAATCTGTAGTAGCTTAGATTGTGAATAATTAAATAATTGATATTTTTCAAATACTGAAAATTATTTAAAGTTGAATATAAAAATGTCACTTTTAATACAAATATTTTAGTAACCTATTTCTGATTTTGACAAATGTCTATATTTTTGACATAATAATGAAAACTTTTTTGTCTAAAACAAAGATTTTTTGTAATGCACATTAATTATAGAATTAATTCTATAATTTGTTTTCATTCTCAGATTCAAAGTTTCTCACTGATGAAGGACACAAGCCAGAAACTAGTTTGGGAATATTGGATGAGTAGACACTAGATGGGGATTTTATGCACAAGCCTTCTGGCATGCAATGATTACTCTGGTTGGCACAGGGTGGCACTACTATATGGAGAGTTTTGCCTGTTTTATAAACATACTCTTTTTTATATAAACTGAAATCATCTGTATTTTTTTTTTATTATTTACTTGAACATCTTTTAATAATGAAATATTTTTATACTTAAATCAAACACATGCATTCTTAAACCTAAAGAATTCATGAAATAAATGAATCACCTGGTAATCTTTGCTTTTTACCTACAAGGAATATTAATTAAGTTGTGATTTGCCATGGAAGCACAATTTATACATTTTATATTCATAAAACAAAAAATAATTTATAGTTCAAAATGTTTTATGTTGAAAATTCCCATGACACCTTTTATTTGTCTAAAGGTTTGTGATGATAGTATAGTAGTTGTAATAATATATTGGACTCTTTTCATCATCTGTCAGTAAATGTTGAATGTATAGAAAATTCTATACTTTATTTAAAATTTTCAAATATCAACAACTTTTTAATAATAAAATACAAATAGACAACCGGTTAATAATGACACAATATTTTGAGTGGTATTCTTTATTCTTCTTCAGGAGTTGCTGACCTGACTAGTGACAGTATTAGCATTGGACTCAAACTCACACCTTTAGATTCTTGAATATTGAATTTAATGCAAATGCTTTAAGCAACTGAATTATTCTGTCAAAGGCAACACATAGTAGAAATTTTGTCAATTTATAAATATGATTGTTTCAAATTCACCTGAGTTCTTCAATGTTTTATTCTTAACAAAGTTAATTAAAGACTTTTATTTATTATATATTGTCACAGTGGGTGACTTATATGGTTATTTGCCATTGTTATATGAGTAGCTTTCTTGGTTTTTTTCATTTCACCTTTTCCACCCTATCCAATATTTTTGTATTTTCCATACATACCAGGAATTGGACACAAATTAAAGAAAATCTAGCCAATATAATATTAGAATAGCTTTCTAAACCCATGTCACACTTTGAGTAATACTTACTTCTACTAAGCCTAAACTGAAAATGCTGAAAAGTATAAGCTACCTCTATGATATATGTGAATATGACAGGAAGTATATTGGTTAAACCTGTCACCCTGTCGAACAGCAATTTAAAGAACACAAACAAATGGTTAAAAGAGAAAAACATGTGTCTACAAATGCAGACCATACATCTATTAATGACTATGTTTCATTGGGAAAATATATACAAAAATATTGCATAGAGAGGAAAAAGTGCAAAGATGAAAATTCAAGGAAGCTGCTCATATGATAATGGCAAATAGTCCTATAAGTCAACCCAGTGTAGCATTAAAAATGTATGGACACCTTTAATCAACCTTGTTCTTAGAAAAAATTGAAGGATTCAGGAGGATTTGAACCAACTGTCATATATAAATATATGACATTTCTACTATCTGTTGCCTTTGACAGAATAGCTCAATAGGTTAGTATGTTTGTCTTAAATTTGATATTCAAGATTCAAATGATGCAAGTTCTATTCTTATGCTAATACTGTCACTGGTTAGGCCAGCAACATTTGAAGAAGTTGGAGAATAATACTACTCAAAATATTTTGTCAATATTATCCTGTGTTGTCTATTTGTGTGTTATTACTAACAAGTTGTTTGTATTTGAAAAGTTTAAATAAAGTTTAAAAAATTTTATACATTCAACATTTACTGATAGATGATGGAAAAAGTCCAACATATTATCTCATCTTTGTACACTATTATTAAAAGTAATGCTTAATTATAATAAGTCACTAACTTTCCAAGAAAATTATTTACTGTTGATGACTTGCTTGCAATTTTAATAAAATAGACCTTACTCATCATTTTTACATTTAATTCAGGCATCAGTTATATCACTAATAGCATTTATTAGATTTTTTTTAAATGTTGCAAATTTATATTGTAGTACTCCATTCTGATGTAACCCTATTTATCACAATAAGATGAATTTATCCAATGTTATATATCTAGATTCTCAGAAGACTGTGAAGCATGCTAAACAGATATTTGTGACTCATACCTCCATAATATTTTTTTTATTTTCCAATAACTTAATTTTATATATATATATATATATATATATATATATATATATATATATATATATATATATATATATATATTGAACCACCTACCTTCCCTTTTAAAACACCTCAACTACTAACTAATAATACCACGACGAAAACGACCACAATTAAAATATCAAATATTACTTTCCTTTACTTTGCCTTACTGAATTACCCAGTCTTCGAAGGTGTTTAGTCCTCTGGTAAAGCGTAAACTATTATCAGTAGTAAACTACCAACAACACCAACACTCATCTACCAAACAGACACTGAACAAATAAACACTTATTTTTTTTAAAGAAGAAAAAACCCTTTAGGCGCCAGTTAATTATGGTGTAATTAACGTGTCCATCTGATCAGCCCAATTTGGTACCTGAGGTCCCCGGTAGCTCAATCGGTTTTAAATCACCCTCTAAGAAAACAACAACTCATATGTTAAATACACCGCCCAAAGC
Source organism: Epiperipatus broadwayi (assembly GCA_028023455.1). Taxonomy (NCBI): domain Eukaryota; kingdom Metazoa; phylum Onychophora; class Udeonychophora; order Euonychophora; family Peripatidae; genus Epiperipatus; species Epiperipatus broadwayi. The sequence continues at coordinate 90,002 of JAQFVV010000837.1, forward strand.
TACTGCTACTATCTTAAATATAAGAATTAAATGAATCATCCTAGCTAAATGAAAAATGTCCACTCTAATACTTCAATTTTCAAAATAAATAATAAATAATATTGTACTAAACGCAGAAAACATTTACGTCTTTAAACCAACAAATCTTTATTTTAAAATAATATTGTAATTTCCTTATCCTTTTAACTTTAAAATCAATTATTTATTATCGATGGTTAGATTTTTTCCTCCCCACTTTATTAAAATGTATTATTATACTTATATGCACATATTAAACATAAATATTTTAAGAAATATAGTTTAAGTATTTTCTTTTATTTAAAATAAATCAATCATTTTATCTTATAATTTTTAAAAAACATGCACACTTTCTTTTAAAATTAAAATAAGCATTTTAATACGTCAACATAATAAATAAAATCTACACGTTACAATTAGTTTTAAACTCACACATATGTGCGTGCAATGTCTTTAAATATTATTCAGTATAGAAGCTGATATCATTTATTATTATTATTCCAAAATATTATCTCATGAAGTTTAAAGTTTTATTTTCTTAAAGATTAATTCATAAAGTTTAAAGTTTATTTAATACTGTTTATCTTTTTATTCTTTTTTTTAAAAGGAAAAATCAGGAATGAGAGGATATTAAAATCAATAATTACCTAGGATTTTATAAGTTCAATATGACGTACATAGCACAATACGATTTCTTTAAAATCATTTATGACCAATTAACGCATCCTCCTTGGATCCTGTGATACTGTATGACTTTCATGGTTTAATTAACATACACACACTCCACTACTTATTTAATTTATTTGAACATGGTTTTCTTCCGAACTAATTGCAGATCTTGATGCATAGAGAGGCTCCGGTTGATTGCACGCCATGATGATTTAACACTGTATCATGTTTCAAAATATAACAGTTTAAATAACTGCTATATTTATTGCTTCAATAATTATTTTTAAGAAGTAGAAGTTCTGAATAGCAAAATGTTGAGATATTTATACTGTTTTAAAACAATGGAAAAACTTTATTAACAGCAGCGTCTATTGTCTCGTGAAATTATCAGCTTTTTGCTTCTATTTTTTTTAAAACTCTCACGCACACACATTTAATTGTTGTATTATAAGATAAAGTGAATTTTCTTTATTATTTTATTATAAATTAATCAAAATAATATTAAATCATTTTATTATAAAACCTTTTCCTTCTTTTTTAAACAAAAAATCTTATCATTTTTTAAAAGAGTTTATGATTTATTTTTATTTAATAATAGATTCCCACCCCCCTGCTCTTTAATTTTACATTTTATTCTTTCAATTTTTATGTTTTTAAAAGGTGAGATTTACAAAATTAATTAAATATCAATGTACTTTGGTACATTATCTCCGTCCCTCCTCTGAAACTAAAATATCATTCTGAGCATTTTAGTTTCCAACATTTAAATTTATAAACATTATATTACTTTATTTAATTAAAGTTTGGTTATCTATACATGTGTAGTCATATTTATTTACTATAACTATCATCCCAGTATGGTTTTATTTTATAATTGATCAGGTGGCTCTTTTTTTCTACCAAATGAATCATTTTGCCCATCCCATTTTCTGTATCAATCTAGAGGTTCCAGAGTGTAATCCACTTGCATTAAAAATTCTGCCATTTCTTCTATTGAATGTCCATCTTTGCTCCACATTAACTGCTGTATATTTGGCGGCATGTTCTTTTGTAAATATCCTAATCATTTGCCCCTCCGACATAGGAAATGCCGTTAATGCCCTAAGTTTTGATGTTTGCCGATAAAAGAATTGTGCATGGGTTTCTCCCCGAGTATTTGAATATCTTTCCTGGGATATTTTGTACATGATCCCATCTTGCCTAGCCTCATTCCAAAATGCTCTCAGATACTATACTCTGCAAACATTTGCGGTTTATCACCTAAAGTATACCACCAATTACATGCAGTCTCTTGGAGGTAACTACTCGCCACCGCAACTTTATCTTCTTCTGACAATTTTTGAAAATAAAACAAACTGCTTAAGCTCTCTAAATGCTTTAACGGGTGTTCTCCCACCTTTGCCTTAAAGACTGAAACAATAAATTATTTTTCCATGAATTTACTTATCCGTATATCTTGCGTATCACCAAAACTAAAATCATCACACTTCTGTTCTATCTGTTTTACTTTCTGCTCTATCTTTTCCATTACACTACTATATATCTCCTTTAATTCAGCCCTTACATCCTCCTTACTCTCTATTTTCCCCTCAGAAATTTTTAATTCCTTGTCATTACTTTTTTCATACTGTCTATTTTTAATTTCACTATATCCTGCTGTGCTGTTCTCTGGTTATCTACTAATTCCTGACATTTCTTTTCTACTCACATTACTCTCGCTTCTAACTGATTTACTACCCCTTATTTAACTCCTCCTTTATTTCTTCCATGTCTTCTTTTAACTCTAAAATCTCAGACTTTTCTCCAGCCACATTTTTCCTCATTACCTCTACTGCTTCCTTATTTACATCCATTCTTCCCATTAATTCCTGTCTCATTTCCCTCATCTCTGTCCTAAGCTCACTAATTTCCTGCTTCATTATTTGCTGATTCCGATTAATATCTTCGCGCATTTCTTTTATTATATTTGTTATTATTTGAAATGCACTCTCCTCAACTATATGTGGGTTCTTAAAGGATATCGGGCTTACTTCCAACATTTCCCCTTCTTCACTACTGCTTTCTTCCATTTTATCACTAATCATATTTAACTTTATCTTAATAAAAAATTCTATTTTAACATGTATGTACAATCAACCCCCACCCTCTTAGTTCTAATTTTATGCCTCATGTTCATCTAACTTCATTCATTCAGAGTGCCCCTTATTTTTTTTCTTTCTTAAGGATTATGCTTTCACATTATATGTCTTACCAAAAATCACCTTTAATAATTACGCCAAAACTAACCGGTTCTAGAAAAAAAACAAATACACTACCAACACATTTTCTAAACTTCTCTTTTACTAAATATCACCTATATTATCAACGGCCAACTTCGACCCACCATCTAGAAAATGTCTACCATTTGAACAACCAGTTTCAGGCCACATTGATGCACCAAATAAACGTCCAACTACCATTTACATTGGTCCTACATTAATGCACCAAATGCCCCTCCAAACTACATCTTACGTCAGTTCTTCCACTTGAAGCATCTAGTTTCGGGCCATGTTGGTGCGCCAAATGAACCACCGATCTTCCCTTTTAAAACACCTCAACTACTAACTAATAATACCATGATGAAAACGACCACAATTAAAATATCAAATATTACTTCCCTTTACTTTGCCTTACTGAATTACCCAGTCTTCGAAGGTGTTTAGTCCTCTTTTAAAGCGTAAACTATTATCAGTAGTAAACTACCAACAACACCAACATTCGACTACCAAACAGACACTGACTAAACAAAGACTTTATTTTTTTAAAAGAAGAAAAAACCCTTTAGGCGCCAGTTAATTATGGTGTAATTAATGTGTCCATCTGATCATCCCAATTTGCTACCTGAGATCCCTGCTAGATCAATTGGTTTTTAAATCACCCTCTAAGAAAACAACAACTCATATGTTAAATACACCGCCCAAAGCTACTACTACTATCTTAAATACTATAAGAATTAAACTAATCATCCTAGCTAAATGAAAAACGTCCACTCTAATACTTCAATTTTCAAAATAAATAATAAATAATATTGTACTAAATGCAGAAAACATTTACATCTTTAAACCAACAAATCTTTATTTTAAAATAATATTGTAATTTCCTTATCCTTTTAACTTTAAAATCAATTATTTATTATCAATGGTTAGATTTTTTTTCTCCCCACTTTATTAAAATGTATTATTATACTTACATGCACATATTAAACATAAACATAAATATTTTAAGAAAATAGTGTAAGTATTTGCTTTTATGTAAAATAAATCAATTGTTTTATCTTATAATTTTTAAAAAACACGCATACTTTCTTTTAAAATTAAAATAAGCATTTTAATACATCAACATAATAAATAAAATCTACATGTTACAATTAGTTTTAAACTCACACATATGTGCATGCAATGTCTTTAAATATTATTCAGTATAGAAGCTGATATCGTTTATTATTATTATTCCAAAATATTATCTCATGAAGTTTAAAGTTTTATTTTCGTAAAGATTAATTCATAAAGTTTAAAGTTTATTTAATACAGTTTATCTTTTTATTCTTTTTTTTTTAAAGTAGAAGTCAGGAATGAGAGGATATTAAAGTCAATAATTACCTAGGATTTTATAAGTTCAATATGACATACACAGGATAATACAATTTCTTTAGAATCATTTACTACCGATTAACGACTTCTCCTTGGATCCTGTGATACTATATGACTTCCATGGCTTAATTACCATACACACACTCTGCTACTTATTTAATTTATTTGAACATGGTTTCCTTCCGAACTAATTGCAGATCTTGATGCATAGAGAGGCTCCGGTTGATTGCACACTATGATGATTTAACACTGCATCATGTTTGGAAATATAACAGTTTAAATAACTGCTATATTTATTGCTTCAAGAATTATTTTTAAAAAGTAAGAAGTAGAAGTTCCGAATAGCAAAATGTTGAGATATTTATACTGTTTTAAAACAATGGAAAAACTTTATTAACAGCAGTGTCTATTGTCTCGTGAAATTATCAGCTTTTTGCTTCTATTTTCTTTAAAACTTTCATACACACACACACACACATTTAATTGTTTTATTATAAGATAAAACAAATTTTCTTTATTATTTTATTATAAATTAATCAAAATAATATTAAATCATTTTATTATAAGACCTTTTTCTTCTTTTTTAAACAAAAAATCTTATCATTTTTTAAAAGTGTTTATGATTTATTTTTATTTAATAATAGATCCCCCCCCCTTCTTTTTTAGTTTTACATGTTATTCTTTCAATTTTTATGTTTTTAAAAGGTGAGATTTATAAAATTAATTAAATATCAATGTACTTTGGTACAATATATATATATTCTAACCTCTCCCCCCACCGCTCTCGTCCTCCTCTCCAAAAATTTATATTTGTTTAAAATATACAGGTTCTAGCTCAGTCTAACAAATAAATAAGTGAAATATCCAGCATTAATTAAAATGATTACTAGCTCTAATTTTTTAAAATACAAATACGGTTATATTTTTTTTAAATGAATTAACAAATAATTACTATTTTCATGAGACATGGAGTGACGACACGGGGAACGAGATAGACTACATTGAGATATTATCCACATGATACTATCTCAATGGCATAAGAACACTATTCCCCTTTTTACTATATTAAATAACTAACTCATAGTATTCTTACGACTTTCTAAGCTCTTTTCACTACGATTAATATAATAATCATCTATTATACTCTTCATAACAAGAATCTAGCTCAATTAAATAAAATTAAGTAAATAAATAGAATGAAATAAAATAAATAAATCTCAGGTTCATAAATTGTACTCTAACTGATTTAAAATTATGGTAGTAAACTATGAAAAGGGAATTTTATGTCATAATTCACTACGCAGTAACTAACAATACTAAATAATAATAATAACAACAATAGTATAATATAATCTTATTACTTCCTAAATGAAATAAATAAATACGTACGTGGTAGTATTTTAATAATCTGACTACAGAATACGTGTGGCAACAATAGCATATATTTTAATGTAATATTGTGGCAACCGACTTATGACCAATAAATGATATAATTATGATCTTTTAATTTTATAATATTAATAAATTCTCAAAATGATTATAACACTTTTATGTTTACCTTTTTGTGCAAAAATTATATGTCTCTGTTTCAATTATAAATGTATTGTGAGATCATGCATCCATGTGGAGAAATAACAACGAGGACACAAAGCTTTAAAATAAATTTACAACAAAGTTTATTAATAACATAAACAAATAACAATATTTTACATTATGTACATTGGATATCCTTACTCTCTTATCACAAAATTATTTTACTAGTTTATAAAATGAAAATCAAACTTCTATTTATTTTTCCTAGTTAACTCTTATCTTTTAAATGCTTAAGAAAATACAGTATTATTATTATTGGATTTCTTATTATGGTTATCTTGTTACAAAATGTGTTTCTCATATAATTATTATTAACACTTTGTATCCCTACTATTATTAAAAATTATATTTTTAATTTTACAAAATTACATTCGTAGTAAAATTATACAAAACAATAAAATTCTAGCTTTATATTGGTGGTATGGAATCCTACAAATTCAAACATTCTTCTACATTTGGTATTAAGTTTTATAGTTCATTATCCATGTTTATTAATCTCATATACTCATTCAAGCCTTACTTGGATGATAATTACAATTATTAACATACCATCACATATATGTTTATTATACATTACTGAATTATTTTTTACTAAATATGCAATATTTATTTTATAAATATTATTTTAAAAATTAAAATTTTATTATCACTTTTATAAAAATTTGTTTTAGATTTCTTTAAAATCTTATATTCGTTTCCGAATTAATTTATAACTGTATTATATGATTCTTTCTCTCTTTATGATATTTTGTACTTTCACTTTTAAAATTACACAATTCTAAACATTCCAGTAAATAAACTATTCTTACATAAATGATGACATATCTCCAATTCTATTTTATTTATTATTTCTTTGAAAATATCTCTCTGACGATGCAGATTCATGAAACAAGGATAGCGAAAATAGATGCACAGGATCAAAAATATAACTAGAATATTATCCGTCATAAACCTTGATAATAATGGCACAGTGAATTAAAAAACACTATAGAGGAGTGACCTTTATCTGTCTACCAACCTCTATTATAGGAGTGATCTAAAGCATTTCTTCAGCTTTATATAACATCAAAAAGTTTAAAGATATGAAAGACATCCAAACTATATGTGTTCAGTTATAGGGCTATTAACTATACTAAATCACACAACTAACTATATCCAAATCTTTATTTTTCTTATTTCTTAACAAAAACATCATCTTGTTTCCTCTACACTAGTACTACCAGTCACTATCCGATCTTATTTTTCATGATTTTTCTATACAGTACATCGCAATTTCTATCTCATTTCTAACAATAATAAAATTCATTTTATTTCAAAACTATACCCTGTTCTTTAGAAAATCTTTTACTACTTTCCTCTATATTTATCATATACAAACTATTTAAAATATCTGAATACTTTACCACATAAAGTTCAAAGAATCACAATTTTCTGTTATATATATTATTAATTATACTTTAAATAATTTATTGCATCATATTTAAAATTACTCCTATCTCATAATATGTTTTAATGTTGTATAAAATTGTACTTATAATTTAAACTTCCACTCATCTAATTAATAGATGATCTAAAAAAATACTATCATTATAAATAAATATCAAATTACCCTCTTTATTTTCGATCGTTTCTACTTCATCCCATTGATTTTGTAGATATACTCCTACTACATTTTTATTTTTAAAACATATTCTATCACTATTAATATTATATTTAATTTTTTAATATTACTAAATTATTTTATATATTTCCCTAATCTCACTACATTTATATTTAAAATAAATAGTAAAATATTTAAATATATTTATATTCTTCATCAATCTTAATTTCATATTAAAGTAAAAAAATATTTATTTTCTTATCCTTAATTCTATTTTGTAAAAATATCTCTGTTTGATAAATTCATAACAACATCCTTGTTTTCCATATTATACATATTAATTCTTGATATCTCCTCTATATTTCTCTATCTTTTCCTTTTCCGATCTTCTAGGTACTTTATTTAAATTTCAATAAAATTTCTGTTTCCATGATCCATTTTCATTAAGTAATTTATTTTTTTATATTTTCTAAATCAAGCATTTTCTCCAATGAACACTTTATAATCTTTTTCTAATTCCTCTTAGATAAAGTTTTCGGTTCCTTTCCATAATATACATAATAGCACTTTCCTATTATTCTATTACTTTTTCTTTCTTTGAAATTCTGGTACTATATTTTATAATATCTCTTTTAAAAAATAAATACTCTTTCTTCAGTATATATTTCCATAATTTTCTTTATAATAAAAGTATTAAATTTTCCATAAGAAGAATAAAATAATTCAAAGTAGCCTTATAAATTTTGTCTCATAATTTTTTTCTATGACAAGTACCTCTAAGTTTTCATATAGCGTCCCAATTATATCTCTTGAGTGCAAAAATAAGTTCTGGTTGAGCATAAATAAATCTGCATTAAGGCATTTTCCAAATATTTTTCCTTTAGCAATATTTTTTAGGTAATTTTCTTGTACTTCCATTTTACTGTAGGCTTTTGGTTAAACTTGAATAAAATTCCCTGGTAAGATAACTTTTAAAATTAGCAATCCATTCGAGGCAGTCAAAATATATTATATTTACAAAGAACTTTAAAATAAATCAAAATTTTAAATTTATATCACTTTTCCACTACATGTTATCACTAAAAAATATGTTACTTTCTCTTTCACTTACACATTACTTCTCCCCGCTCTGTATAATTCTTATATTTTTGTCTGCTAAATTACCTCCGTTGATTGGTTAATGACTTTTTACCGCGAACAAATTTACACATTTAGTTATATAACAGATTAGACTTTTAAAATAAAGAATTGATGACGTAATGTCTCAAATATTATTTAGACTATTATTTTTTTTAAATTCAATTTTAGTTTTATCAAAATTATTTAAACTTTAAAAAATTATTAAAACAATATTTAATATTTTAACTTTTACTTTAAGGATCATGGAATTATATTCAGTTTCCAATTCACAACTTATTATTATTTTAAAGATTGTGTGAAGGTATATAATATACAGTCACGTGTTTACTAACTTTATCAAATGATTTTTTATCACGTCTCGGTCTAAATTAAAAACTGATATATTTTATAAAAATTTGGAAATAATTTAAAACTTGTAGAACTAAATATAATTCTCACCATCCCAAAGTTTATTTTAAAATATACTCTATTAATTTTGACTATTAATATATTTATAACACTACATATAGCATTTATTTAATTTATTAGTTTTAAAATATTATACTCAAATTATTAATATACTTTTAACTATTTATAGCTGTATTATTTTATATGGAGCTTTAAATAAGCAAGAATATAATTAAGCTTTATTTAACTGTTTCTTTTAAAATAATTTATTACACTGTTATATACCAGGTATTTTCAGCTTTAAATTGTACTATAAAATTTAATTATCCTACTATTATTTATATATCATACAAATATAACTTAAAATTTAAAATTTTTTATTAATTGACTTTTCTACCTTATTATGACCTACAGATAAGGGCACAATATATATATATATATATATATATATATATATAGTAACTGATTGAATTTGATCAATGCCGATGATGGGTAGAATGATTAATCTGATCTGATGAAAAATCTAAAATCTAATTTAAATTAATATAGTCTAGCTCAATCGGGTCACCATTATGTAATAAACCACCACAAAGCACAAATAATCTCTCTTAAAGTCTAATTTGTTTAAGCTATATGTGAAAGGAAAGAGTAATGAGATTATCTGCTCCAGACATCAACAAATCCATCACAATTACAACATAAACTGCACTGAGCAATGAACTCATATATCATTACTCTTAACAACAATATATGATTAGGCTAACTACTTGATTATCAGTCTAATGAAAATCAAATCCAATTAATAACCAAAGCAGATTCCAATATATATTTTATTAGTCTATTGCTATTGTAACAATTTAAATCTACTTTAAATATTTAATGATACTGCATTTTTACTTAAACAGATGAGCTTTTAAACAACTACAATTGCATTTTTTTAACAAAACGTTTTTAAATATAGACACTATTTAAATATCAAAACAAAATAATATTTAACTCGAATGTATATCTAGTTTAATAAATGCTAAATAGAAAGTATAAACATTCGTTCGTCAATAAGCGATACACAATTTTTTCTACTTTAATATTTAATCAATAATTTTCTATTGAAATCAACTAGTTTTTATATCATTTTATAAACACTTTGAAAATTTATGCACTCCTTTAAATGTTTAAACAAATTAATCTATGTCTAGTTTACTAAGAAGCTATAAAGTAATATATAAATAATTTATTCATATCTTCCCATAAAGTGATACTTAATTATTGCTTCGTTTATATGTTAAAATAGAATTCTCCACGAAAACTTATTATCAACACTCTATTAGCTCATTTCTAACTCTACAATACCCAACAACACTACATAAAAGATATATTAAGTTTCTATTGGATGTTTATTCACCTATGAGTATTAATATTATTTATTTGAATCTTTAAACAATTGAATATAAAATTGGTTGGCAATAATTAAAGCATATGATTATAATTTAGATTCATCCCAATTTAAAGATAATATTCAATTAAACTGTTCAATGAAGTTTGTACTCTTTATTCTAGAGAAATTTTTATAATATCTGAGACTAGTTATTCTGAACCAATGATAAAGCACGATCTGTTTATGTTTTTATGACGGAATCAGACAAACATAGAAATGATTGATTTGTAATATTAACTAAAATAAAATATAATATATAATATTTGAATGCAGATATAAATATAAAATTCATATGGGAATAAAATGCTAATATGCAAAACACACCATATCTTATAATCTAGCTCACTTACCAAGCTGAGTTTGAACCTTGTCATTTAAATAGTTACGTCATTTTATGCAATCCAAAATAATAATTAAAAAATTAAGGGAGGCTTTTCATTTGAATCACTCAATTTATTTGATTATATAAAAGAAAATTGGCAAGATCAATAACAAATACATAGGAAATTAATTTATATTTCAGATTGATTGAATAAATAAAAATGATAAAATTACTGGGTGTATCTCTAAAATGTGTTGCGAAAACAATAACATGTATATAAAAAAATGAATGAATGAATGAATGGAGAGATCTTACTGAAAAATTTATATATAACAGATACCAAAGATATGAAATAGGATGAAATCAAAGCTATCAAATTAATAACCGATAAATGAATATGAAATAATACGATACATTTGAATCTCTTGTCTGTTCAATGTTTTAAACTAAATTTTATACATGCAACCATCAAATCATATACTAAAAAAAAAAAAAAAACAACATCGAATTGTGTTAATATATGCTTAGACAAGAGTTCAAATAATTAATAAATGAATCTCTCTGATCATTTTTATTTCCTAAACTCTATAACTCCTAAAGATAATTTAAATAAAATACAAATCATCCTTTTTAAATATAAGTAAAAAAAATTAATATGCGCACATTTTTATGTGTATAAAAAAACTCATACCCCATATAAGAATCTGTCCATTTTCACTATTTATTTGTCCATTGCAATTTACTTATCCTCAGTTTCTATGATGCAAATAGAAGTTTATTTCTCAGAAAAGATAAGTCAAACTTTATAATGCTTCACTAACAGTCCTTTTCCTTTCCAAAGAGGAGAGTGCAATTTAATTAGCCTTTTTATGATGCAAATTAATCCAGTTGATTCTGAGTGTTTCTTAGCTTGTGACATGATATTTATCCAAATCCAACGGTAGTTATACGCCAAACTTTAAACCAGAAATATCTTTATTTTTAAAACTAAAATAGCTGATTTTTATATAAAGCATTTTTTTTCATAGGTTTCTCATTTTTTTTTACATTTTGCTGCCACTTCCCTTGGAAATCCTTCACAACTGCCCTTCAAATGATTGAACGGGCAGATAATTTAAGTTTATTTTTTCATGCTTTATGGTTCAACAGCTAAAAAAAATATTGAAGAACTTTTATTTATAAGAACATAGAACATACGTCCGTTTGTGGCAATCACAAAAAGATGATAGCTTACTCTTATAGTCTTTTGTGGCTTTTTATATGTTCTCTTTCTGATGTTCTGGAATCATAACAACATTGGAATATACTCAAATAAATCTCAAAGCAAACGATAAAACAGAACAAATTTTTCCACTTGGTATTCGAATACGATGTAAGTTTGGAGAAAATGGATATATGGCAATGAAATCCAAGTTCGATTAGATTTTTCCTATTATTTGTAAACCAAAATACAAAATTAATATAACAACCTTTATTCACTTTATAAACACAAATAATTTACACATATATATTTTTTTAATAATAATATTTTTTTTTAATTAATTTATAAACAAATATACATAACACAAAAACATTGAATTATATGTAATAATGTTACTATGGTGACTGCATTAATATACATGAAATATGTAAAATAATATTGATCCTATTTAAGTAAACTTTTAGATCATACTAAATTGTTTACAAAATTTATTTATTTACCTATATGTTTTTCCTGAGTTTGATTATAGCGAATTTAGTATTTTAAAGCAAGACTCAACAGTAAACAATTCTATTTAAAAGCTTTAGGTTGCCATGGTGATCAATTTAAATCCATATTTCCAAGATCTTCCATTATCTATCTATCAAAGCAAAAGAAAAATCAACAAGATCAACAAACTTCTTTATTTATTTTTTTTTAAATACCTTGATCATTAATCTGAATATTCACAATATATATATATATATTAAAACAAAATAAATTCCTGCTAATATTAATAATACAATAACAAAACTTAAATATATTCCAAACAACGGTAAACAATTTATAATATTATATAAATAAAAACTCATAAAGAAATATTTTCGATTATATTCATAATCATTTTCAACTCAACTTTCAAAATGGAATCATCAATTACCAACCAGAAATATGTGTTTCCAGTTGGTAATTGATATTTCTTTATGAGTTTTTATTTATATAATATTATAAATTGTTTACCGTTGTTTGGAATATATTTAAGTTTCATTATATATTATATATATGCACTAACTTTTGAGCTACTTATCTATTGAGACAAAAAATGAGAGATGGCATCTAATCTAAGATCATGGGCTTAAATAGTTTTGTTTCCAATGATGTCATACTTATATCATTATCATAGATATTGTTTCTACGGCATTTTATATTATAATGTTGAATTTCACTCATTTTCATGGGTTTTTATTAAGATTCTAATCCATTATCTATCCTATGAAAGCTCCTTTTTTATATCCTACCATATCACACAATAAGTTTAAAAATAATAAAATACAATTCTACAAAGTAAATCAAAATATATTCAAAATCATATTTAAATAAAATACACATTTCCTTTTTATTTATCTATTTTATACCATAGTTAATATTGAAATATCTATTTTAAATAAACTTTTTTAAAAAAAATAATTCTTTTTCTATAAACACAATTTAAAATGTCAGTGTAATAAACATACATATATACACATACTTTAACAATATTTTAATATCGTATTTATGTTTAAAGATTATTTTTGAAATGTATGCAGTAAATAAAATGTTGATATATAAATTTATCAATATGTACTTTATTATTGTTATCATATAAAACTAATTATATACTTTTATTAATATATTCGACCTAATATATAAATGATTACTTTTATTATAATATCCTTAGAATAAATTAGTTAATATTAATCTTAAAATTTTACCGTAAAATAAATAAAAATAAGTAAATTTTGATACAGGGCCTGTTAAGGTATACATGGCCATTTTACATTGTGATTTATTTTTAAAATTAATATCTAAAGATGTGATAACCCATTTTAATTACTTTTAAATTAATTTACATAATTGTACAATTGAGAGTTAAGAATTTTTTTATGTAGTTACCATCACCAAGTTTAAGTTCAAATCCTAATACCATAATATATAATTTAAACAATTTGAAAACTGATATGGTTATAATTATATGAAGTCTTTATATATAATTTATAAAAAAAGTCATTATGGTTACATAAAATTATATCAATATATTAAGTAGACTATACTTTTTTTTTACATTCTACTACAGAATAATTAATGCAAAGTGATCATAATTTAGGGATTTTTATGCATTTAAAAAATTAATAATGATGTTGAGGTTAAATTTTAGGTCTACTTTTATCTACATAATTTTAAAATACAAATAGTAAAAAAGTTGCATAATTTTAATGATGAAATAGTACAATATAAAGAATTCCTTATATATATATATATATATATATATATATATAATATAATATATATATATATATATATATATATATTCTTTTCTTTTTAAAGATTTGATGTAAATAACATGAACTTAACATAATATAAGTTTGCAAAGATACTGATATCCGTCAGTTAAAAGTCACACAAAAATGGTCAAGCAAAATTCTTTTTTTTCACATTGTTTGGCATGATGAACATCTTGAAGATAGGCTAGTAAAAGGTTCAAATTGCTGCCACTACTATTATGTTACCACTATATTTTTTCTCATCAATTATAAAATTATGAATTTTGGTTTCAACCTAAAAAGCATGTTTGATTTCCTATACATGAACTTTAATCACAATGTGAAAATAATGCCAGATGTCTGCATAGGATTTGCCATTTATTGAGATAAATAATTGAGCCATGGGTGCATTGTCTCTGTCAGTAAGGGGAAGTATGAGTCAACCTAACTCAGGAAGACAGTTACACACATTCAAGTAGAGGGCCCTTTTTTAATGTCAATGGTCTGTCTACCTGATGAGTGCTTTCAGATCATGAGGTTCTTTTTTCTCCATTTTCTATTTCTTTTCTGATCATTTGACTTTTTTTTTGTGGAAATTCAGACTTGTCCAATCAAATAGTGTATCATTTTTTTCTTTTCATTGCAAAAATAAAACATTTCTTTCATTATTTACATATTTATTTTTATATGATTGTATTAAAATTCAAACAACATTTGATATTGTGTGTTATCACAAAAATACACATCAAATTTAACATTAACAGTAGTCTCCAATTCTCACTTTTATTGAAACATTGGGTAAATATTTCATTTTTTGATTAATGTTTTTTAGTATGACTTTAATGGTTCCACCAGATATGTAAAAAAACATAAATCTCATATTATATTAATATTTATAAAATCACCACATGATCACTAATTCTTATGCTTGTCTTAACTGAAGGCCTGTGCATAAATCCCCATCTAGTGCCTACTCATCCAATATCCTTTAGACTAGTTTCTGGCTTGTGGCCATCATCAGTAAGGCTCCTCACTGATGATGGCCACAAGCCAAAACTAGTCTGGGGATATTGTATGAGTAGGCACTAGATTGGAATTTTATACAGAGGCCTTCTGGCATACATTGATTACTCTGACTTGTACTGAGTGGCAATACATATAGTGAGTTTTTGCCTGTTTTTATTTATAAAATCCCTAAGTGTACTTTCACAATTCATGATGAATTTTGATCCATTTTCAGAGATGAAGTTGATAAACAATTTATACAACTTTCTCCACGATAAAATAAAGTAAATCCTTTGTATATAAAATTTTGAAATTTTCTTCAAGCATATGTATATAATAAATTGTGCAAACTTATTAAAATCTGTATGTAAAATTTTGAAATTTTGTAAGTTTAAAGTTAAGATCTATAGATATGTCTTCAAGCATATGTATATAATAAATTGTGCAAATTTATTAAAATCGAATTTACAAATTTAGCAATAAACATTATTTACATTATGATATGCTGTTAAATTATCATTATCTTAATATCTTCATAAATAGTTATTAGTTATTAATACAATCTCAATTCATAAGTTTTAAATGGTAATTGATAATGGTTTTATTAAATCATATGAAAACATTTTTATTTTATTTTAATGTAATTGTATATAAAATATTTACTTGAAAATTATATTTTGTCACTAGTTTTGAGGGTTGTATATATTTAAATACTTGCATGATCTAAAAGTGAAGTTTCAAACTATGCTATAACTAACTACATGACTTTAATTATACACTATCCAAAGAAAAATTATTAAAAAAAACATAAAACATTCTATTAAAATTTGAAAGTTTTATAATATTCAATTTTTTTTTATTTCTTGAGCATTGTACTTAATGTGTTTTTTTAAAAAAAAAAAATAATAAAAGAAAGGGAAATTTTAAATAAATTTTACAATTTGCCAGTAGCCATTTTTCCATCTTGGATCACCATATAAGATTACAATAATTAGTATTTTATTATTACCTTTAGTATCTTTTCTAAATTTGATGTGCAATATTTTGCATAATAAAATATATTCTGAGCATACAGCTAAAGTTTTCCAAAATTTTAGAACTTACTAAAAGTTTGATAGTGATTTTAAAAAAATCAAAACAATTAGAAAGATCCTAATATTTTGATAACAAGGTCAATATTATGTTCTTGTAAGAGGAAATAGTTATTGGGAAAAAATAATATTCTCCAGAGCTTATTTAATCATGACAAAGATCAAATATTTTGCTATTTACTTTATTTTAAAAATAAAAATACAGGTAGTTAGTTTTTTTTTTTTTGCTTATTATCATTGCTTCTATAGATGTATGAATGAACATACTCAATAAAATATATATAAATGAGTCCACACAATTTATGATTAATAACTATATTCTTAGTTTTTTTTAACTTTTATACTATAATCTTGATTTATATTGAAACGGAAATCTCCAATCCCTTTCCGTTTCACCATCAACCTAATGACCTACTCGTCTGAACTAATTTCGAACCTATTTTAAATGTAAAAATGTAATATATAAGTCGAGCGGGAAAACTTTGCTATAATGGCCGCTTAAATTGCATCATCCATTTACATACGAAAACACGCTATAATTAGACAGGTTTGATAAAGTTATAGCGGAGAAATGCTCATAATTTATTATAAAATGTTTTATTAATTTTCAGTCAATTCTAAATTATATTTCGCTATTATATT
Organism: Epiperipatus broadwayi; assembly: GCA_028023455.1. Taxonomy (NCBI): domain Eukaryota; kingdom Metazoa; phylum Onychophora; class Udeonychophora; order Euonychophora; family Peripatidae; genus Epiperipatus; species Epiperipatus broadwayi. The sequence goes on from JAQFVV010000837.1 coordinate 107,013, forward strand.
CGTATGTGGATGGATAATTTAAACCTTGGAATAACGGCAAAATGATTCATATATATTTAAGTTTAAATAAAAGTAATGTAAATGTTTTCTTTAATTTATTTAACGGTTTTCTGATTTAATGTTTTACATATATAATTGAAACTAAAGTATTTTCTTTAAATTTGCTTTTTTTAAATAAACAAATAATATTGTAAGAACAAATATGTTAAAAGTTATTTATTTCAGTAAAATAAAAATCATCCGTTTGTAATTAAAAATGAGAATTTGGTGTAAACAAGATATCAATTAGTGACACACCCGGGTAAAAAAGTAAAATCTGTTTTCTGATTGATTTTTGTTTGCAACAAAAGACTTTTCATTAAATCAGAATACCGTTCCTTCTGCTAAGTAATAACACCTCGGAGATTTTATCAGTTGTAGTAGAAATTGAATTATATTATTTTGCTTTAATTAAAAGTCGATTGGTCCTGAGGCTTACGAAATTCCAGAAAGGTGTTAAAGTTTAGTAGAAGGATATAAATAGGCCTTATTTTAAATGGGAAGGGAGACTTCAACTTGCTGTTGAATAGCTGTTAAGATCAGAAGTCAAAATTGTTTAATTTTACCATGTCTGGCTAAAGTCAGGCAAGAATTGCTGCAATTCCCATGATGGAACGCCGAGTTCAATCCATCAAATGCTGAAGCAACATCCCACAAGCTTACACCAAATAAAAGATGTCATAAGCCGCTAAAAGGGACTTGCCGTCGTTCCAACACCATTTTAAATTGTCTCGCAACTGAATAAGAACATGCCATAATCCGCCAAAGTACTCACCTTCGTTCCAGCTCGAATCTATCAAGTCCAGCTATAGAACTGTTACAATATTATTTAAAATAGCAGAGCTCTGTGTGAATTTCAAAAACAATCATGATTTCTTCAAAAACAGGTTAGCTAACCATATTATCGAAACTTCTTTCTAAATTGTTTTTCAAATAATCTTTAAATTCTATAAAATGAAATACTTTTGTAAATTTCTTTATTAATTCAATATTGTAAACTCTATAAATGAAATACTTTGCTAAATTTCTTTGTTAATTAATATTTTGCTATATAATTTAATCACTGCAGTTATATTTTGCTTTTCTTTTGCTTATTTTTAATTATTGTTAATTATGCCTATGTTTCGAAACGGCATGCATTTAATTATAGAATATGTTTTTAAACATATAAATTTAACATCTTCGTATTATTATTTATATAGCGTCATTTCGTGCGCTGTTTCGAAACCCAAATTCATATTTTTTTCACTTAATAAATTAATTAATATAAATATAAAATGTGGCTTTTCAACCTTTAATTATTATATTACTAAAGATTAAACTAGCCTGGAGTGCAAGCATAAGTATATTTTTTTAGTAAAGTATTCGTAAGTCCCTTATTAAATATACTTTTCCTCCTTTTTAAAAGTTTAGTTGTTATAGATAACTAAAGAGATTGAACGGGATAAAGTAAAGTTTGTAGCTATATATTCCTGTCAGTAGCATATCGTATTTCTCATGCTACAGAAGAGTTGGCTCTTTTGATCAAGCTGATGATCTAGTGTTCATTTAATATATGATCTTTAATTTATAATATCCTTCGGCTTGGCGGATGTGGGATTTATTAATATTTTCTCGTTGTGCTGTTCTTTTTGATATATATATAAGATGGAGCCACGGCGTTGCCAGCACATCTTCTCTTATGGGTAGTGCAGTAGCGAAGTCTGAGCTACGGGCCAGATTAGCACGTAAGTCCCCCACCTCTGAACCAAATAAAGGTTCCCCATTAGCAGCATGATGACCGGTTCTTGGGTAAACCGTTGTTTGTCACAAAAACCCTAAAACTATTCTTCCATCCGCAGAGCCACGTTATTATTATACTTTACTTGTGCCTAGCATATTAGTAAAATCGTTATAGCCAACTCTTTCCTCCCTAATATGCAATCTTCGGCATTGAACCGAAGCATTCTTGAAAACCCATTCGATCTTAAGCTATCTGGGATGCTTTATAAGCCCATAGTTAATATATAAATTGATTATAGTCAGATGTATTAAGTTTCACTCCAGACTGGGTTTGATTTACATAAAAGAGCCACTCGAACTGATTATAAAAGGACATAACAAATAAGTTAATGTAGTGATTGGTTGTATAGCAGGATATTTGGCTCCATTGAATCATAGCCACAAACCTATTTGCCAACATTAATTATTGTTCAAATAGTCTAGAGAATGTTACTTTATAAATGAAATACCTGTGTGCATTTGCCAACAGCAATTGTCAATAAATATATTTTAATTCATCATATATCAGTTTCTGTCTCATTATTAAATCAATCCAATTCACTAATTGCCCATAAGTATTCATTAGTAAAGCCCCTATTATTTAAATATGTTAGATTTTATCTGTGGAATGTCTAGTATTTAAGTTGTTTATATATATGTTTAAGTCCATGAGTCTTATTGTTTTCTCCGATTTGCTAGTGGGTCGGATGAAGAATTAAATCTCGTGTGCTACCATTGTTATGTTATCCATTGGGTGTTAGATCTGGTGCTTGGAAAGTGGGTTCGAATCCAGGCTGGTCCCTGACCTAAATCTCGGGCTTGACTGGGTTTGAAGTACATTTTGTGAGTTCCAGCTCGTGTTAGATGGATAAGCATGTTTTGACTGGCACAATATGGGCATACTATATATATATATATATATATAAAGCATCTATGTCATATACATGTGCATATTGAAAAGTACTATATAAACTTGCAATTCAATAAACAATATTCATTCTAATATAATCAATGTTTGTCAACAATGTGTGCACTATACTATATACATTTGTATGCAAGGGGATCTTGAAACAAAATATAGCATAGTTTGCAACTCCATTGTATATATATATATGTATATGATTAAAAAATATTCATTTATATTCTGTTTATTTTCAGATAATTGCAAGATATATTACTACAAGTTCAAGAAAATTATTTCGTCTTGAAGATCTACCAATTTATTTTAAAACAAAAAAGGAGAAAGTAATAAAAAAGGACAATTTAGGTTCCAACAATGAACTTATTTATTGTGGACCTATGAATCGGTATATTTATTGGTGTCAAGGTTTATCATTTATTATGTTTGGATCTGTGACATTTATTGGTATACCTCTTTATATGTTAGGATATATTAATTTTGATACTAATTTAGTTAAAGGGAAACATATGTTTAAAATTAGATACAAAAGTGAAGCAATTATCTGTTACTTAGCCATGTTTATTTTTACAGCTTCTTTACGTTTAGTAGCCTCACGTTACATTCTAAGAATGTATTACAATCATCAGTCAGATACGTTTACTGCTATTATAGTGAATTGGAGGCTTGGAAGAAAGTTTATAGCATTTAAATCTGGGGAATGTAAATTTATTTCAAGAGGAGAAATTAGAGCATTTCTTTTAGGGAATATAGAAATTAAAAATCGAAGAATGTTTTTGAAGCCAGATATTCTCTCTTTGCCGGTTTACTATAATAAAATGTTAGGTTATGATAAAATTCTATAAAAATCATTAGAATTTTTTAAATTTTTTTATGTAGAGTATAATGTGGTTACATTTTTTAATGTTAATAAATATGAGATTTTTAATATATTTTTTTCATTTATTATTTAACGATTTTGTGTATATAATTTTTAAACTATAATGTCTTAAAATTTTTATTTAAAATACAGATAGACTTTGTTTTGACCAAATATAGGTAATTTTTACTATCTTTATATAGATTAAATTCAAAATTAACTTTTTTGACAAGTAACAAATAACATTCAATTATTTTAAAATTATTTGAATGTTATCAAAATATATTTCATTTAAAACAATTCTACGAATTCACAAAATGTTTGAAAATTCAATTTGTGTCTATTTGATAATTTGTTTTTTTTTAACTAGAAATTTTAAATATTTTTAAAACTTTACCTCAATTAATGTTGTTTCATTATTCTTTTCAAATATAAACTTTTTTGTAAGCACAGTTATCTGAGAAATTGAAGCATTATGTGTATATGATATTCATAGCAAAGAAAAGTAACTGCATAATACAATTAAAATAATAACATTTACACCTATTTAACTTTTTTGTCAGCAAATATGTAGATGATATTATTTTATTTGTTTTATATTTTAATAGTAATTAAAATCTTTCTCAGCATTAATTTCTATTGATTATTAGTATTCTAGCATAAAGGTATAAGTGCCACCAATTTCTATGGCAGATTATGTGTTGTGATGCCTAAATTTTATTTATATTGTAACTGTCACAAATTTATGGAGGACCATCTTATTATTGAAAATGCCATCACTAATATAATTCATAATCAAATGGCAATTTGTGGAATCCCAAATTACGTTTAATAAATAAATAAGTGATAACCTGAATTCAAAGGTAGCTATAGGAAACTGTAAATGCATTCATAAATTTAGACAATATAACGAAATAAATCTAGCTAAATGTTAAACATTATAATTGAAAAAATAATGCATGTTTGGATAAAAATAATTATAACCTTAATATATCCTAAAAATGTAGAAGCTATTTGTAAAGCAATGAATATAATAAAAATGAGACATGAAATGTAATTAAGTAAAGTATAATTTAATAGTTGATCGCTAATGGTAATTGAATTAAATGAAAATAATGCTAGTAAAAATCAAAATAAAGAATACTAACAATAATATCTCCAAAAATATTAATATGCCCTTATTAAATAAATCAATTCTAATGAAATGAAATACTTAAGAATGATAACAGGTCTTGCCAAACTACAGATTTTTCTATATAGTAATCTATTCTTAATAAAATATATAAAACTGTCTCTTTTAAAACTTTATAAATTCACAGCCTCAATTTGTAATAAAAAATAAAATATCTCATTACTAAACTATAATAAAACACAATACATACGATTAATTAATCTATGATATCTCACCACATTCTGCAATTCATAGTAATATAAAATAACATCAACTTTCTAAATAACCTTAAAGTTTACAATATCCACTCATGATGACATTAACTAAATGAAAGATTCATATTTGAAATACAAATACTATTAACAAATCACAATGGATTATTCTTTAAACCAATAAAACTAAATTGCTAAACCTTAAATCATAATTATCTTAATATATCTAATATTATTAATAATCTATTATAATCAAAAGACAATATCAAAGCTTAATATTTAAAATAAATTTGTGATCTATCCCGATGAACTTTTAAATTTAATCAAAGTAAATAAATTCCATTTAATAGAATTCAAATGCCAATTTCAATAAATGCTATCCCCAATTTTATAATATAACAAGATTATAAAAAAATACAAAATTGCTATAATATTCACCCAGTAAATAACAGTTTACAAGAATATGCAGGCATCCAATTATAATCTTTTTTATTTTAAACAATTAATATATTTATGTTTTATAAGGTATCAAACTGTCTCAGATATAATCTTTTATCCAAAATAACTATTGCATATAATTAACAAACTAGTTATAATAATTACTTATTGAATATCTAGTAATACCAAATTAATAAATTTATTACTATGTAAAAGTGTGTGCTTGATTTAAATAATTGTATATTAGATTCACCATAAAGAAAATAATACGTAATTATACAAACACCAATCTAATTGCTTAATCCCTGGACTGTCTTATGATTATTTACTATAAATTGTATGGTATAAGTCAATATGTGACTCTTATCTGTCAAAATATTATTATTCAATAGCTTTGGGTTATAAACTAAATGACAATTAATGCAAGTTTATTTGTTTTAAATGAATTTAAAATTTATTAAACATATATTTATAAAAAAAGTCAAATAGACAATAAACATTCGAATGTATACTATAATCAAATATTGTGGGGCAGCATCTCTGTTGAAATTAATATTAATGAGATATGTTTTTATACAACAAATTCACTTATATAATGTTTAATACATAATATATATTTGGTGTTTTTCTGAAGGTTTGTGATGATGGTGTTCTAGCTGTATTTTTATATTGGACTATTTCCATCATCTAATATGTGTGTTGAATGTCTTTAGAAAAGTTTAATTTTTTTTAGTTAAATATTCCAAATGCATTCAACTGTTAGTAATATCACAGCAAACAGGTTAGTATATGCACCAACTGTTAGTAATATCACAGCAAACAAATGTTAATAATATCACAGCAAACAGGTTAGTATATGCACTAACTGTTAGTAATATCACAGCAAACAGGTTAGTATACGCACAACGTTTCGAGGGGTATTTTTTCTCCCCTCTTCTTCAGGTGTTGCTGGCCTGACCAGTGACAGTACTAGCATGGGATTCGAACCTGGGTCCATAGATTCTTGATTATTGAAATTTAAGGTAACGCTCTAACCAACTGAGCCATATATTTATCTATATGCTATGCTCCCAGTGCACATCAGTGAAGCTATTTTTCAGCACTTTCTAGCTTAGTGTTTTCAGAAGTTACATGTTCCCATATTCGTAGCCTGTGCTAACAATGATTTTGTGTTAGCATGTGCAAAGTTAAGGTATGCAAATATATTCAAAATTGTCTAGACTGCCCATTTTTTAGAAATCAAGAAATAGGCATCTCTCCTACTGCTGGCATAAAGGTTGTCTGCTATGAAACATGCTTCTTTTACTTTGTGTGTGGCATCATTGCACTCAGAGCATACAATCTCAGCTGTAGTAGGTTTGGATGTGTGACCAGAAGCTTTTTGTTGTTCCAAAAATATTGAGTTACCTTCAGATTTGATTCACATTTTCTTGTGTACATATCTGTTGTGCTACTCTGATGGTCAGTGTCACACATGTCTCACTATAGTATGTCATTCTGCAATCTATTTAGGGATATATTGTCTTATAAAACACCACTTGTAGGGTTTGGTCCAATGCAATTTTATCTTTTGAATTATTGATCAGCCTGTTGGTAGCTGGTGGAATGTGAAAACTTACCTCAAAATCAGTGGCAAGTTTTTAACAATGTTTTGCCCACATTAGATATGTAGGGTAATAGCATGTGTGTTTTGTCTTCTTCAGTCTGCTTAGCTCTTAAATTGTTGTACAACTGCTTGACTCTCCTATTTATGGTTGCTTGTTTGAATTCAACCATTCCCAGGTCTGAGGTAGTGTGTTAAGTTGTTTATTGTCAGCTTCAAATCTGCATAATTGGTGGTTTCTGAATAGGAAAACTGAGAGACCAGCCAATTTGTGGGTTAATGTTGAATTTGAGTATGGATGGGTATAACCTCATTTCTAATGATTTAATAATTATACAATAGTTGGGCTATGATGCATCTCTTTGTATTTGCATGTCTAAGTATCTGGCTTCCTGTTTTTTATCTTCCCATATACCCTTTAGGATTAATTTTGTGAATGGTCATTCTGAATATCTGTGGTTATGTTTTCTGGCACAGATATAAATAGATCATCCATGTAACTTATGTATACCATTTTAGATGCTGAGGTATAGTATTTAGGTAGAACTTGTTTCGCATAGTGATTTGAGAAAAGTACTTGCTATTATGCCACTCATCAGGAGACCCATATGCCAACCATCCTTCATCTGGAACCATTTGCCTTCAAATACTGCCATTTGCCTTCGAATACTGCCAGAACATTTTCATCAAACCATGTTAAAAATTCTATGATGAATTTTGTGAGATGGCAAATATTGCATACGTCATTATCATTGTCAACCATTATCAGTCACTGCAGGATGAAGGTTTCTCCAACTTCAATTCATCTTCTCTGATCTCTAGACTGTCTTCTCTGCATCACTCCTGCACACTTTCTTATTTCATCCTATCTATCCCACATTGTCTCTTTCTGAGTCTTTAAACTATCTTGGAATTCAGTTTTAAAAATTTCAATTATCCATCTATTATCATCTTTTCCAACAATATGTTTAGCCCAATTTCACTTAAATCTTTTAATTTTTTCAATGCTGTTAGTGACACCTGTTTGTTCTTTTACTTATATATTGCATTTTTAATTTCTTCTTGTTACCCATAACATGCTATTTCATTGAGTGATCTGTAGTCACTGTATTGCTTTTTTGTTAAAGATCCAAGTATCAGATCCATACATTAAAAATTGATAAAACACATTAAAAAACCTTCCTTTTTAAATACATAGGTATATTTATTTTTAATATTGTTATTTCTACCAAAGGCACTCCAACCAAGTTTAATACTATGATTACTTTCATCCATTATATTTTCATCTGTAGTAATAATCAGACCAAGGTATTTATAGTTGTTAACTTCTATCTCATAATAATCAATCTTTATTTTCATCTTTTGACAAAATCCATTGAACATTATTTCATCCTTTTTAACAATCACCTTTAGTCCTACTTTATTACTTTCATCTGACAATTCTTTTCGAGGCTCCAAAGCATTATTTGCAAAAACAACTACATCATCTGCAAAATCTAAATGATTTAAATCATCTACTTTTACTCCTGTATCTTCTTATTTTAATCCACGAAATACTTCTTGCAGCACTGCTGTAAAATGTTTTGCAGATATGGAATCATCTGTCCTACATCCTTCTCAAAGTTAACCTTCCTAGTATCTGTATATAATATAATTGTTGCTGTTGCATTTTTATGAATATTCTTCAGAATATGACATTGTCCTGGGTCTATATCTTGATGATTCAATACTTTAATCACTGAAGAAATGTGTATAGAATCAAATGACTTTTCATAATCTAAAAATACACAGCATAATGGCAACTCATATTCAATTTTCTTTTCTATAACTTCTCTTAATACTTGTATATGATCTACTGTACTAAAACCACTTTTAAATCCAGCTTGTTTTTTTTTTGATTGATTGAAATCCAATGTTTTTTGTAGATGTAATTATCTTGGTAAAAATTTTGTATGAAACTGATAAAAGATTAATAAGACTAATTTCTAATATCTTTTTCATCATGCTTATCAAATATTAATTTTAATTCTAAATTCTTCCAATCATCTGGTATATCTTTATCATTTAAACATTTGTATATAACTTTGCCAAAAGATTTTCTATTTCTTCACCTGCTTCTTTTAATATATCGATTATAATTCCATCATTACTTGAAGCTATTCCCTTCATAAATTTAATTGCTCTTCTCACTTCTTCATTTAAAATCCTGGGCAATTCAGAAGACATAATAGATGTAGGACTTGCTTTTTATTACTGTATAATTTTTGATAGAACTCTTCTACCCATTTGATGTCAAATCTCGTTTTACTAATAATTCCATCTTTTTTTTTATTGCAGATACATTTTCTACCTATATCAAAATGTTATTGTACACTCTTGAGACTTTGATTCTATTCTACAGCTTTCCTTACTAGTTCGTAATTATATTTTCTTATATAATTATCAACTCTTTTTGAACCATTTTACAAAATTTGATCAATCCTTAATGCATCATTTTTATATATCTTCATCTTTCTTCTTTTTGTCATAAATTTTCTAGCCTCACTAGAAACTTTATAGTCAATTACTGTTTTTTTCTACCAGATAGCTTTGTTGCAGTTTTTAAAAGTGTATCAGTTATTTTTTTATTTCATTCAAATCTGAATCATGTTCAAAATTCACTAATACTTGAAACCAATTTGCAAGTTCTAATTTAAATTCATTAGAATGTTTCTGAAAATTAAGACTATTTATGAGACTTTAGCTCTATAGTATGTTGTTTAAAGACTGATTTATATATTCTCATGGATATTTCAATTGATAAAGAGTAGAGATAGAAAGATATCCATGTTAACAGAGACAATCTCCTTTTTTTTGTTATCAGAAAATCATTAATTTCTAACTGACAATCTGGAGGTTAAATAAGTTTTTCCCTATTAACATATACAGTAGCTCCTCTGATAAGGATTTTAGTAGATTAAAAGTAGTTGTTAACCCATACAATAACTTTTGATGGGTTTTAGTGAAGTAAAAGAAGTCCTCTTTTACTTTACTAAAACTCTTAAAAAACAAGCTATTGTATAGATTAACAGAGAAAAACTTACTTAATCTTAGCTTTTCAATGTAATTAATGTTTTGTTGGCAACATCAAAAGATAAAAACTTGTCTTTTTTAATGGATGTAATTGTTTATTATAGTAAAACATGACTGTTCACAAACTACCTACAAAGCTTGTATTACATAGCAATTTAACTTATCTATTTATCCTACTTATAAAGTGTTACTTTGCCTTATTATGAATTATGATATTGAATGTGGTTGTGTGTTTCATACTTTTGTATAAAACCCATATTGAAACAATAATCTAACATTAAATTGTGTTTTAAATTTGGTATTACTGATAATAGAATGTCTGAAATAATTCAATGTGTGAATGGCAATGAAATCATGAATTGTAATTTTCTTTAAGTGGTGCAATAGGAAACTCATTGAAGTCAACCCTTGGCCAAGCATACCAAGTCTAATTGTAAATGCACAAAAATTTTCCCAAGTTCTTCAAATTGAGAAATTCACTGACATTCCCAAAAATAATTCCATCACATTTTATAAAATGGAAGATTAGAAAAAGCAGGTGTGTGCATGAATTTTTGCTTTATTTAGTAGCAACAATCAAAAAAGTGTCAGAATGAAACAGTACAATGGTAAAAATGTCAATTATGGATTTACAATTCTAACTGAATATCTTAATAATCAAGCAGACACAGTGTTTTCAATAGAAGCCATTAGCTAAAGATCAGAATATAGAATAGACATAACAAAAAGGTAGGGAAAAAATTATGAATGCAAAAAAGGCAAACCATAATATTTGGGGGTTTTTTTATTCTAAAAGTATTACTTCTACATATGCATTCTTGAATGTTAAAAAATAAGCATTAACTAGTATTTGGGTATTCTGAACCATATGTCAGCCAAAATTTTGCACAAGTGATTGGAATATTATGTTGTTAGATTTCTGGTCATTGTTGTACAACATTATTCCAGCCAAGATTGTGCACAATTTTTGATCAAAAAAACATTGTTGGGTATAAGCATCCAGTCTATTTCCTCTGACTTTTAGCTATTTCCAAAATCAATGTTGATTATGAAAAGAATACATCATGGTTCAATTAAGAACATCCAGAAATTTGCATCATACTTTTTGCAGATGATCTTAAGACTACTTCATATAGTTTTACAATTTTTATCGGAAGTGTTTTGAATCATAAAGAGATTTATTTTGAAATAATAATAAAAACAAACATTAATAATACCTTTATTCTATTTCACATCCTTCTTACTGGGATACACTGTGTGTGCATATATAGTTCATATTGTACCGGTCGAAACATGTTTATCCATCTAACATGAGCTGGAACTCACAAACTGTACTTCAAACCCAGTCCAGCTCAAGACTTAGGTCAGGGACCAGCCTGGATTCGAACCCACTCTCTAAGCTCCAGACCTAACACCTAATGAATAACATAATAGTGATGGCCCATGAGAATTAATCTTAATCCGGCCGACTAGCAAAGCTAAGCAAAACAATGAGACATCTATTAACTATGACTAAACTAAAATATACATAAGCATGGCTGTAATATGTGGAAGTGGAGGAAAAGGAATTCAAACTACTCAAATAAGTTAGACAATAAAATATAGTTTAATATACTGACAAATTATTATACATTTATAAATTAATTATATACATTAGTGTGTGTGTGAATGAGCAAGTGGTCTACCAAGCGATAGAGGATTACATAGTGTCATTCACGCTATTATTTCTCATATGCTCTTTATTAGCTAAAAAAATATAAATAAGCATACATCTTTGGTGGGTCTAATATTAAAATGCCAATCGAATATTAGAAAGAATTACATAATACTGCCATTAACGCTTTGATTTACGGTTCAGAAACATGGTGACTAACATATATTTTCTAGGAGCATTCTGAAATTCATTATACATATGATATAAACTATTTTCACACCATTAAGGTCGTGAAAATAAGCAAAATGCATTTGAAAACCTTTGATTATATTTGAATCTATGACAAAATATTTAATGAAAAATTAATTATTTTAACAATAGTAAGACGAACACTTTATTTTTCCCAAGGCATATACTCTTAAATAGATATATAAATTATGATGGTTGGACTGTATATGATTGAAATAAACTTAATTAATAAAATAGAAGTAATTGGCATTTATATATATATATATATATTTTAAGCAGAGCGCAATTTTAATATTAGAGCATTAAAACTGGGTCATGAAGCAAAAGAAATAAATACGAAGAAGTTTGCGGTGATGACATAATAGCCTAAAAATAACTAAGAGGAAAAGGTCATGCTTCTGGAGAGACCGAAGTGGATGGGCATAGCATGTGCCATACTTATGGATTACCGCCAGAGGCCTTTTTATATGAAGAAATGGATGGGCATAGTGTGTGCCAAACTTAGGATCACCGCTAGCGGCCTTTTTATACGAAGAAAGTAGATATGCATAGTGTGTGCCAAACTTACAGGATCACCACCAGAGGCATTTTATATGGAATAAATGTGGTTCCAGATGGCTCAAATCTATGGAACGAGGTACAAAAAGAAATCTATGGGTTCAAACTTGTTGCAACCCCCAGATTAGAAGACTAGAAGCACGTAATATATATATAATACGAAGATAGGCTAAATGTCAGTAACGCAGTACGAATGATAAATGTCATTAACAACATTGAATAAATTTTACTGCTTTAAAATAAATGACCCTTGTTTGAGTACTATAATTTAGACAAATAATATGCTATGCCGCTATAATATATAGAGAGAAATTTAGATTTCATTTACTAAAATATACTTCAAGATTTTATTTAGCAAAAGAAGCATTAAGATTTAGATTTCAAATTAATAAAATATACGTTAAGATTTGATTTAGTAAAAGAAACATTAAGATTTCCCCCTATCCCTTTTTCTGCTATTTAGAATAAATCAATCCCACCTTCGTTGATTTTACAATAAATGGAATATATAAGTATATTTTAAGAATAAATAAAAAAGACTAGAAGTTATATAGAAAACAAATAATCAGTCACCTTTTCAGAAATGAATAAAGTATATTTTAAAATTTCAAAGCGTTAATTAGCCAAAGTTCTGGATCCTCCCTGGGTAGAAAATCCAGTATAAACATATATATATATATATATATATTTATATTAAAGCATAAACTAAATGTTGATGTAAAACAATCTGGTGAGCACATTAATTAATATTGTGTTATGTTTTAAAAGGAGACGTTAATAACTTGCTTCATGAAGGTTTACATAAAAATGACAGAAAAGATTTTTATAAATTAAGCTCACCAGTTTGTTTGAGAGTGGCAAATTAATAAAAAAGCACACATAAAATCAAGTAATAAATAAATGACTGCACCAAAATTAAAGAAAGAGCATATGAGATAGAATTAAATTTAAAGGAATCATTTGAGAGTAATCTACATATTATATATAAAAATTAACTAAGAGCAAATTGCATATTAACAAAAACAAAGTTAAATAATATATTAAAAGAAATCTTGATAGATGAGTTAGGTTAGATTTAGTTTGCGGTGACGGCTTGAAAAGTTACCTGGCAATTTTAAGAGTCCGATTTAAAATATTGCACGGCAATTGAAATGAAAGTTCTTAAATAACTGCAAGCTTCTAGTAGCATTAAAGTTCTTAGGTCGGGCTTTTACTTCCTCTTGGGCAGCAGAATGAGATGGCCACTGAAGATGATGACCTGACAGGGTTGAGCATGTTGGTGGACTTATACTACATCATTTTTAGTTTCACAGCGATGTGTAATATGTTTACAATCAGTTCTCTCAATGGTAGCTCATCTTCTCTCTGATTCAAAATTCAGTCATTTTATACTTTTTCTTTTGTCAGTTGTTTTTGAAGATGCAACAGTAAGATAACATCCAAAAATAAATTCAAATCTATTTCCAGATTAGAAATAGATTTGACAACATGTTTTTAACAAAAGTATCTCTAATCTTAATCATTTTAAGTAAAAACTAATTAAAAAAAACCTACCCCAGATTAAAACAATATTGTTTCCAACCCTTAATTATTTTTAGACAATCAACCGTAGCATCTTCCATATTGGATTTTATAAAAATATACAGTTTAATAGAAAAAGTACTTTAAAAATAAAAAGTTTAAAAAATGACGTATAATAAAATATTTACAAAAAAAAATCAAGATTTTGTTAGTATTTTGCTCATATATATATTTGAGCGGCACCTATGTATTTTAATAAAAAGAATTAATAATCATAAAATTAATAATAATAAAAATGTTAATTTAAAAGTTAAAATTTTATAACCTAGGCACACATCTCAAATACAAACATAAAATATATATATACACGACAAAAGGAGCGGGATGGGATATAGGGTTTAAACACAGATTGGTAATTAGAAACATGAAGCACAATCTTAAGCTAAGATTGACTGCTTCAATATGTATATATATATTGAAGCTACACATACATACATATTAAATATATATGTTTACTTCACCATTCACTGTGGTTTAACTAAAGACCCTGAATCCAACCACAGTGAATGCAGGCTAAATTTAAATTAAGTAGAAACTTTAAAACATTCCATAAATTTTATGAAATAAAATTAAAAATTTTTAGTTTTAGATAAAGTGAAATTCCTGAATCACAGAACTCATTAAAGAAAAGACTGTAAATTAGATAAATAAATAATTAGCTTAAAAAAGATTGTTTCATTAAAAATAAGATAGCGAAACAATGGCACTGGATTGCAAGATGGCCAACAAGTGGGTATAAAAATTGAGAGCTTGTTTTTGTACTCTCTCTTATACCCAGGGAAGCTCTACTGTTGAGAAGCAGCAAAGAAAACTGATTGAATCAGAAAGAAGTGAAAGCAATAAGATTGGCTTTTTGGACAATGCTTTCTCTATGACCAGGATTGTACTAGCTCCCTGCTGTAGATTTTTGAACCACCAAAATTCAAAGAAAAACTTAAAGAATCTTTGGGTGCTCTAATTCAAATGGCGGAGTAGACTTTTCCCTTCTCTCTCGGCAGATTCCTGTTTTTGCTGGAGCTGCAATGGTATAACATCAAAATGTAGTCAAGCATTGGTGGTCGAGAGGTCAGCATGGCTGCCTTACAAGCAGTTATGCTGGGTTAGTGGATTTACTTCATGGCCAATGCTATGACACATGAAAAAAACATCAAAATGTAGATGTTGAGGGGTGCTAGAACAATGTTTTGCCTGACCGATGCCTGCTGCCAGTAATGGATAATCAAGGACCGAAATCAAAATAATCTGTCACTTATGTAGTGGACTGGAATATCCATAGGACTATCTAAGTAAAGATGTATGCTATTTAAAAAAAAAAAGTTTTACCAGTAACTTTCACTTTTATTATTTTTTTCATTATTTATGTGATATAAATATATGTGTTAAATTGTATAACCTGGTACATTAATATTTTATCATGTGATTTTTTTTATTATCAATCGCTATTATGCTTAATTTAATTGTATATTTATTTAGTTTTCTTTTTTATTAAAAGAAAAACGAAATGATTCTCTCTTGTATTTTTGAAACGTATATGTATAACCTATGAAGAAGGGGCTGGGGTGGAGAAATAGTTAAATTTAGTTTAGATATTCTATAATCAACCCGCTATATTGAAGACGGAATCTTTAAAAAATGTTTTAAAGCTTCTTAAAATAAAAATATTTCTTTTCTTCTCATCCACCTCTCTCTCTCTATATATATATATATATTAGTGCTTAGAGAGGGTTGCAGAAAGGAATTTGCTATTAACTGAAAGGAGACCCCTTGATCCCTCTTAGAGGCCTTAAAGGAACCGAGGGAAAATTCCTAATGTCCACACCATCCGTTCTTGTCGTTACAGCTGTTATTACTATGCGATTATTTCTATAGTATATGGACATGGATGGGCTGCTCATCAACATGGTGAGTTAATTGGCTTCTGAGTTTAAGATCAAGAAACACCATGGTCTTTCTTCTCAGTTGCCTGATAAGGCACAATGAATGTTTGTGTAAATGATAAATATTTTTCCAATATATACAATTATGACAGACAAAAATAAATCATGGCTCTTATTCCCAGGAGGCTGTAAAGTCACCAACTAAGGCAGCGGTTGGTGGCCGAAGGTGGATGATGCTAAGAATCCCCTGATTGTGGACCCAGGCTGTCATTTGATGATGACTTTTTATTTAGTTACTTACAACTGCAGATCACTTTCAAGTGAAGGAAGATTGCAATAATTAGAAGAACTGTCTTATATTAAATGGGACATTATTGGACTTTGTGAAATTAGAAGAAAAGGTGAAGAGACCATTGATTTAAAAAATGGACATGTACTCTATTGTAAAGATACAATTATTGGAAATACAAGTGGAGTAGGATTCATTATAAATGAAAAATGGAAGAACAACATTGTGGAAATTGATGGTATATCAGACAGAGTTGCAAGATCAGTTATACAACTTAATAGCAGATACCAATTGCATATAATTCAGGTTTATGTCCCAACAAGTTCTCATAGTGATGAAGTAGTAGAAGATTTTTATATGGATGTACAAAAGGTTTTTGATCAGAGTAAACAACAATTTAAAATGGTTATGAGAGACTTTAATGCTAGAATTGGTAAACAAATGAAAGTGTAGGTAATTTTGGTTATGGTAATAGAAATGAGAGAGGACATAGACTTGTGGAGTTTGCAGAAAAAGAAAAACTTTATATTATGAATTCTTTTTTTAAGAAAAATGTTAAAATGAAATGGACATGGAAGCATCCAAATGAAGGTATAGCAGAATTGGATTATATTTTGACTAACAGAAAATACATATTTCAAGATTGTAATTTTCTTAATAAATTTAACACATGAAGTGATCATCGATTAGTAAGATACATGTTAATGCAAAACTAGAGAGACAAAAATTATTAGAAAAACAATATTTACAGTTGATATTCCTAATCTTCAGAAACATTCTAATGAATTTAAATTAGAACTTACAAATCGGTTTCAAGTATTAGTACATTTTGAACATGATTCAGATTTGAATGAAATTAATATGAAAATAAGTGATACACTTTTAAGAACTGCAACAAAGATAACTGGTAGAAAAAATCAGCAATCGACCAATAAAATTTCTACTGAGACTAGAGAATTTATGAAGAAAAGAAGGAATATGAAGATATACAAAAATGATGTATTAAAAAAGATTGAATATCTTGAATTTTGTAAAATGGTGCACAAAAGAGTTGAATATGATATAAGATAGTATAGAGAGAGAGAGAGTCTCAAGAGTGTAAAACAACATTTTGGTATTGGTAGGAAATTTATATCTGCAATAAAAAAATATGGAATTATTACTAAAAAGAGAGATGACATCATGAAATGGGTAGAAGACTTTTATCAAGAATTATAGTGTAATAAAGAACAAGTACCTCATATATCCATTACATCTTCTGAGTTGCCCAAAATTTTAAATGAAGAAGTGAGACATGAAATTAAATGTATGAAGAAAGGGAAGGCTTCAGATAATGATGGAATTATAATTGATATATTAAAAGAAGCAGATGAAGAAACAAATAATTTTAGCAAAGTTATATACCAAATGTCTAAATGATAAAGATGTACCAGATGATTGGAAGAATGCAATATTAATATTTAAAAATGGTGATAAAGAAGATATTAGAAATTACAGACCTATCAGCCTTTTATCAGTTTATATAAAAATTTTACTAGGATAATTACAACTCGTCTATTGAGTACATTGGATTTCTACCAACCAAGTTAACAAGCTGGATTTAAAAGTGGTTTTAGTACAGTAGATTATATCCAGGTATTGACAGAAGTTATAGAAAGGACAAATGAATATGAGTTGCCATTATGCTTTGGATTTATAGATTATGAAAAGGTATTTTATTGTATAAACATTTCTTCAGTGATTAAAGCATTGAATCATCAAGGCATAGATTCAGGATATTGTCATATTTTAAAGAATATTTATAAAAATGCAACAGCAACAATTAGATTACATAATGATACTAGGAAACTCAACATTGAGAAGGGTGTAAGATAGGATGACTCCATATCTCCAAAACTTTTTACAGCAGTGCTGTAAGAAGTATTTTGTGGATTAAAATGAGAAACTAAAGGAGTGAAAGTAAATGGAGACTATTTAAGTCATTTAGATTTTGCAGATGATGTGGTTGTTTTTGCAAATAATTCTTTAGAGTTGCAAGAAATGTTGCAGGAGTTATCAGATGAAAGTAGGACTAAAGATAAATGTTAAAAAGTCTAAAGTAATGTTTAATGGATTTTGTCAAAATATCAAAATAAATATTGATTATGATGAGTTAGAAGAAGTTAACAGTTACAAATACCTTGGTCAGAAAATTAATACAGATGGAAACGTAATGGATGAAATTAATCATAGAATTAAAGTTGGTTGGATTGCTTTTGGTAGAAATAACTTGATACTAAAATGAAATATGCATATGTGTTTGAAAAGGAAGGTTTTTAATAAATGTATTTTACCAATTTTTACTTATAGATTTGAGACTTGGACACTTAATAGAAGAACAATACAAAAACTTCAGACCACTCAAAGAAGTATGGAGAGATGAATGTTCGGAGCTACAAGAAGAGATCGAAAACACAATATATGGGTAAGAGAACAAACAGGTGTTACTGACCTCATTGAAAACATTAAAAGACTGAAGTGGAGGAGATGATAATAGATGGACAATTGAAATCTTAAACAGGATTTCAAGAGATTGTAAAAGACCCAGAAAGAGACCACGTGTGAGATGGATAGATGAAATAATAAAGTGTGCAGGGGTGATGTGGAGAAGAGAGCTTAAAGATCAGAAAAGATGGATTGATTTTGGATTGATCTTCATCCTGAAGTAGATTGATAATGGTTGTTGATAATGATGAGAGAGTTAAGCAGAAAACAGTTATTCTGTTGTCTTTTTAGATATTTGCATGTCTTTTTGATTTATCATGAAATAAAATAAACATAACTATACATATTATATTTACAATTTATAGTTTAAGGCAAATATCCAATCACATCTTATGTTTTTCCACTTCTTAAATCAACCTGGGTTTTATTAATATAGGTATTCACATAGAATGTATTTAGCTTAAACGTTCAAAGTCCTTTTTTATTATTAAAGGTAAGAGACGGTACAGTAAAGCTATATATATAAATTAAAATCGGAAATCTTCATTAATTCTCGGGGTGAACTGGCTAAATAGTAATTAATTAGTAGGCCCATCTTTCTTGTATTTTAATATTAGTTCAAATATGGGGGAAATTAACAAATATCTTATAGTGGATATTTTCTCAGTCTTGTAAGATTTTGAAATCACATTATAGTAATGTTTTCAGATTTAGTTCTGTGAAATGTTTAATAATAAATACTTAATTCCACATTATAAATATGTCCATAATAAGAATTCAGTAATAACTTATACTTCTCTATGAAATTCATAATAATGATAATATTAACAAATTTTCATTTTGATTTTTTAACAAAAAAATGTATATTTTATCTCCAAAGGAATATACTGATGACAGTAACAACAGTTCAAATAAAAGGTTCAATTTTTTTTATGTTATCTCAAAATTTGCTATACATTAATAAAATACAAAAATTATTTTGATAAGCATATAAATATTGGATGGTTGAATAGTAAAAGTCTGGACAAATTAATAGATTGTTATAAATTGAAAGATGATATAAATACAAAAAAAGGAATCATATACAAATTAATTATGACATTTGCAGGATAATTTGCTATGGTTTTATGGAGAAACAAAAAAGAGCCAAAGAACAGAATGCAATTAATATGTGAAGTGATAATTCTGCTTTATACATTTATTATTTAACATATGGACATAAAATATATGCTACAAAAAATATTAAGTATTTAAATTACATTAATTATATTGGTGTCAACCTGCCTGATAAATTTTTGAATAGATTCTAGTGACTTATATTTAATATGACTCCATGCTTGATTGTTTTTGAGTATAATTATTTTTTTTACATATATTATATAACTTGCTTATATGTTAGATTACAATTATTTAAGTCTTTTAATAATTAACATGAAAAAAGATTAAAATTAATATTTTAAAATTGTGAAAATAATATATCTGACTAAAAATCTTATTGATAACAAAGGAATGAATATATTGTTAAATGCTTCCCAATACCTATTCAAAAAATTAGAAGAATTAAAAATTAGATATAAGAATTCTATGTTATTAAAAAATGATATATTTAGAATTAGTTACCACCAAAGAAACAAAAAATTTTTTAAAAGTTAATAAATTATTAATTGTTATTAAAATATTTCATTTACAGTTTTTACAAAAATGATTTTCTTTTAGTCAATAACCATTGTTTCCATGGCTATTTCCAGTTCTCACAATATACTTTCTAAGAGTGGTGTTTTTAAAACTAAAATGTTCTCCAAGATATTCCCTCTAGTGATGTAGTTTTTTGTTTAATAATGTTTTTACAAAAATATTGCATCGTAATCACTAACAATCACTGAAAATCATAGTTTATGTCATTTGGCCACAGTGTAAAACAATCTAAAGCATCAGTCACAAATTTTCACCTTCTCCATAGCTTTGTCAGAACAATATAAAGTACTATCAATCATACACAAACATTTATAAAGGTCCATATACTGTTGATATTTTTCAGAATTTTTTTAAATTGATACATTAAAAATGGAAGCTTCATTGAAAAGTAGTGATCGCAGTGTCATTGCTCTGCCTAAAATGTCAAATATGATAACACGATCACAATTTACTTCTGTGAATGACTTAAAGATTCAAAAAAGAAGACAAATATAGGAAACATATCATTAAGCATAACTTAAATAATTGTATGAATATTTATAAACCTTTAATAAATTTTGTTATCAACTGGTCAATTAAAAATGAATGGGAAATTATATAAGAATAGTACATATAAAGCTGTATAATATATGTATTATTTATTCTGTATATTATTATTATGTAATAATAATAAAAACATATTTCCTGGAAAATTATATAAGAATAGTACATATAAAGCTGTATAATATATGTATTATTCATTCTGTATATTATTATTATGTAATAATAATAAAAACATATATTTCTCTTAAACAAACAATAATATATTTACATGTACTGAAATGCAATTCCTACAAATATGTGCACAATTCCATACTTCTAACTATTGTAGAATTAAAATAAGTTAGACTGTTTACAACCACAAGAAAATTACTATGTGGTTACAATCATGCCTTTCCAACATAATTATTAAAGGATATAAAGGTGCTCTCAAGAAAGAGAAAAAATGTTTTAATAGACTCTTCATAAATGTACCTATTCTGGAGTATACTACTACTAAATGCAACAATTTATTTGCAAAGCTGCATTTAAAGTTCTCCCATAAATTCTCTTTTCCTGTTAAGATTCAGGGAGTTAATGTTTCATCAACTAGAAAAACTACATTTGTTAATTTTACCAATAGGACTCCATCCCCAATATCAGAATGGCTCTTGAACTCTGACTGACATTTGTCATTGGCCAATGAAATTAATCAATGAATGAATTAATTGCTAATGTTAAGGCAGATTTCATAGATATCCCCAACAAGGATAAACTAATATGTGTCACTAATCTCAATTGGAAGGTAAATATTAATGATACTAAGCATTTTCTTTCAGAGAATTCTATAACTTGCCTCGATGAAAATAAAGCAAATAGATTTGTTCTTATGAAAAAATATGGATTCATTAATAAAATGGATTGGCAAATAAATAAATTGAAATTCAACACTGTCCCTAACTATAATAGAAAGCTTAATAAAGATAACTTTATTTGTGTCTTGCTTCACAATTATTGCAGTAAAGCTATTACTGAAGCAGAATATTACAAAATATATCCCTCCACATCTACCCTCCCAAGAATGCTTGCTAATGTCAAGCCACACAAGTCTTATTCTTCATTCAGGCTTATACTGGACTTTGGAGGCATTATTTCAGTTCTGCTAAAAAGGTCAACCAATGGCTTATACCAGACACCCTCTATAGGGGCTACACAAATATAATCTTTTGAATTTACAAACCACATTAAAAGCTCAAAGTTATAACTAGAATATAAAATTGCTTAATTAGATATCATGGAATTATACAGCTCTATTAATTGAGAACTTTTTATTAATAATAATTTTCAAACAGCAAATATTCTTAGTCATGAATCAACTTCATTTCTGATTTTTTTTTGTCTGAATGGATGACAACATCAATGCCACATTCAATGTCAATATTATTACAAGACTGATGATTGGCCTATGGGGTTTTGCTCAGTCCAATCCTGTCCTGTGTATATTTAAATCATTTTGTAAGATAAGATTCTTCCTAGATACTTGAGTATTACTCCCACCAACCTCATTTGCATCTACTATGTTGATAATGTTTTTATTGCCAGACCCAAATTAGTTATCATCAACATTAAATCAGATCTTCAAGGACACTACATTGCCGTTGACTATTGTCTGGAAGATTTACTCAATGAACTGAAATATTTAAATATCTACATATAAAGAAATATGTGTCATTTAAATTACACTGGGTCTTAAGTCTTTTGAAATCTGAGTTTTTACACATCACAAATCAAATTAATCATAATTGCATAAATTTGCAGGCATTTCTTCATTTCTTTTCCAAAACTATCACTTATGTAAATATAATGCCTCTTGCAAAATTTACACCAGCATAGGATTTAAATATAACCACTTCACTAAAAAGATGAAACAATTCTACCATAAATTAAATCTCAATCTTCTCAAAGGTAACAGACTCTGGCTTGTCCCATACATTACTTTGCTAACTAAAAATGCTATTAAAATCTTTTCTTCACCATTCAGGTTAAGATTTCATACCTTTCCAATCAATAGATTAGAATTCCAAACATCAACTAGACTCTGATCAGACTCCTCATACAGTATACAAGTCATATGCCCACAACTGGTTGGTGAGCATTATACTATAGTGAATTCATGCATAAGCCTGAACCTAGTTCCATTTTTCTAGAGCACCAGAAGTCCATTGGCCATACTTTTGAATATTCCTCTGCTTCTATTACATGTATAGAACAACTTGACACCAAAATAAGATCAAAGAAACCTGGTATACAGTAATAACACACACACTATAAATTGAAAACTTTTTCTCCAAGAAATTGACTTTTTAATTCATAATTTACATATTTTTAAAATATATTTTACATATATATATATATATTCCATATTTTCCCAGATAATCCTTTAGCTACGATTATGAGGATATAGAAATTCCTTGAAAGTGTTCACTTTTAACTGCATTTCAGCACATTAAAATATATTATTATTATTATATAGAATCAATTCTTTTAAAGTTACATTGGATCTCTATATGAAGGTTTTATTTTATTTTATTGATCTTATATTTTATTGTTATTTTACTTCTGTGTTCTATCTGCAATAATTGATTAACGTTAAAATAGCCAATTAACATTTGAAATGGGCATGAAACCATGTGCCGAAAAAGGCTTTTTATGTGTAATTATATATATATATATAATTATGTAGCTATTGTATATAATTTTTATTATAATTTATCCCCATTTTATTTCATAACTATATGCAAAAGAAGATTGTTATTGATTCTATTTCAGTTTCTCTTTTATTTCCCTTATATATTTCATACTTTGTTTTAGAACATCTCTATAACTGATCAATTTTACTTCTTCAATACTAAATAATCTTTTTTATGAAGAAAGTAAAGAATTATAAATTCACAAATTAACACTGTGGAACACCAAATTCATTAAATGTTATCAAACAATGATGTGTTAAATGTTTAAAATAGCCTTTTGAATAATCTATTATATTGAGAGCTCAACAAATGATATATGTTTATTGTTATTTTATATTTACCTCTCTCAATGGAAAGTTGTCTACTTGGTTCAGACCAGATTTTTCAATCCCCCAGGGCTCGCCACTGGCCACACTCTGTTTCATAATATACATAAATCCAATGGTAAAGGATATTGGACACAACCTGCCTGGCATATACATGTCAGCATTAAAACAACAAATTAATCACATCTCATATGTTGATATCACTATCTTCTTTCCTGATAAATGGCATCTGCAAACACTACTGAAGATCATCAATAAACACACAAAAAAATTAAATCTTCAAATCAACAACAGTAAATCCTCAATCTGCTAAATTAAATGTGGAACTACAATTCCATCAATGTTCACATTCAAACCTCAACACTTCTTAGGCTTTCCTATAGCCAAAACTGAATTTACTATGAGCAAAGAAATCCAAAGCACAACACTTGAAAAACCAAGAAAATAGTAAAATCACTTTCTGGGATTTTGCTGTCGATTCTGCGCAAAGCTTCATTGCTCAATATGCTAGTGTTTTTCAGACTAAATTATTATTTACCAATTATTAAACCCACCAAAACCTTTGAAAAGGCAGTCAACTCATTATGTTCTAAACTATTGTGGAAAGGAAAGGTCATTGGCATTGCAAAAACACATATGCCCAAGGAATTTAATGGACTTGGCCTTCATTCAATTTCTACAATATACTTGCAAAAATCATTAACAGTGCTGTGTACCCTCTTCCTGAAACCAGCCCATCTGAATACAACACTACCTGTTCCACCCATGGACACTCCACTACCTAACTGCAGCACGTGGATGATCCAAATATGAACTCATATCAACAACTGCATTAATTTAGTACAAAACACTTGATAGTAAAAAGTCATATTGGAAGGTTTACAAATTCAAGATCAACTCTCCCACTGCACTCCCAAATGCTCTTGGCTTAAACAAAAGACTATTGATTAAGAAAGCAAAACATTGGTTCTTAGAACTGAAATACATAGACTTTATTATAAAATTAAATCTGTGCTCACTACCTACCAGTCATTTTCTAGTGTGGAAAACCGAGATTTACCAAACTTAATCCACTGTCACTTATATGCCAGGGAGGATGAAATGATTCAACATATTTTTCACATCTGTCCGATACTCATCTCACTAAAAACATGTATTAATGATAAAGCCAAAAATCAAAATGCAGACTTGGTTTCGTTTCAACATGCAATCAAGAACGGAAATTTTTCAAACATCAGACTTTCAATTTTCCTCTCCTTTGCAATCTGGCTAACTAGATGCAAACATGTAATTAGCAATACCACATCCAATATCTTGGAATTCTTCAAAACATTAATTAAGAGCATCAGCATTAGAGACACAATGCTAGCACCAGACTGTCTTGCATAAAGGAATATGGTCCAAAGGCATCCTAACAGAAGAAGAACAAGAATCATTTCACTTACTCCGTCACCGAAGCCTCTACTTTGCAGCGACATAGAGTAAATAATTTAAAGCTGTGTTAAAAAATGTCTTTCATGTACAAATAAATTCAATAAATTTTTTTTTTTAAAAAATGTCTTAATAGATTCCTTTCATGTCAGGATTTCCAATATCTTTGGCACTATTAAATAATATAAGGTAAGTTTTGATCAATTTAGCAAAGTACAATAAACCATATATTAATATTTAAAAAAAAAAAAAACAACTTTGATTTTATCTTTTTTTAATTATGATGTAGATATTTATTTCACTTTTCATATATATATATATATCATGTCAATTTTAATAAAACTATTTTTATCATCGTGCATTTTGACGAAAAAAATTATACTACATTTTATTCTGCTTATATATTATAGTAGTTTATTTTACATAGGTTGTTTGTAACATTAAAATTGAAGGTCTATTGCCTAATTATAGATAATAGAAATATATATACTTTTTTAGATGTATTGAAGAATTCAAACATAGTTTTGTATTTTTTCTTCCTCGATTCCATAAACAGAAAGTCTTTAAAATATTATTTATTTTCAAATGTGTTTGAACAAACATTAATACTTTTTTTTTTTAATTTATCATCAATCAGACAATTAAAATTATCTTTTACGTCAGGCATGCAACAAATATTTTCTAATATTTTATTGCAGACTTTTCTTTTTTTTTTTTTTTGTCTTAGAATATTTTCAATAAATTTGCATTAATTAGATAAAATGCTTTTTAAAAAAGGTCACAATAATGTTATATGATTATTATTAGTATTTTTACTATAAATTTTTATCTGTATTGTTAAAAATATTATTAACACTAAACTTTTATTTATTGTATATTTTTAATGTAAATTAATATTAGTGACAGATAAAACAAAAATAAATAATTATAATACGCACACACGCATATATACTATAATGAACAGGGTCTTATGTTGTAATTAGGACATTGAAACATTTTTTTTCAACAGGCTTGAGAATTTTTGTGGATGAAGAGATAGAGGGCTAATTGGCACATAGACAATTTTAATAATTATTCAATATTAATCAATATATGAATATATATTCTTAGTTAAACAATAAAACAAAAATGGAAAACTATTTACTTTCTGACAAATAGCCTTCGTGGTTTTACAGAAAGCTATTTACCTTTTTTTTTTTTATCTATACATTGTTCAGATATATTATAGATTTTTTTTATTTTTAGAGTCATATATATATATATGTATTAAAATGAAATATTTTGTGATGGAAATAAATGTAAAGACATTGGTTTATTTTAAAATACAAAAGTAATTCTTTTTCTATAGGTTACTTAACTGATTTATGTCTCGACTATCTCTTCAAAGCAAGAACCATTCAGATAAAAGATGTCTGTTGAGTTTCTAGAATAATAAATGTAAAAGAGAGAAAAAAAGTTCAGGATTGCATTTATTGATATCAAGGCTCACAGGGAATTGTTTTGCCTTTTATGCAGTCTTTATATTTCTCATATTTAATGAAATATCATTAAATTTATCAATATTCTCTGCAATAATTTATAAATGTATTTTATTCTAAATAATAAATCTTAAAGTTTTTTTTTTCTTTTATATTTCATAGGGAATTTCAAACAAATTCATCAAGTTAAGTGCTTCAGATGTCAAACTAATGCTATTAGAAAACATTTCTTGGAATGTTTTGTGTTTACATAGATTGGAATATAAGTATTTAATATATTGTTATGCTTAATACAAGTTAACTGTATTTTTTTGTTTTAAATTCTTCTACCTAGCAAAATAGTAACTATAAAGGGAGGAGGGGAGAAAGGATAATATATATATCAAAATATTAATATATAACAAACTAACCAAAGGAAATACATATAAAAACAAAAAAAGACTTATAAATCCAATAAATATTATTGGATTTATAAGTCTTTTTTTGTTTATATATATATATAAAACTTTATTAAATTGTTGGCACACATGTAAATAATATTAAAGAGAATATATAAACAAACTTAAAATAGTACAGTGCATGACAACGATGAACAATGATGAAATATTGATTAGTTTGTACATTCTAAGAACAAAATAGAATAGATCAATATGCTGATATATAGCATATATATTTATTGGATAGTGTTTTGGATTTTATTAGGATGAGTTATTATTTATAGAATTTTTTACGGCTGCTTGTGCATGATTTGTTATTGTCTATGATGTTTACTGATGTGTTTAAATCAATAATAAAAATTAAGAGAATGTGAAAATAAATAAGAAATTTTCATTCATAAAAATTGATCTAGTTTGCTAATTAAATCTATATAGTTTATGATAATCATTCTTTCCATTACTTAACTAATATGATAATTTAACATACAAAACTGAATTACAATAAGCTAAAACATATTAGCTTAACTACCATATATAAAAGTAGGGTTTTCAGATTGAAGATTTACGTGTGTGCTAAAAAGCAACATAAATCAGCTAGCTACATGAGAACTTCTAATAATCTCTCCAAAAATATTAATATCATCAATATCTGCTCTGAATTACAGCATAGCATAAATTAATGAATTAACAATATATAAAATAGAAAACAGGCATGACTGCAGTTTAGGATATTTTAGATATATTTTATGATAACTTCTTAGAGTTATTATGTTAAAAGGAAGTTATCAAATTACAAATATTCATTTAATAGGTAAGACTGTTACAAGTAGTAACATTATCATTAAATTGAGTTACATTATAATATTTATTACAGTTATATTAAAGCTTAATTTATTAGAGAACATTTAAGTTATAAATTTATAAATGTTCAATAATATAGTTAACTTGAGATTAATAAAATAGTTTAGTTTAATATTTATTTTTAAAGAACTCTGCAGAAAGATATGTTTACCTATAATCTTCTAGATGAGGCATAATTCATGGTGTTTGGCACTGATATTCTCTGTGAGGCTGGCTTGTCTCTGATGTCTTCATGGTAAGTTGTTGGACTCGAGCTTCTTCATTATTCTGGACCAATCTTCTAAAGGAAGATGGCAAACTTATTACCTTCTAGCCAATGGTTTTCTTTCTGAAATTGGGCATAGCCTACATCAGCAATACATTACAAAATTAAAGAGAGTGAACCTTAGTGCTTAGGTTTTTATATCAACACTTTTATACCCACCCCCTGCAAAATCATGAAGTTGTTTACAATTTTTAGTTTTAAGATTTAAGTTTTAACATCTTTATTAACTTTAATGAAGGCAAAAGTAAAACCCAAGTTATTCATTAAATAGTGCAGCTTTACTGTTTTTCTTTTGTCTTAAATCTATTTTAGAATTTATTTTAAAATTCTGTTCATTGTTCTCACACAAATTAAACCAGGTTTATGTGTGTTATAAGATAATTTCCAAAATCAGATGATTTTTTTAAAAGAGATTTAAGTTTCCAAACTTTTGGTTATATGTGTAATCTTGTGACCTCTGGAATTGAAAATTTATATGCGAATAAAAGTAAATTTGTACTTAAATCTTACAATAACTTAAAGATAAAATAATTTAAATCATGTTGCAATTTTTATAAAATCTATTGCATTACAACATCATTTGCATACATATGTAGGTGCACTCATACACATACCCCAATGCTTACACAATTTACTATATTTATTATACAATTTTATATGCATTATATGAAACATACATACAGACTTTAATATGCATAAATGTACTCAATATATAAATATACACACACATATACAAATCTACATTAATATACTAAAATACAATAATATATGTGAACTTGGATGGGTTTGAACTGGGAAAAGAATTCTACTATGGGACATAATAGGTGAACCAGGATGATAGACCAAATAATACCATTTCATATCAACCTAGTCACAAAAAAACAAAAAAATGACTACTTATAAATTTTGATATGCAATCATGAATCAAAACTTTTATAAATTGAATTTTAAGAACTTAATTATATATTTTAATTTTTATTATTAATGTTATCTAATGAAAGTACTTGAACTTTCATATCCCATCAGCAATCGTGGTGTATCATCAATGTACAAAATAAAATAAAAATTCTAAATATTCTAACTAAGCAATTACTAAATTTAAATTTAATTTATACACAATTTAGTACTACTTATCATATTAGTGAATATATGCTTATAAATTTAAATATAAAATATGTACATAATAACGTGTTGTGGAAAGGGAAACAGATCCCTAGATAAAGTTGTCTAGTTCTAGTGGTATCTGTGGTTTTGTCCTTAAACACTTTTAATTTCTGGGACTTACATATCCCATGAGGTTCCCATACTTCTTATTTTTCTGCTGAGTTCAATATTTCCTTCTTGAACAGGAAATTTCTATAATGTTTATTTCTCAGTCTATGGGTTTGAACCCCTATCTGATTTCCTATCATGGAGCCACCATGTGTGCCCTCTTTTTCTCTCTTTTTTCCATGCTGTTCTCTCTTGTCTAATGCTGGTGCTATCTTTGCCACTCTCAAAGATAATCTTCCCCTAATAAGTCTGGTTACTACCTTTGTTTTGGCATCCTCTTTCCTGGTTACCAAATTAAAGATTGGCAGTTTCCAGTGAGTCTTCCTCTATCCTGCCTCTCAAGCTCACCTTCCTTCATTTAAACTTATCTCCTAGCTTTTCTTCATTTATGGAGTATTGCTTGTATTGCTCTTGCTTTTTCTTTCAAATCATTTTCCTGAGGACTGATTTATGCAAAGGGTCTGTAAATTCTTCCTTCCAACTATATTCCTGTCTTCACTTATAGTTTATTTTATCCCCTAGTCTTTTCACCAGCTGTAACTCATCACATCTGTCACTATCTTCTAATCTCCTTTCCCCTTTTATCTCTATATAAATCTACTCTATGCCTTATCTTCCTGGTTCTGACTCTCAACTGCTATGTCCCTTTACCTGCTCCCAACTCTATCTCCATAACTTGCTCTCTGGTCATTTCTATCTCCATTGTTTGATATCTAGACTGGTTTATCTTTGTCTCTATAATGCCCTGTTTCACCTGCCTTTCATCTAAGATCTCCCACTTGGTCTCTTCTATTTCCAAACTGCCCTGATCTCAACCTTTCATCTCTATGCTACCCTGCTAAATCCTTTCTTTTACTTTGAAAGCTATAACTTCCTCTTTTCTATAGCCAATACCTCCCACTTAGTTTCTTCAGCATTTAAGTTATGTTTGTTCTCCTCCCCTATTTCTACATAATTTTGTCTGTCCTATTCATCTCTGGTTTGGATTTCTGAAAGCCTAGGCTTGTCTTTAACCATATTTAAATTATCCTACTCTCTCTCTACCAAGTAAGTACAAGACCTGCCTATTTTAACATCCTCTGTTTCTTTGTTCATCCCTTTTACTATTTCTTCTAGTCCTTTGCAGCTCTCTCTCTCAAGCTCTGGATGTCACCTCTTATTTCCACTCTTTGGCAGATGCTTTGGAACTTTGGGTGATGTTTTCCTTCATATAATTGTTCTTGCATCTCCTTGTGTGAATGCTGTAAGCTTTTAATGGTGTCTCCTTGCTACTTCTGACTGCTTTGCCCTTCTTCCAAACCACCATGGACTTGAGATATGGCTCCTTGGAAGGACACATCTTGCTTGGCCAATCTACCCTGTGTCAATACAATTTTCCCTTTTATATTCTGTATGGCCTCAGTCGTCTCTTTCCTATGATCCCCCAAGGGTCCTGTGCACTTGGTACAGACATCTCAATAACCCTTTTGACAATCTATTCTCAACTTTTCCAATATATAAATATATGCACATATATGTAAATCTTATTAATATACCTAAAATATTGGAGTAGTATAGAGTTTGCTTAAAATTTTGCTTTCTTATTTAACTGAAGACAGCTTATGATATTATTCATTAATATATAAGAATAAAGGATATCTCAAATATATTTATGTAGCTCCACCAATAAAAAAGCTTAAAAGAAAAAAATCCATCTACAAATTTGAAAAATCTCATTATACCTTGGCATAAATGTATTTGCAATAGTTAGTTCTTTTGGAAAGATTTTTCTTTTTGGAGGATTATTTTTAATAAATTCACTGATATTATTGTTTTGTTCTCATCATATTTCTTAAGTAAGGCTTTATCTAGAACAAAAAATAAATACAAACTGATTAGTAAGATTAAATTTATGCCCTCATTAGATTTATAATTAATAAGAAAAATAAACTGCCATCATTAATAGAAGCTTTTTCAACCAGATAATAAAGTATATGGAAACACTAATTTAAAAGTCTTTGGGAGATTCAATCTTAGTAGTATTTTATTATGAGAAACAAAACCACATCTATATTATGCTCTCAATTAAAATAAACATTGCTGAAAATTAAATACTATTGAAAAAAATGTTTATAAATTTAAATTATTGTCTAATTTATAATTATTTACTGGCATATAATTTCTATTAGTAAGTTGTAGATGGAATTTCAGATATAATTTATTAGGGTATTTGTGTGAGAAAATTTTTTTTACCATATTTATTGTGTATATCTTCCAAAACAAAAATAAAATGTAAGAAATATTTTAACCACTTTTAATATTATTGATTTAACATTCACTTAATACAAACATTATGCCTTCTGTTTCAAATCTCTAAATTATCAGTATTTATTAAAAAGCAATATAAATATAAACATTAAAGTAAAAAAGGCATTTACTTGCTTATATCCAGCTATAACAAAGTAAAAGTGTAGCTCAAGTGAAAATATGATCAACAAATCTTTTTTCAAAGACTTACACTTTTTTTTCCTTCATAGAGATTTTTTTACAATCTGCTTGAAACACAGAAATAAATTTATTCTATGAAATAGGTAGATTATATTCAAATTATTCACTTAGAATATTGACAACGAGCTTATAAGCACCATAATTTCATTTTGGTGCTTTTAAAAGTATACTTTCATTTCTTTATTGCATGAATTTAAATTGTCAGTTTTGAGTAAATATGTGAGAAAAAGGAAAAAATTAAAAATGTATTCATAAGTTTTCTATTATTGTTAAGTTCTGCCATATTTAGCTGAATGAAAATTCAATTATGATGGAGAAAAACTTAGAAAACTTTTACATCATTGGATACATTTAGGTTATACATATAATGAATGTTATCAATTACATTATAAGCTCATTTTTCTTATACTTATATTTTGGATTATTTCTATCTTCTTCTTGAAGTAATTGAATATTTTTAGAAATATTCAACTTCTATTTATACTTTTTTAAATACATTTAACTGTTAGTAACAAAACATAAATTAGTAAAAAACATGAAGCTTGAAAGGCTCTGTTTTATATTAACCTGTGTGTTATTACCAACAAAACATACAAATAAAAATTGAATGTTTATAAAAACTATATATTTCAACATATAACTACAAGGAAAATGTCATGTTTCAGCAATTCTTCTCTGTATTTGTCTATTTAATGATATAATCAGTATTTATCTTTGATAATTTTTATGAGGTTTAATGTTATTTAGTATTCATAATCAAATGTGTCTAATCAATAAATATAAGTCTAAAGATTGATCTGAATTTCTTAATGCACCAGTGTTCTTTATATGCTTGTGCATTATTAATAGGCATTTATTTATATTTTAAAAATTTCAATGCATGTATTCATATCAAATAAATTAAAATAGAAAAACCATCAAATTATTTATAATAAAATGAGATTGCATTAATGAAGATAATAAAAAGCGAAAACTTTAAAAACTAAAATTCCTATGTCATATGGTTTATATATTAAAATTGATTATGCAGAGTTATTTAATTTTATATATTAAATTTACCTTTTTATATTATTAATTATTTGTAAAATATTAAAGATTTTAAGACTTCTCATTCGATAATTTAATATACAAAAATTAACAAAGCGTATGACACACTTGAATGAGAAGCTATAAAGATACACAGAAATTATTACAAGCTAAGCACTTTCGAGGCCTTTTGCCTCATATTCATAGCGGTACTGTGAGCTGCAGAATGAAGAAATAGGGCAAGGAAACAAAACAGTATGCAAAGCATATGCAAATGAACTAGATAGTCCAACGTTTGGAGATGTCAAAGCAGGTATCTCGTCTATTGATGGAGTTTTAGAGCATTCCAAGAAGATAGGACATTTGTTTGAACCCTCCAGCCCTAAAATAGTCTATTGAGAAAAATGACATCAAGCGGAAAATCAGAGAAGCATATTTTATTAATGGCAATAATAACTCCATCAATAGACGAGATACCTGCTTTGACATCTCCAAACGTTGGACTATCTAGTTCATTTGCATATGCTTTGCATACTGTTTTGTTTCCTTGCCCTATTTCTTCATTCTGCAGCTCACAATACCGCTATTAATATGAGGCAAAAGGCCTCGAAAGTGCTTAGCTTGTAATAATTTCTGTATATCTTTACAGCTTCTCATTCAAGTGTGTCATACGCTTTGTTAATTTTTGTATATTATTAATTATTAAAAGTTAAATATTTAAAAACGTCAGTTGTTTTCTCCATTCCCTTTTTTTTTCTTGATTATAATCTAATATATTTTGATAGAATAAATGCATTTGGTTATAGTAATCATTTAATGGTTAAATGGGATTAAATACATTCTTATAACTTTATTGATATACTATTTTTACCACTTTATGTAATAATAGAATATTTTAGAGCACAAATAATTTACACTTGAAACTAAATGATTCCTATTCTTCCTTTTTTACACATGAGGCCATCAGGTGTCTTAGGAATTTGAAAGAAGTATCAACTGTAATAGATCTATACATAACATTGTAATTATATGTTGGACCATTTAATATTGTTACTTGATATTATAAAATTCAAACATTATTTCAAGTTTTCCAATACCTTGAGTTACTAATAATAGAACACAAATTAATGATAATACTAACAAAGGAATTGTTTTTGTGAATATTAAATTTAACTTGTTTAATGTTCAACCCCTCCTTCACTCTTATTTTAAAAAAACCCAGTGACACTATTGGTCATATTTTCTCTTTTCATATTGAATTGTAATATTGTTTATTCATAAAAATTATTGAACAACATAAAAATGGAAACAAATTTTAGTTCAGATATCATAAAAGAAAAAAATATGCTTTATAATTCAAAATTATTATTTAAATTTCAAAAATTTTCTTCATCAGCTTTATGAGAGTAATTATTCTGATCTTGTTGTTACACTATGAAAACTGCTTCTGCTTTATTTATTTTTTCCATATGTCAGCATCAGCCCAGAGGCAAACCTGCAACAACCGTCTGCAACCAATCACTTGCTTGCAGGGCAGCTGTGCTGACCACTCAGCTAACAACGCTTGACTTTAATATGTTTTGATGCTTTTGTAAAGAGCAAATATTTTCAAAAAAAAATGCAATCATGTAGTTGTTTGGTTTAAAATAAATATTTCACAAAAAAATCAAGTCAGATGTCACACGACCTAATTTAAACAAGCTTGTATTACAAATGTTATATAAAGAGTTCACAAATAAGTTCTTAACAAGCTTTGCAGAATATCCCTAACCCCAGACCAGTTTCTGCTACTGGCTATCTCAGTGAGGTGCTAATATATTCAAGCATTATATCCTAGCATGTTACTGAGATAGCGAGTAGCAGAAAGTGATCTTGGGTTAGGGATATTCTGCCAAACTTGTTAAGAGCTTATTTGTGAGCTTTTTATATAATGTTTCACAAATATTTTGCATAAATAAGCTTAAATGTATAAATAAATTATTGGAATTTTTTTTCAGGCATGCTAAAGCAATAAAAAACACTGATGCTGTCAGTTTCTTTGTATTATCACATAATCAATCAGATCTTCTTGTCTTGCTTGAAGATTTAAATTTATACTAGTGACTTTTATATGAAGTCTATGTAATAATGACATAACTAATATGTAAGCTAACCCAACATGATAGATAACAGCAAAATAGTATACAAAAGGTGACAGCAACAACTGTGTCATTAAAACATTTTGAAAAACTTATTACAAAGTTGCTGACTTTTCTTGAATGTGTTAAAGTAACATTCTAACCAATTCAGCTTTTCTGTCTAAGGCAATTGTCAGTAGAAATTCCATATACTGTTCTTAGATTTTCTGAGGGCAAGATTAGTGAATGGTTTCCAAACTTTATATATTAACACTAGCCATATGCGATTGTTTACTATTATCATGTAAGCTGCTTCTTTAAGATTTATTCTTTGTGCTTTTTTCTGTTCATTGTGCCCTTAAGAAAAAGTGAAAAAACTCTGAGTATCATCATAAATATGTATATAAAATTTCTACTGATAGTTGCCTTTGATATAATAGTCTAGTAATTAGGGTATTGTGTTAAATTTAATATTCATCAATTTAAATTACCCAGGTTTGATTCCTTTGCTAGTACTGTCATTAGTCAGGCCAGTAATAAAAGAAATAAGAGTATGATAGTACCACTCAAAATGTGTTATATAGTAATCTGTATGGTATTGCTAAAGGCTCAGTGTATTTGAAAAGTTTATATAAAGTTTGAATTTTTCTAAAAATATATAACAATTGATATTAGATTATGGAAATAGTTTAATATATAATTACAAGTGTAATACTATCATCAAATCTTAGACAAATACATACTATACTTATATAACTATTTATTTATTTTTCTATTATATTCTGTTTATATATATATATAACAATTAAATATTGTCTAAATCAAACTTTACTACATATAAATCAAATGAGAAAAATATAATTCGAAACTTAAATATAATAACTAACAGTAAACAAAAACACAAATATAAATAATACAAATTAAATTGGAGTTTGTATCTAATCAAAATTGACATCAATATAAATCTTAAAATATTAGACTTAAGCATATGTTATGTCATACTTATGCATGAGTTTAATGTCAATATGACAAAAGTGTACACAAAATTAAATATTGAAATTTAAGCTCATTTATATCAGAGCAATTTTGATATTGCTCAAAATATAAAGGCTATGGTAGCAATAAAGAATATTGTCATCATATAGCAAAGTTTTCTTTTTTATCTTTAAAATGTTTTTATTGACTTAAAATCATTTTTAACCAATTAATATTTAATTAATCTTTGATCCCGGAAAACTCCATACTGCTGGCTTTTTTTTTCAAAAAGATTATAGGATATTAAATTTTATAAATACTTGCATGAATTGGTTATCCATAATGCATTATTTATCCCAATTAATATTCATTGATATGAATTCGTTTTTAATAAGAAACTCAGCAGCAGCCCTTTAATATAAGTATGATCATTTTAACTCTAAAAGTAAAAAATGGAAAGATAAATAATAATATAATACAAATTAGTTTTGTCTAATCTATTGTGTGAACCATAAATATATCTTCTTATAGAAGATATTGCTTTACAAATCTGCTTTGTTGATATTTTGCATGCTATTTTTTATCTTCTGAAGATTGTTTTAATGAAATATCTCAATATTTTGTCTAATTGTAGGTCTTCACTGTATTGTATTCTTTCCCTTATTTTTCCAATCAGCATTGCATTTTTTAGAATATCTTGAAAATAATCTTTATAATCTAAATGGGATCGAGTTTTCCTATAAAAATCATGCTCATGTTTACTATAAAGCAGTCTTTTAGAAGGTATTACATTGTTTAGTTTTACATATTCTCAACAATGATGGTTTTTATTCCAATAATTGAATTCCATAATGTTCATATAATTTTACAAGTTGTATTTAAAATTTGGTTCTTGAGTATTAAAGCTGCAACACAGAGCATGTATTTCATCTGTGCCCATTCACATTCATATCAAACTGCTGATAAATTTGTACTCTTGTGATCTGACCAAAATAACGTATACATGGATCTTGTACATGACTTTTTTCAGCAAAAAAAAACATACATGGATGTTGTACATGGTATTTTGGCAAGAATTACAAAGTTATTGGGAGGTTAGTATGAATATCAACAGGCACAGTAGGTCTAAAACATGTCTTGTATTGCAGGACTAAAAATAAGTAAAAGTAAAAAAATAGTAAAACTTACAACATTAACAAAAAACTTTTAAAAATTACATTTAAAATAAATGTGACTTGTGCAACTTTCAATATTAACAAATAACTTTTAAAAACTAACAACTTTAAAAAATTAACAACTTTTAAGAATGACATTTAAAATAAAAAATGAAATATGATATTACAATAATGATACCATTAATCAAAAAAATTGTTTAAATATTTATCAAACAAACAATAAATTATTTTGATTTTTAAGTAATTTGGATAAACATACATTAACTATATTCCTATCACATTTACCATGTAATATATAACAGGAATTTATGCATTAAAACCAAACTTTTTATATTTATTATTACCACAGAAAATGGAGATCTGCGGTAAAAATTTTCATTCTGAAAATGAAACCACGTGATTGCAAAGTATGCTGGGATTTTCAACAAAACTGCTAATAAACATCATTTTTTAATAAAGAAATTAAACCAAAAACTACAAATATATATATATTAATTATTACACTTTTATTAATTTGTCTGTTTCCCTACATAAGCACCAAACATCCATGTCTCATTGTGAATGCCAATTTTAGTGTTGCAACCTTGGACATTACAAAGCCATTGCTCCTTGTACAAGCTCATGTTATGTCCATTTGGACAGACATTCCACTGTTGGCACTGCATCCATTTCAGTACTTAGTAATTTTCAAATATTCATCATTTTTGAATATGCAATGAAAAAAAAAATACAAAAAATAACTGAAAATGTTGAAGTATTACAAAAAAAAAGATTGTGCTGAAAAAAAAAATTGTTGATAAAAAGAAAATACATTTTCCCATATACCTGCAAGGATTTTTTTTTTTTTCAATTTGACATCATCATGACATTACTCATTTATTGTGGGTGTGAAAAGGCCTCCTATCTCCCCTACATTGCAGCTTTAGTAATCAAGTACCAAAAATTTTAGAGCATCCTTTTATAAGACTCATTAATGTCTTTATGGTTCATGGAAAGTGCATCCAACTCTCACTTCCATGCAATAAATTACTTAAAATAACCACTTTCTATATAGCTAATTCAGTTGCAATAGCTAACTTTATTGTACAACAAACCTTTTAATTTCTTAAAACTAGTAGTAGCGCATTGAAAACTATTTTTCTACTTAAAAGTGCTACCAAGATATTTAGATTGTCTTTCATCTTTTAGCTGATAATCATCAAGATTAACGATTTTTTTCTATTATTAAAAGAAGCAGTGTTTTTTAAACATTAATTACTAAACCAGTATTTTTATATAATGCATCTAAAACATTAAGTACTTGTTGTAAATTGTTTTTTAAACTGACTGACACAAATACCATAATCACTTGATATTATAAATCCAGAATCCAAAAAGAAAAAGTTTTTGTCTTTTCTTTTAAACAATTTATATTAAAAGTTCTACCAACAAACTTGTATCAAATCTTAATCCCTAATTAATTAAATGACTTTTTTTATATGTCAAATGCGTTGATCAGAAAGCGAACCCGGGCCAGGTGCTTGGAAGTCAGCTATGCTAACCAATAGGCCACCAACGCTTAACTAATTAATTAAATGACGTATAAACATTTGCAAATACTATAGTTATAAAAAGTCTTGTTGAAAACTTGTTTCATTTTAAATTTTCAAACATTCAACCTGTAATAAGAATAATTCTTTTCATTTTATTATATAGAATCTGTATGGTAAGAGCAAACTTTTGTACATAATCAAATACTTTTAAGCAATGCCATAAATATGTATAATGTATTTAATTAAATGCTTTTATCACTTTTCATTTCCAGACACTTCATGCATTTTCTAGCAACAAAAACTATGTCTATAATCATTCTTGATTCTTTTAAAATCACATTGAATTTCTGGAAATCACTTATTGGTAACTGAAAGCAGCCTATTTAATAAAATCTTGGAAAGTATTTTTGATTTTCGATAATAATGATAGTCCGTGATAATTGCAGCAAGCTTTCCTCTTTATTTTTAAAAAGTGTAATAATGGAAGGTATCCAACTTCATGAGACTATAATTCCTAAAAAAATTCAATATTTTTGAAGCTAACACATCATTATACTTAAAACTTTTAGATATCTCATCAGAATCTAAAGCTTTTCCGTTTTTAAGATTATACAAAGTATTTTTCAATTCACAAAGGCTAAATTCTTCATCCTGTAACATCACTCAGTGCAAGTCATCAATGGTTGCAAGAAGGTTTGTGCATAAGATCCCTATCTAGTGCCTACTCATCTTATATCCCCAGACCAGTTTATAGCTTATGGCTTTCATCAGTGATGAGCCTTGGATCTAGTCTGGGGATATTAGATGAGAAGGCACTAGATAGGAATTTTATGTACAAACCTTGCAACCATTGATTTTTCTGGCTTACATTAAGTGGCACTACTATATGGAGAGTTAAGATGATTATTTCAATACAAATATTAATATGTCATTTAAAGTATTATCTCAAGGCTTGCACTATTATTTAAATGGTAATCAAAATATTCCACTTTTTTAAAATCTCATTGTCATCATACAAGTGAGTGTCATACCTTGTTGTCAATGAGATTTAAATGGCTATGATCAGAAAATGTATGTAAGTTGTGTTCATTTATTTATATATACATTACAATGGTATGAATCTGCAGTGATGGTACTCATCATCATCATACCAGTTTAAGAATCAACTTTAAACATAAAATTAAATACAAATGAATATGATAAATGAGCATGAGAGATCAGCACAGGATTAACTATCTGTTCACCAGAATTACACAAATAAATAATAATCATGATGATCATTCATCATCATGAATGTTCAACAATAAAAATAAATCAATAAACAAACTTGTGATTGGATTTGAAATGGGTCTACTATAGACCAGGCTAGTTATTTAGCCCTTGCTAGTTTGGGGAAGATTATTTAGACAATAATTTGGATGCACAAACTTAATTGCTAATCCATAAGAATATAACAATTAAATAAATAATGCTGGGATACAGAAATATACTAATCATCCATCAATGTGTGGCCACTTAGGACCATTAATGTACTGTCCAACTATAAACTTAATTTCTAAATAAATAATTAAAATGAAATGTATCCCCTTTGCACCATCTAGCATTAGAGAAATAATGAGATCATCAACTGGATGTCCATAAACACTAAATATAAACCGCTTTTCTATAACATACGCAAAGTTTAAAATTGAATTCCTATTATGACAGACTATTATGCATGAATCCAGCTCAGAGAACAAAAGCACTATAACTGACCGTGAGCAAGAAATATAATACAATATATAATAACTTATAATATTTTATGATTAAATAAATTCACTGGAATTAGAAACAACAAAATAAAATTAAGATATGCTGAGTATGCCATAAATATAAACTTGACATACTGATTTTGAATAATACAAAAAGAAATAATTTATCACATTGTCATTTACAAATATTGCCATACATAAAACACCTATATATCCACACACAGATATCCCAGTTTAATATAAATTGAACATATTTGAATTGTTGTAAACTTATAAATGAAATTCATTTTTATGATACATAATTAATTTATAGATATTTTTAGATGTTTAAATGACACATGTCTATATAAATAAGCAATGACATGCTGTATAAAATGTATTCATTTTTAATGATGCATAAATATTGATCAATTTAATATATGTTAGGGTACCCATTTAGATATGAGCACACACAGGCATTTATACCCTAATGATATTTTGATAAAATATTTTCACAAGACCTAAATAATTCAATGTCAAAAATATACATAAATTCACATGTATGTTTGAATATATATAAATTAGATAGTATGAATCAAAGTTGTTAATTAATTCATTATTTCTAATGGTAAAAAAAAGTTTTTCTTTTTTAAAAAAAAAGTATTGTAACATTCAGTTTGCAAAGGTTCTTTTCTTTTAAAAACCCTTGCCTTTTTGTTTCATCATTTACAATAAGATTTTCTCAGTTTACTTTTTTGTTTAAATTTCAAAATAAAATCATTTATGAATCAATCCTTTGTATTTTGACATTGTTTTATGTTTAAATTGGAGATTTTAACAATCTTCATTTTCACTAAAAAAAAATTTACTGAGTTTCACTTTTAATAAATAAAACTGAAAAAGTCATATATTATTTTTATTATAGTTACTCAAAAATTATTTATTCTTAAAACCAGCTGATATTTTAAGTACTTTGTATACTTGATGCAGTACCTTTGTCTGTGCTTTTTTGCATATGGATAGAACTGTGTATATAGGACGATAATCTCTTGATAAGTTAGTCCCTTCTACAATCATAAACTGGCATACTGTCATCTTCAGGAAAGTTATGATTCAGTAATTGTTAGCCTGCAATTAACT
The DNA here is from genome assembly GCA_028023455.1 of Epiperipatus broadwayi. Classification (NCBI taxonomy): domain Eukaryota; kingdom Metazoa; phylum Onychophora; class Udeonychophora; order Euonychophora; family Peripatidae; genus Epiperipatus; species Epiperipatus broadwayi. The sequence continues at coordinate 148,995 of JAQFVV010000837.1, forward strand.
CCTTTCATTTTTTATGTCATCTAATATATATATATATTATAATGTTTTCCATTTTGCTAGGCCTCTACACGCTAATATAAACTGCATGCGAGTTGATCAAGCTATGTCAAAAAGAAGAAAGTTATATTTCTATTCTAAAAACATAGCTATATTTCCTGATCAACTCGACCTATTAATTGTTGAGAATGATGCTACTGACGAAATCAGCTTTTAATTTATTTAATATGGGTGCCAGGTCTTTTTATTCTAAAGAGACCACTGAAATAGTCAAATAACATCTCATGAATAAAAAAAAGAAAAAATATTTTTTAAATTTATCGGTCTTGGATTTTAAGAATCGGTAATTCTATCGTAAATTAGAACTATCTTTCAATATTATTTTCCCTGTAACCTACAACATATTGGCAAAGGTAAATTATGTTTTAAATCTTATTAAACTAATAATAAATAATAATAACTATTATTAATAATGCACAAATGAAAATTGATATTAAAAATATTTTTTTATTGTAACAGATAAAAAATCGGTTTAAGTTAAAATGAGAATTCCTAATCAAGTAAATTAGAGAGAACTCATATTAATTCAAATATGATGCAATCAATAAAATAATTAATTAAAAAGTTCTGGTCTATACAAAAGTCTCTTGTACAGAAAAAATGAAAGACTCTATTGGGATTATTTTAAGACTTGTTTGCAAACGCTTAATTTTGTCACAATCAGGAATAAGTAGTCTTAACTTACCGGTAAGTTTTGTGAATTCACAAAGATTGTAGCTTACTATGCATAGTTTTTGAGTTAGAAATGAGCTCAGCCATTAGTGATAAATTGATTTTGGTGCTGATTCCATAGGCTAGTCGCGTAAGCTTCTCTGATGTCCATCATGAATGATGTCAGCTAAAGCTCCAGTCTACTCTCACATGAAGAATTATTTCATCATAGAGTGGTCTGGATTCTTTAATCCAAAACCAACCAAAAGAATAACAGGCAACCCAAGATGTTCCTCCAACCGAATCCCTCCTTTTTATACTAGAGGTCCAGTTTTCAGACTTCTGCACATGCTATTATCATGGCGTTTTGTGTTTATAATCTTATACAGTCTTTATCATTTTTCAATTACTTAGTTCTCATTTTTTATCAAGCTTTTCAGCCATGTTTAATTAGCTAAAATATTTTTCTTTTAGCTTATCTTTTTACTTGCTTTTGGAATTCTTTTGTTCTCTCCAATTCTACTTTTATTTTCAATTACATAAAAAAAAATACAAAAGAATAATTTAACTTTCATTGTACGTTAATTTTTTTAAAAAAAAATTATAAAAAAAAATCTAAATTTACTTTTATTTTTTTTAGCTTTTGCCAAATGCCAATATATTTGCAATGTATATAAATAATGGGTTATGAATGACATGTGAATTTAAACCACTATCATTGCACTAGTAGCAGAAGCTATTGTCTTCACTTATAACGTCATAGTCTTTGTGCTGTTATAATTTGTAAGACTCAGTCCTCTAATCTTTTTCCAATTATAATCAGGATAGAATTTTAAAAAACACTGTATTAAAAGTAAGTTTTCTTTAACTTGATTGAAAGAAATTAATGACTTTTTTCAATTCATCTTGGTCCTTTCAAAAACAACTTTGTACGATTTTTATCAAAATATGTTATACAAGCTTTAATATAAAAAATTTCTTTATCTAATCAAAATAGAGAAATGTATAATTGCCAGGATATCTATTGTAACATAAAAACATGCTTGTTTTAATTTCAAAATCAGAATTAATAAAATATTAATTAGACCTTTTTAAATATTTAATTTACAATAAAAATTTTCTAATTCAAAATTATTTAATCTTTAACTGTTATTTCAGTGTTTAATATAAAAATATCTACAAAAATGTGTGTTTATTTCTACTTTTCCTTTCAACTTTATATATATATGCACACACACTATTATGTTGTTGTATGCCATGAAACACATAACCATTTCAATATATATATATATTTAATTTGTTTTGATTGATGTTTGGGTTTTTTTATTTTTTATATTTATTTGTTATAACATTATTTTTATAAAATAAAATTATAAAAGAAAATATGTGATTTGTATGTGTGTAGATTTAGTTTGTGTATTTTTAGTTGTAGTTGTATTTTATTATGGGTTTGTGAGGATTAGTTTTAGTTGATTTTTATTAATCCTTTGCACTTGAGAAGTTTTTTTATAGCAGTGAAACCAATGATTGTGTTTTAGAGTTGTTTTTTTTTTGGTTAGTCTGATATAGTTTTGAATTTTCAGTAATTTTTAATATATTGGCTAATTTAGCTTTAGGCTTTTAATATATATATATATAACATAATATTAGCGAAAACAAAAAAATTACTAAACTTCTTCCACATCCATGGTTCCATCTATTAACAAATAGATCTTTTTAAGTGAAATTCAACAAGATATATTGTACCAACATTGTGTTGGCACATAATAAAATTATTAAAATAAAAATCTTTGATAAAAGTAAAATTTAAAAGTTTTGAAATAAAAGTTACAGTTAGTTAATTAAAAAGCATCAAGTTAAAGTTTCATAAAAAAAGTTACAGAGGTTTTTTTTATTAGTTAAAACATAAGTTAAAAGTTTAAAAACATAAATCTCTTTTTATTTAGTAAAGAAAAAAGGCATCTTAAAACTAAATAGTGAATGGATCTCAAATTCTATATGTGCATGTGACTGTAAATATAATCTATGCGTATTAAATATTAAAAAATAAATGAAAGTTAAAAAATTAAAAATCACTCAGCAAAGGCTACTAATTAAAAATATAAAACAACATGTTTGCATGGCTACTAATTAAATGATCTTCAAAAACATGTAATTAAAAGATTATCAAAGGAATTTCGACAACAGATATAGCTGGAGGATATCAAAATGACAACACATCATATGTATAAATAGTCAATTTTTTATCAGACAGTTAGTTGAGTTCTGTTACATTTGAGATAACAGTTCAGTACAATCTATTAGAGAGTTATATCAGACAGCTTATTATATATCTAGAATCAAGAAATGCAGTGTTAAAACCTCGGAAAACATATGACTTTCTTCATCCTGAAGTCCGATGAAAACAGCCAACCTACCCAATAAAAGTGAAGCCTGCATAACAACCTGAAGCTGCTCAATATCTAATTGTCTTAAAAAATACCTCGAAATAATAAACATCAAATATTCACAAGAAAACTTCAAATCTAACCAGTTAGAAATATTTCATTAAAAGCAGCAAACAGCAAGAAGTATCCACATTCAAAATCCTAGGTAATAACATTTTCTTATACTCATTTTTAAAGTAGCCATCACATTTGTAAAACCTCAAGAGTCAAGTTTAAAAATTCTATTGCATACATAGATGAACTATTAATATGTGTGTTTAAAATGTTGTGTGTATTCATGTGCTAGTATATTGATTTCATTGTATTTTAAATTTCAAATATTATTTAATACTTTCTCATAAGATATTATAGTGTGTGAATTATATATGTGTGTGTGTTATATTAGTAAATAAGATTTATAAAATATTTAAAATTAGTTTAATAAATGTGAATTAAAATAAATTGTCTTTAAACTTAAAGCTTTATTTGTCAGTCAATTCTTTTTACCACTAATTGAAAATATATTTTGTTATTGAATAAGAAAATAGACTGAGCTAGTTAAGGGATTTTTCGAGCACTGGATTATGGGCCTACTGTCCAAACATGTTAGTTTTAGACTAGCTGGCACCTGGGGTTTACTCTGAAACAAATAAAGTGTTTGGATAGTAGGGGTTTGAATCTAGCAGCTGAGGTGGGCCATGAACTGGAAATGTGATCGTGTTATGCTTTGCATGGCTCGATCTGATCATGGGTATTATTGACAGCTTTGCTATCAATAATATTTTCCACTTTGCTTGAACATGCCAGTTCATTCATGTAATATTTATAATTAAATAAGATTATAAATTCAGTAGAAATAAGGATGAAACCCAGATAAACCAAGCCTGTAGGATAAGTGTGATCAACAATGGATCAAACCCAGTACAAATGGTGTAACCAACATGGGCTGAACCTGTCATAAATGACAGTTAACTAAATGTTTTGTTATTGTTTGAAATTTTTTTTATGTTAAAGTGGTTTAATTTACAAAAAAAAAGAACTGACCAAAAACTTTTTTCTTTAAATGAAAAGAGATTTTGACATTTATGCTATTTAAAATAAATTATTCTTTTAAATTAAAAACAGTTGGATATTTTGGGTGGAGCTAAAGCATTAAGAATGGGTAGAGAAAAGGACAAGGGAGTGGAGTTAGCCATATGTTCCATTTTAATAAGAAAATAATAAACAGCTTGTACTTAAATATTGTTTTAAAATTGAAAAAGAAATATCTGAGATGCAGATGTTGATAAAAATGATAATGGAAATAATGAAAGAAATGCAAGAGTTCCAAGCAGAATTGAGGGAAGGATTAAAAAAAATCAGGCAACGTCAGCAAGAATCCATTGCAGAACTAAGAGAAAGAAGACATGGAATAACAGGAAAAGTAGAAAAGAAACAAGAAATCAGAGAGTTAGATTTAACTAAAAAAAGTCAGGAAGTTGAGGTGATAAAAAAAATAGAAATTAAAGCAGAACTAGATAGCATTGAAACAGAGAAGGTGAAAATAGAGATAGAAATTAAAGCAGAACAGGATAGTGCTAAGAAAGTGTGGGAGAAAATATAGAGCAAGAAATACAAGAGAGACATAAGTTCAAGGTAGAAGATAATGTAGAAATGTTTTTGCAAAAATTTAAAAAGGTTAAAGTAAAAGTTTGTGTTCATTTTCGAAGGAGTATTTAAAACAAAAAGAAAGCATAGGAAAAAATATCCTCAGTTTGAAGTAATTCAGAGTTTGTCTAAATATAAAAGTTTACTAATTTATGAGGCAGAAAAAATAGAACGGAGTGTGAAAGAGATAAAGTAATAAATTATAAGTGAAGAATAGACAAGAGATGAAATTTTGTTTATATTATAAAGTTAGTAGAAAGAAAGATAGAACCACCTGACAAAGTTTGGGAGTTAGTTAAGAGATGGAATATTAAAGTAAATGGAAACAAAAGAACCAGAAATGAACCATGAGTAAAATAATTATTTTGACATAGGTAATAAATCTGAATCAGAATGTCACTAGTTAAAATTAAAAGTAAAGTTAAAATGAGTTGTTTACATAAAATAATAATAACCGAGGCTTTGTACAATAAAATATTTTTTTTGTGTCACACACATAGTAATAAAGAAAAATTTTCATAAATAAATGGGTCAAAGTAGTGATCTAAAAAATAAAGTTTGTAGGATTAAATAAATGAATAAGATAATGGGAAATAAGTAATATATCTGCAGAAGATAATAAATAAAGTAGTGTAATAAAATAAAAGTTTATTTTGAATACGTGGAGGCTAATAAAAGGAAGTTAAATAAATGGTTTAATTAAAGTCATCAAGTTAAATAAATAAATAAAATATCCATAGTAAAATAATAAAGAATAAATCGTAATAAAATAAAATAGTTTTTGGAATATACGCAAATTATTAAAAGGAAATAAATAAATGGTTTAAAGTAATAAAAATAAATAAAAATATATGTATAATAATGAATCATAATAAATTAAAGTGTTTTTTTTAATACATGCACATTAAATAAAGAAGTTCGATTAACGGTTTGAAAATAATATTGTAATATAAATAAACAGTTAAAATAATGTTCATAATAATTTAAAAATAATATTGTAATGTTCATAAATAAAAATATAAGGTCAATCTAAGTTATGTTAGGAATGTATAAGGGTTTGAAATTAAAGGGAATGAGGGTAATATTGAAATAAGTTTTAGACAAGGATAAGTTAAAGCTGTTGACTGGATGAAATTTAGCACCCATAACAGACTTATCAGGGATTATTCTAGTTTTAAAATGCACACTGGGGACAACCAGAGTAAGTCGTAAGTCACTTTTAGGGGAGAATCCCCATATCTCGTACCGCATTTCCAAAGCATAAGAAGTAATGGACAGTTGATGAATCCTGCCATCAGCAACCTTTTCTTTATTAAAGTCCAGTCAAGACAACTGGCACCTGAAGCTTCGGTTTTAATACGTGTAAGTCAATATAAGCCAGTGAATCTGCATCCGCCTCATTTTCAAAAGATCCTTGTATCACAAAAGGATGTTGTCCTCATGGTCATTATCCAGGACTAAGACAATTGTAAGCAAGGTTGCTAGCATCAAAAGAAGCAAAGTATAATGGAAGCTTGCTCTTAGCATGTAAAGTAAAAGATATTAAAAAGCAAACTTAGAAAATTAATAAATATTTAGAATTAAGACTTAAAGTTGTCAGAGATAAAATGGTCAAAAATGATGCATTTTACACTCAAACAGAGGGTGGTGCAATGTACCAACATTGTGTTGGCACATAATAATTTTGTTTAAAAAAATTATTAAAATAAAAATCTTTGGTAAAAGAAAACATAAAAGTAAAATTTTAAGAGTTTTTTTTTTTTAAAGTGTCATAGCATCGGCCGGGACGTGAACCCGCAACCCCGGGCAACTGCTGAAGTGCAAGGCAGTCGCACTGAACTCTCAACCACCAATGCAAGACGAAAAAGTTTAAGAGTTTTGAAATAAAAAGTTACAGTTATTTAATTAAAAGGCGGAGGGGGGTTTGCTTTAGAAATGTCAAGTTAAAGTTTCATAAAAGAAGTTAAAGAGTTTTTTTTATTAGTTAAAATATAAGTTAAAAGTTAAAGACATAGATCTCTTTATTTAAGTTAAAGAAAAAAAAAGACATCTTAAAACTAAATCGTGAGTGGATCTCAAATTATACATATGTGTGTGACTAAATATAATGTATGCATATTAAATATTAAAAAATAAATGAAAGTTAAAAAATTAAAAAACACGCAGTGAAGGCTACTAATTAAAAATATAAAACAACATGACTGCATCACTACTAATTAAACAATCTTCAAAAACATGTAATTAAAAAATTATCAAAGGAATTTTGACAACAGATATAGCTGGAGGATATCAAAATGACAACACATTGTATGTATAAATAGTCAATTTTTTATCGGACAGTTAGTTGAGTTCAGTTGCATTTGAGATAACAGTTCAGTACAATCTATTAGTGAGTTATATCAGTCAGCTTATTATATATCCAGAATCAAGAATGCAGTGTTAAAACCTCGGAAAACATACGACTTTCTCCAACCTGAAGTCCGATGAAAACAGCCAACCTACCCGATAAAAGTGAAGCCTGCGTAACAACCTGAAACTGCTCAATATCTAATTGTCTTAAAGAAAATGCCTCGGAACAATAAACATCAAATATCCACAAGAAAACTTCAAATCTAACCGGTTAGAAATATTTCATTAAAAGCAGCAAACAGCAAGAAGTATCCATGTTCAAAATCCTAGGTAATAACATTTTCTTATACTCATTTCTAAAGTAGCCATCGCATTTGCAAAACCTCAAGAGCCAAGTTTAAAAACTCTATTGCATACATGCATGAACTATTAATATGTGTGTTTAAAATGTTGTGTGTATTCATGTGCTAGTATATTGATTTCATTGTATTTTAAATTTCAAATATTATTTAATACTTTCTCATAAGATATTATAGTGTGTGAATTATATATGTGTGTGTGTTATATTAGTAAATAAGATTTCTAAAATATTTAAAATTAGCTTAATAAATGTTAATTAAAATAAATTGTCTTTAAACTTAAAGCTTTATTTGTCAGTCAATTCTTTTTACCACTAATTAATAATATTTTGTTATTAAATTAGAAAATAGACTAAGGGATTTTTCGAGCACTGGATTATGGGCCTACTGTCCAAACATGTTAGTTTTAGACTAGCTGGCACCTGGAGTTTACTCTGAAACAAATAAAGTGTTTGGATAGTAGGGGTTTGAATCTAGCAGCTGAGGTGGACCATGATCTGGAAATGTGATCGTGTTATGCATTGCATAGCTCGATCTGATCATGGGTATTATTGACAGCTTTGCTATCAATAATATTTTCCACTTTGCTTGAACATGCCAGTTCATTCATGTAATATTTATAATTAAATAAGATTATAAATTCAGTAGAAATAAGGATGAAACCCAGCTAAACTAAGCCTGTAGGGTAAGCGTGATCAACAATAGATCAAACCTGGTACAATATATAACATATTAATGTTAAAAGGAAGTTGTCTTGACAACAGTTTAAAATAGGTGATTGTTATTGATATTGGGATTGTCTAGTTGGTGACTAACTTTTAATGGTAATGTATATATACAAACAAAAATATCTTTCTTGTCATTTACTTCAAGAACTAACATTTTTTTATATCAAGGATATCTTCATTAGATTGATATTCTCAGATTGAAAAAAAAAATATCATCAGAGTTTCTTTTACTTTTCTTTTCATTTCTTTTATATAAGATAACCTCTGCATTTTCAAATAATATTTATGGCCTGTATTTAGTTCATGAATATACAAACTGAATTATATCTTTAACTTACTCTTATGAACTTTAACTCTTTCATTATGATTTAATTTACTTTAAGTTATATAAATTTTGTGGCAATTGCAAGTAATTTTCATACACTACATCAGGAATGGATTTTTGAAACTAAATACAGCTCATAAAATATTATTTGGTAATGCAGGGGTTATCTTTTATGAAAGAAGTGAAATAAAAAATAATAAAATAAACTTTGGTGACAAATTTTCTTGAATTTGAGGCCATCAATCTCATGAAGCGATTCTTTGATATTAAAGGAAGTTAGTTTTTGAAGTGAATGATTGGAGGCTAAGTGAATGATTGGAGGCTAATTTTTGTATATATATATGCTGTATATATCTTGATCAATTTGAAAAGGTCTATTTGTTAATAAATTAAAACATGTTCATGGAAGAATTTTAATAAAATTTTGTTTTTTAGCTAATGTTGTAATATTATAAGATGTTCTGTTTTATTTGTAATTTCTGGTATAGGGGCAGATTATTTAATATATATATAAAGCTTGTAGAGAATTGGCAATCCTCACTGTTTATATATATATATATATATATATATATATATATATATATATATTGGAATGAACAATCAATTTTTTTATTTCAATAAATAAAAGGAACTGAAATAAGTGGGCAAAAATGGAAATAACTTTTATTCTTATAAAATCAGTTTTACTTCATTCAAATATCAGAATTTTTACTGTGCTTTGTGAATATGAAGAAAAAACAAAGGATACTACTAACAGTTATCTAGATATAATCAGGAACACTTTTGAATGTTACTTTGAATAACTCCAACTGAAATGAAAAAATAGGTTTATTTAAAAGACTGCTATAAATTACATGACTATATTATCATCATAAGCAAACTTTTACTATTTGTTAGGAAAGAAATAAATGTCAATTATTTTGTTTTAGTAAGTCTTATATTTAAGGTCTGATTTTTTAACTAATCTGAATTTGTAAGTAATCCTTATTATCCAGATATTATTTTGGAAGAAATTATTAGTTTTAAGAAAAAAAAAAATGAATTTGTAATAACTTCTCTTTACTTGTTAAAATTATTTTTTTAAAAAAAATAATAATTATTATATATCACATATATATACTAAGTTTATAAATTGTATGTAAGCTATTAATAAAAGTAAAAGGTAACGAAATAATGATAACTATATAAATGCAATGCACCCATATAAATTACCCAAGTCTCAAATAACTGTAGTTGCAATGTAATTATTTCAAATGGTCTCATTCATTTGTAATTAAATTTATTTATTTTTTTCATATTTCATAGCATCAGCCGGGACACGAACCCACAATCGTCTGCCCCCAACTACTTGCTTGCAAGGCGGCTGCGATGGCCTCTTGACTAACAACACTTGACAATTAAATTTATATTTGATTACTGAAAATTGGATTTATGTATATAAATTCATCTACATAAAGTTGTTTGTTCATTGTTTAATAGTTTATATATATTCACATCCATATAAGAGTATACATTCCTATCAGTTTAAAGAGCTAGGTGTTGATCTAATTCGTAAATGAGTCATCCTTGTATAAATTATAATTGTATTAAATTAGGTTTAGGACCAAAAAGTCACTTCTTACAATTATTGTATAAAAGATTTATTCAGGTAGAGTTAAAAGGCCATCCCTTTGTAGTTATCATTATATAAGCAGTTATGTTTAGGATTAGAATTTAAAAAAGATCATTCTTTATTATGATGATGATAAAGATAGCATTGATGTCTATTCCATATAGAGCATATGTATATGTAAGTAATAGCAGACATGTGAGTCAAAGAAATATTGAATTTATGAATTCATACATGCATAGAATTATATTTAAGTTTATTAAAGTCATGATGAATGTGTTATATTCTCTATGAATATATTAATATTATGATGTATAAAGATTAAGGTATTTTGGTAAAGAAAGAAATTACATATCACCTAATGATTATACTTTGTAAATAAATTACTGTTACATGATTTGTTAATTTATTAAAGAAAATAAATTGTGCATCAATTAATAAATACATGTATACATAAATTATTATCATATGATTTATTATTTTGTTTATGTAAAATTGCATGGTCTACAATCATTCATTAGGACCAATAAATTTTGCTTACCTGGGATGTGGCCATGAATGTATTTGTTATAAACTTTCATTTACCTGAGTTATATGACTGATATGATTAACCATATAATATTTTTCCTATATTGTAATTACTAAAACACACAGGCTTATTATATACCTGTGTCTATATGTGTAATATATAGGGCATTTGAGTACAGACTTTCACATGTTCCACCACTTTCCACACTATCTCATAATACTGATACACTTGAACATATATATGTTGAAAGATAAATAATCACCAATATACATATTTCTTGCTAAACCAGCAATCATCAGTTGGTCCAGATTACCATCTCCACACATATATGGCACACATTCTCAGGTGTATATTAAGATAGCCAATACTAATACTTTAATAGACAGGCTTCAATCTACTCCACCCTCCAACTCTTCAACCGTCCATCCAATAAAAATCTGATGATGAAATACTCAAAGACCACCCTGAGGCTGAGATTCTTGCACACCCATGTTGACCTAAGGTCAATCTGACTCCACATGTACAGGATATAATCCATTTAATACATATACAAGGGATGGGCAGACATATCTACTATGTAATAACTGAAACATACAGGCTTATTATATACCTGTGTTGATATATGTAATATATAGGGTATTTGAGCACAGACTTTCACATGCCCCACCACTCTCCACACTATATCATATCACATGATCACCATCTCTATACTAGCACATAATTGTTATAAACAAAGGCAAAACTCTCCATACAGTAGTGCCACCCTGTGTCAAACAGAGTAATCAATGGATGCCAGAAGGCTTGGGCATAAAATCCCTATCTAGTGCCTACTCATCCAATATCCCCAGACTAGTTTCTGGCTTGTGGCCATCATCAGTGAAGAGCCTTGGATCTGAGAGGACTGCACCTAGATCTTAGGATCTAGTTCAACCCTCCAGCAGCCACCTTTTAACTCTACTTTAATACAAAACTATGAGAATGAAATTGAAAACAATAATATTTTCAATCTAAGCTCAATAGCTTATATATTCATATGGATCTGAACTCAATTCAGCACCCATACATTTTGGTGTCTTTGGCTCTTAAACAACCATAGACATTATAGACACCCCTATCCTATTAGGCAGGATTGGTATCAAACCACTAAACATCACATGATCACCATCTCTATACTAGCACATAATTGTTGTAAACAAAGGCAAAACTCTCCATACAAGCCTTCTGGGATCCATTGATTACTCTGTTTGGCACAAGGTGGCATTACTGTATGGAGAGTTTTGCCTTTGTTTATCTCATAATACTGATACACTTGAACATATATATGTTGAAAAGGTAAATAACCACCAATATACATATTTCATGCTAAACCAGCAATCATCAGTTGGTCCAGATAGTGTGGAGAGTGGTGGGGTATATGAAAGTCTGTGCTCAAATACCTTATATATTACATATATAGACACAGGTATGTAATAAGCCTGTGTGTTTCAGTTATTACATAGGAGAGATGTCTGCCCATCCCTTGTATATGTATTAAATGGATTAGGTCCTGTACTTGTGGGGTTAGATTGACCTCAGTTCAACATGAGTGTGGCAAGAATCTTGGCTTTAGGATGGCCTTTGAGTATTTCATCATCAGATTTTTATTGGATGGATGGTTGAAGAGTTGGAGTGTGGAGTAGATTGAAGCCTGTCCATTAAAGTATGAATGGCTATCTTAATATATATATATATATATATATATCTGAGCACTTGTGGCATATATGTGTGGAGATGGTAATCTGGACCAACTGATGATTGCTGGTTTAGCATGAAATACGTATACTGGTGATTATTTTTCTTTTCAACACACACATATATATATTGTGCCCTTTTCTATAGGTCAATGATGGTTATAAATGGTCAATTACTAAAAAATTTTAAAATTAATATTATATAGTATTTAAAATTATAGACTATATTAAACAGTAAAAGATTAATATGATATATTTAATAATAAGTATTGTGATGGTGAGAATTGTATCTAATTCTATATTTTTCTAAATTGTTTTTTCAAAATTTTACATAATTATTTTATATAATATAAGTAGCAAATTTATTAAGACAGATAAAATTAGACTAAACACCGGAAATGACTACGTGACTGTCTGAAATATTCTATGTCTAAGCACCGGTTTAAATTAATACTAATAATTAAAATATTTAAATAGTATATTATAGAAGTGGATGGAATTGTCACACATCATAATAAAAATAAGTAATATACACCTTTATTAATTATTGTTTCAAAATTGTTTTAAAGGTAGTTAAATTGTAATAGATAATAAATGATATAAAAATAATAATGAGTTAACATTTAAGTCTATTACATCATGATTTTAAAACTTTAGAAATTGTTTATAAATACAAATAGGGATTGACCAATAAAAAATAGATCTTGGCAGACAACAAAAATCGTGCCAACTAATTGTATAAACTGGGAGAACAAAAATGTGTTGACTCCAGAGCAGAGGTAAAATTTTAAGCTCTCTAAAATTTTTTTCTTTCTTCAATTTATTAGTCAATTTTATTATAATTTTAATAATATCTTTGAAAGAAACCAACTGACAATTTAAAAATCATCCGAAGAGAATCTTAGAATAATATGTCTTAAAAAAAAAGTTTTTCATAGTAATGTTTCACTAACTTTACAGTAACCTGCCAGTGGATTCTATCGAAATATAATCGGAGTTTTCAATAGAAAATGGATAGATTCTTAAAACCAAGTTGTAAATTTTATAATATTCCAAATATGTTAATGTTATTCATTGATATAGTTTATATAGCGTATCACTATGAAAGCTGTTTTCGTGCGTATAAAATCAATGAAAGGACATTGTGTGCAGAGTTAATGAAGATAATGGAAAATAAAAATAAGTATTATTCGTATAAGAATAAATAGACAAAAGGAATTTTAATATTGAAGTAGTTTGAATTGCTTTCTTTAAGATGACTTGAGAAAATACTCTAGAAAATAGTTAAAGATCGAAAGTAGTGTATATAAAATAATAATGAATGAAAGTGAAGTTTACCAAGGAAAACACTTGCCTAAAGAAAAAAAAAATTTTTACAGAAGAGAAATATAAAATATTGGATCCATGGAAAATGCAATTGGTACTGTAATTATTAAATAATTGTAGTTTAACTAGAAATAAAGATGCATCAATGCGCCGAGGTAATATTCGCCAGAACATTAAAAAGCTCCGTGGGATAACTAAATAAAATGTTTTCTAATAATTTTGGATTAAACACTAAAACTAAAGATCGTCTAAACAGTTTATTAAATGAACTAATTTATTTAAAACTTTAATAAGCAGAAAGGAGAACATTAGGACAAAAGAAGAAATAATAAATATTATGGGACTAACCAAGATTTACAGTCAGAAAAATATGTGATTATGGTTTGAATTATTTTCTTTACTAATCTAAGTTAAACATTAAGTTTTAGATAGCGATAGGGAAAACAAAATACATTAATTCATGATATAACATTATATGAAATAATATGTTTTGACTTTGAATTTTAAAATAAAATTGTATGCATGTGGAAATTTGTATATTTGCGATGCTCGAAGAGAAAGAAGCCTACTACGAACTCTGATCGGAAGATAAAGATTGTTTTTGGTAACATTTATAATTATTAATGATATAATGTATGTTTTATTTATTTAGATCAGCTGAGAATCGAATGAATGTAGCGCAAAAGTTTTATTGTTATTATTGTTGTAAAACGCATTTTGAAAACAACACTCTAAAACACTTTGAGATGTGATTAGATTTTTAAAAAATATGCATACGATAATCATTTTATGTGTTATTAATATAGTTCAATATAACCGATGGTTATGTGATATTTTCTGTTAGTTTTCCGATTGGGATATTTAAATGTTATTTTAACAAAACGTAGATGTTGAACCTACAGTGTAATAAAGCAAGACAAATTGTTCTTATGGAATAGGGAAATGTTTTATATTAGCGAATTTTGTTTATTGTTTTAAAAAGTAGTTAGTATTTTATCAATGTTGCATACAGTAAAAATCTTGAGAGATAGTTTGGGTAGTGACTTGGTAGTACGTGGTGATTCGGAAACCAAGAGGATGTATTAAAAACTAGGATGCTACAGGGAGTGAAATAATAAGTAGTTTTAGATGTTAATCAGCATAGTTAACAAAGCCCTATGGCTGGTACACTTGTTGTCTTGGACAGTGGTATTTTATATATTTCTTGTGAGTCGTACTAGATGTTTGGTAAAGCTGAGTAAATAGCTGCCACATCATGCTTATCGCCAAGGTTATTAGACAATGAATATTGGACCTATTCACACTGTTCCATACATTTTTGAAGTATATTGCGGATAAGTTATCTATCTATCTTCTCGATATCCTATACATCTTTCACTATCTTTAACTGTATTTCTTGCAACTACATCATTATATGATAAGTCCATTAAAAGGGAAACAATAGATATTTTAGAATGTATGTCATGCTATTATTTGGAATAAGAATAGTTAAGTATTAACGAAGAGTAGATTATGATTATTGAAAGAAAGATGCAGATATCCTAAGAAGGGAAGGAGTTAGAGAATTATTTTAATTCTTTTTTAAGAAATGAACTATAATTTTATAAAAGTATATCCAAATAGAAATATACAAAAATATTAAATATAATTTCACATTTTCTTATTGTTGATTATATTTCAAAAAATATAAGTATTGCATATTTAAAAAAAAATACAATAACATTCGATAATTATAGTATATGTGAAATTGTAACAGGTGATAATTAAACCCGTGTTATAGTATTATACATGAGTATGGCTTATGGAATAAATGTATTATGGTTTACGAGCATTGGAGAACAAACGTTTAAAGTAATAATAATATTTGAATAATATGCGGAGTGACTTATATAAAGTTACAAGAAAATGTAATTGTCTTTTAAAAAACCATATTGATTGTAAAATTATGATGTTATAAATGATGTTTATCCACATAGATAATTTATAATACAGTAACTTTAATATTAAAAGGTAAAGAATGGTGTTACCCATAAAATAGTTAAAATAAGTGATATGATAAACCTAATGAGAAATAACTAAATAACTTTTAAAAGGCATAATAAGTTTAATTAACGATAAAAGAAATATAAATGTGTATAATTCAGCTATTGTAGTGTAAAGAAAAATGAGGATATCCCTTGTAAATAGATGTAGATGGATTTGTTTGTTTTATTTATTTTTATTGATGTTAATAAAATTTTAAAATTTGTTTATTAAAACTTGTGTCTGAGTTTTGTTTTCTCTACATCATTGCATGAATTCACCGGGTATGTTCACAACCATTAAACTAAGTATATGATTGTTTGCACAAAAGATAAATAGAGAATTATGTTTAATCTTAAATATTTATTGATGTTCTTGTAATTGAATAATTATAAAATTGCATTGCGTACTGGTCATCAATCCATTATCATAATATTTTGCTAAATTATATGCTATTAGTTGCCACTTGCTTTATTTATCAGATTATCTAAACACTGCCACTTATTAATTTATTTTATTACTTAAAGATAAAAAAGGGGATATTAGATTATTAACTAATTTATTACGGTTATAAATTTGCGATGAAAGAAAGCTGTACTAGTTGGATTAGGCAATAAAGTTTGTGATTATTATTGTTTTATTATTAATCTAATTTCATAGTAGTAGATTATGACATAAAATCCCTTATCATATTTTGCTACCATATGTTATTAACATACGAATAAATTTAAGAACCTGAGATTATTTCATTTGAGCTAGATGATTACTATTATTGTTATTAGAGATAAAAGATTAATACTTTAATTGTTAAATGAGTCTTAGTGATTAGAAGTTGCGGAAGTCATAAGAATACTATGTAGTTATTATATGTAATAGTAGTATAAGGGGGGGATAGTGTTCTTATGCCATTGAGGTGGTATCCTGTGGGATATTGTCTCAATGTAATCTACCTTGTCACCTGTATTTCCACTTCTAGTCTCATGAATTCCTGAATATTTATTTGAGTTAGTTTAAAACAGAACCTAAGTTAATTTTAAGAAACTTGAGCTAGTAAAGCATTTAATTGAATATTTCATTAATTATTAGAGCTAGAACCCGGTTAGGTGATTTTCACTATATTATATTTATTTTGGGGGAAGTGGAGATGCGGGAACGGGGCGGTTAGATTGGCCTGATGTGTTAGAAAAGGGCAGGCTGTGGCCCTCAATGTGATTGGCCTGAGGTGTAGTGGAGCTACATACGATGACAAGGACAGAATATATATATATATATATATATATATATATATATGTTCAAGTGTATCAGTATTATGAGATAGTGTGGAGAGTGATGGGGCATGTAAAAGTCTGTGCTCAAATACCCTATATATCATATTATAATTATATTCTAAAACAAAAAAAGCAAGTTATGCTATGAAGAATACATACAAGTATATGCATGTTCCATGTAATGATTTGATGCTGTTGATGTATCCAGTTATAACTGTATTACACATAATAAATTTATTGCATTTAAAAATTTTGAGGATTATTAAAATGAAGAATGAAAAAAAAAGATGAAGGGCAGCAGGAAATAATGGAAGCAAATATTTCTGAAACTCATTGTAACAAAGTTCACTTAGAAACTTTGAATATGGATAATGTCCATCCAGATAGTGATTCATGTAATCAAATAAACCATGAAGACATTAATAAAGAAATAAAATGCATGATAATACTGCAACATCATCACAAGTGTACATGATGCAGATAATTAAGACATTATTTAGACTGTTAAAATTGAAAATGAAGCATAATCAAAAACAAATAAACTCTGGAAAATAATCATAAAAATAATCAAAAAAACTAGGCTATCCAAAATTATTAAAAAGCTAATCTGAAACAGATTGAACAAATAATGCAATTTTCACATCAACAAAAACAAACCATTATAAATATATGACTCACTAGATAAATAATTTTTTGAAAATCATCCAAAAACAGAGCAGAAAGTACATAACTTGAAGCAATTGTATGATGAGGGGAAAATGAAGTACAAATTCAGAGAGAAATAAGGCATCAAATCGTGGACAATAAACAGGCTCAATTGCTTTTAAAATCAGTTTAAAATATGTGATGAACTTTTAATTGAATCAGTACCAAAATTACTTGAGAAAAATATACAAAGTGAACATGATCTTCTTTAAATAAATATCCAATAAATATCCAATGGTTTAAAGATATGCACAAAGGAAAAAATTAGATGGATTAAAACAATATGCAGTACTATATTAAGTGATAATCATAATTTTACAGCTGGATAAACAAATACAAATAAAAATAGAGCAAAGTTTACTTTACCCCCAGAATGAATTGGAATCATTAACACAAAAACTTAAAAAAGACATGATTCTTGTGATGAATAATCTATTGGATAAAAGAAATCCAACAACCATAGACAAACATTAAATCTATATGTTATATAAATGTAGGGTATATATATATATAATTATGCACAACAAGAATTTCACTGATTGTCAACTTTACTTATAACTGGGGGAAAATAAAACACTATTTTCTCCCACACCAATTGTTTCTTTTCCACAGTTGCCATGAAGGAAAAAGCCTTTAGATAGAGCTTGTTATTAAACTATACCTGAACATTGTTAATTTCTCAAACAATAAAATGCCCAATGGACATCCAAAAAGAACTTTAATTAAGTACAATTATTTTTATTGTTTTTTATGTTTTTAACTTCAAAGATTTGAAATAAACAATCTATTATTCATTTTTAAAAAAAGAATTTTTATTTTCTCTCTTCTAAGCAAAATGTTATGCAAATTTAATTTTTAAAATAAGAGAGTGAAATAAGTGTGCAGAAATGGAAGTAATTGTTCTTATAAAATCAGTTTTCTCTTCTCTTGACAAGATTGTGATATGACTTTCTTCAAATCTCAGGATTTTCATTATGCTTTGCGAATAAAAAAGAAGAGCACTACTAACTGTTAGCTAGATCTAATCTGGAATACTTTTGGATGAGATTTTGAGTAATTCTTGCTGAAATGAAGAAATATGCTCATTTAAAGAACAGCTAGAAATGACATAACTATATTATGACCATAAACAAACTTTTAATATTTGTCAGAAAAGAAGTGAATGACAATTATTTTGTTTTGGTGAGTTATATTTAAAGTCTGATCTGTACTTTATTTCAATTAATCTAAATTTGTAAATAATTCTTATTAACTGAATATTATTTTCAAAATAACTATTAGTTTAAAATAGAAAAAAATGAATTTGTAATAGCTTCTCTTTACTTAGTGTATGCTAAGCTTGTGAATTTTATATACGTTATTAATAAGTGGAAAAGATTAAAAAATAATGATAATCATGTAAATGTGATGTATACATATAAATTCCCTAAGTCTCAAATAACCATAGTTAATGATATAATTATGTCCATTACCCTCATTCATTCATAGTTAAACTTATATTTGATTACTGAAAATTGGATTTTATTTAGATGGATTTATATATGTGCAGTTGTTAGCTCTGTGTTTAATAGTTTATGTATGTCCACCTCCATATGGGAGAACACATTTCTATCAATTTAATTTAGTTAGGGATTGATCTGAAAATGAGTCATCCCTGTACAAATCAGTTAGAGTTAGGACCAAAAGTCCATCCCTTTATAATTATTATTATATTAGTAGTTATGTTTAGGATTCTAAAAAACCATTGTGATAAAGATAGTACTGATGTCTATTCCACATAAAGTACATGTATATGTAAGTACTAGGAGACAAGAAAATCAAAAAAATGTTTGCATTTATGTATTCATACATGTCTAGAATTATTTTTAAATTTATTGAAGTCAGAGTTAAAGGTAAGATGAGTGTATTTTATTATCTATGAATATATTAATATTATGATGTATAAAGATTAAAGGGCTTTGTTAAAGAAAGAAGTTGCATATTGATTATAATTATACTTTGTAAATAAATTATTGTTACATGACTTGCTAGTTTATTAAAGAAAATTGTGCATCAATTAATAAATACACTTGTAAATAAATTATTATCTCATGATTTGTTATTTTGTTTATGTACTATTGCATGGTCTACGATCATTCATCAGGAGTAACTTATGTTCTTTGTGATTTAGTCTTGCATTACAAATGGACTGTGTAATGATTACATTATTATATTGAATAAAATAGTGTTTTAAATATACATCTGTAAATTTATTTCCTGATGATTAAAGCCAGGTGACACCCATGTAATTTATGCAAATAAATAGAGAAAATGTAAATAAATGAACTATGCTAAGTCTGATCATTAATATATATATATATATATATATATATAGAGAGAGAGAGAGAGTGAGAGAGAGAAAGATAGATAGGTAATAAGTAGATAGATCCATCAGTGGGTGGATGGGTGGATAGGTGTATAAGTGGATGAGTGGGTGAGATCTTGGGTCAGTAGGTAGTTAGATAGGTAAGTAAGTAGATATACAGATATATAGATAGATGGAAAGACACATAGATAGATAGGTATATAGATAGATAGATAGATGGATGGATGGATGGATGGATGAATGAATGAATAGATAGATAGATAGATAGATAGATAGATAGATAGATAGATAGATAGATAGATAGATAGATAGATAGACAGACAGACAGACAGACAGACAGACAGACAGACAGACAGACAGACAGACAGACAGACAGACAGACAGACAGACAGACAGACAGACAGACAGACAGACAGAGAGATAGATAGATAGATAGATAGATAGATAGATAGATAGATAGATAGATAGATAGATAGATAGATAGATAGATAGATAGATAGATAGATAGATAGATAGATAGATAGATAGATAGATAGATAGATAGATAGATAGATAGATAGATAGATAGATAGATAGATAGATAGATAGATAGATAGATAGATAAGATTCAAACTTTTTGCACTAGCATTTTTGATACCATCTACTTTAAATAAATGCTCTTGCGATGCTTAACATTTTTGTAAAATTATGTATTGATTGTATTTTAATATAGTTATTAGCTTAATTAAAAATTAATATTACTTATTTTTATTATAAACAATCACATGACAATCTTACTCTAATTTTATTTTATTTTTTTATGTGAAATATTTTAGATAAATTTTTAAGATTTCCATTTTAATATTATGAATAAAGACTTCTGAACTGGTTTTCAACGCATAAATAAAACATTATACATGAGTAAAAAGATGGACTAACTTAGATTAAGATTACCACATGGTTGTTCATAATAAAAATAAGATGTAGTGCTCATTAATTTTAAAGTTTATATCTGGGCTAAAAATTATATATGGTCTAATAAACAATTCATAATAATCATCAACATATTTATTTAGAGTGGATGGTGTCAAATGTATGAGGTAAAATAATTTGATATTAATGAAATTATAGTAAATTGAGATTGATAAATGGCAAACAAATGATATATATGTATAACCATTTGTAATTTGGGCTAACTGAATAATCCTGGTTTAGCACAAAACCCATCTAGGCTGTTGTTTGCTCTTTTCAGATATCTTTATTTATATGTTTTAAACAGGAATGGTGTAATTGATCTTTTAAGTGCATTTCTAATTTTACATATACATCACTTATTTTTTTATACTCTTCTTAAATTCTCGAGGCTGTAAAAATAAACAATGACTAGCGATGTGCCATTTATTAAATTACATCTATCGCATATGCTTGTTCTTTATTAACAGAAAGTATTATAGCACTAAGCAATGATAAAATAGATTTTTTAAAGAAAATATCATGTATTGTGAAATCTGTATAATAAAGAGTGAAAAATTGCAAGAAATTTATGAAATTTTTATTAAGTTGCTAAACGTTATGGGGAAGAAAATGTGAAAAATATTAGCCAATGTAATTTAATTTATAACACAGGAGAATCACCTTTTGATATTTTTTTTTAAAAGAAGCTATGTTCTTTTAAAAAGAAAATATCAAATACTGTAACATATTTGATGAATTTAATATTATATTCAGGTAGATTGATGAGTAAAAAGGGGGCTATTTTAACTAACAAATTAATCATATTAATGAAGATAGAAATTCTACAAGTTTAATTTGAGTGATGAGAGAGATACAGAAAAATGAAGAGATGTTAAATGTTGTGAATTGGTGTTTTTTAAAAAAAGCAATAAAACATATTATTTTTAGGCCATCTGAAAATGATAAAATTGTTGGATAGAATATAATTATTAAAATAATTGTGCATGAATCAAAAGATATTTATAATCAGTGAAGCTGCAGGATGTCCGGAATCAACATACCTTATTTCATTTATACGTTCTTCAAAAAAATAATTTAAATAAACAATAAAATGTAGTAAACAAAAAAACAATATTAACATTAAATCATTTTTTTATAGCGCGATGTTTGTAAACTGTAATATTTAACACAGCATTACGCTGTTGCACATGCTGTTGCACATGCGCTTTGAAGATTTTAACTATAAATAAATGAATACTAACACTCAACCACATGATAAAGTCTTTGGAAAAGATAGAATGGCCATCTATCTTTTTGAACCCAAACACTTTTGTATGGGCGAATCTTAAGTGTTTGAAAGTGAAAGCTGAATATATTAAATAATCACTTTAAATTACTATTACATGCTTGAATGAAAGACGCTAATGAAATTTACTAGAATTTACGATACATCATTCTTTTTATTTGATATTAAATGTATGTAAGCAAATCATTTTTTATAGTGCTATGTTTGTAAACTGTAATATTTAACACAGCATTACGCTGTTGCACATGCGCTTTGAAGATTTTAACTATAAATTAATGAATATTAACACTCAACCACATGATAAAGTCTTTGGAAAAGATAGAATGGCCATCTATCTTTTCGAACCCAAACATTTTTGTATGGGTGAATCTTAAGTGTTTGAAAGTGAAAGCATGAATATATTAAATAATCACTTTAAATTACTATTACATGCTTGAATGGAAGACGCTAATGAAATTTACTAGAATTTACGATACGTCATTCTTCTTATTTGATATTAAATGTATGTAAGCAAATCATTTTTTATAGTGTGATGTTTGTAAACTGTAATATTTAACACAGCATTACACTGTTGCACATGCGCTTTGAAGATTTTAACTATAAATGAATGAATACTAACACTCAACAACATGATAAAGTCTTTGGAAAGGCCATTCTATCTTTTCCAAAGACTTTATCATGTGGTTGAGTGTTAGTATTCATTCATTTATAGTTAAAATCTTCAAAGTTCATGTGCAACAGCATAATGCTGTGTTAAATATAACATTAACATTTTTAAATTTAGTAAATTTTATAAGACCATTGTCATTTTTTTATTTAAGAGAGCTATACATAATAACATTTATGAATAACATTTCTGTTTATTTTGAAAGTTCATACATTTTATTCTTTGCCTTTTTAATATATATATATATATATATATATATTAATGAAAACAAGTCATATATCAGATGACCTATATAGCTTGTTACCAATATGTAATAAATAAGGAGCATGTTAATAGTTCTAAAGAAGCTTATTTTTTATTTTTTGATAAATACCACAAAATAAAACATTTGAAATCTTTATCTTGGATTGTCCCCATTCCCAGACCAATTTTGAACTATCGCTCTGTTCAGTGAGGAGCTAGGACATTGGATTCAGAATCCTAACTCAAGCTAAACATTTATCAAATACTTAACTATTAAAAAGATCTGAAATTCTCACACATCTATATGTTTTTAAATTCAGCCCTTCAACTAAAAAAAGTTACATGGTTTTGAACTAAAGTCAGTTACTCCCTAGATTAGTAGGATTAGTAATTTAATATAGCCAAAGCCTTAACAGCCAAATTAAAATATTAATGAAATCAAGTCAGCAATATGTAATAAATAAAGAGCATACTAATAGCTATAAATAAGCTTTTTTATGATAAATGCCACAAGAGAAAGCATTTGAAATCTTTATCTTGGATTTTAAATGCTTTCTCTTGTGGCATTTATTATAAAAAAGCTTGTTTAGAGCTATTATCATGCTCTTTATATATATATATATATATATATATATATATATATATATATATATATATATATATATATATATATATATATATATATATATAATATTTTAAAAATGTAAAATTAGAGGCTGTAGAAGCTGTAAGAGAATTCATAAAGTATCTTTCTTGAGTGATAAAATAGATCCTTCTTCAGTGATAAAATAGAATTTACTGATTTAGTGTTGGCAGAAAAAATAACTGCTATAACTTTGTTATATTGCATCAAAAGGCTTAAATTTTGGTTGAAAAGTTTCCCTGAGAGTGTGAAATGGATTACTCAAAGAAAAGTACTGATTCTGAAATTGGTACTGATTTAAAACATCAAAACAATTCAAAAATTATTTTGCCAATAACAAGACTGTTATTATGTTTCTGTAGGAGGAAAAAAGTTATTGGAGAAAAGGATATCATCCAGATAATGGTAAATAATGGTGAAACTGGATTATTCTGATACATCAATGCCTTGAAAAAATCATTTTATTTTCAAAAAAATATATAAAAATACAGTGCAGTGAATATTTTTATTATTATTTTTAGATAAATTTGAGTGAATGCATATCAATAAATATACATGTAAATGTGCTTGCTCAATACTATAGTATTTATATACATAAAGAAAACACATGTTTTATATGTGTGTACATGTTAGAATTTTCAACATACTTACTGTACCATAATCATTTTTATTATAAGTAAGGTTTACCAAAAAATGTGTTATTTTATGAAATATAAGACACACATGAATAGAGTTAAAAATAAAATTTAGTTCATGGTTTCACTATATTGATAAGGATAAAGAGTATGATTAAATTGTACAGATAGAAATTTGCTGAAGTTGGAGTTAATATTAAACATAGTAAACTTCTGTGAATCACTCTGATTGATGATATGACAGCATTTGTAGATACTCACAATGACCCTATTCATCTTGATTTTAAGTTACTTTGACCATTCACCTATAGGACATTAATATGTCCATTTAAATATATAAAAGGTTGGATGGGCAGAACACAGTCTGAATATGTGATATTTAAATACATGTATATTATCTATAATAAACTCAGTGTAATTACAAGAAACTTGAACTCAAACTTTCAAGCTCTTTTTAGCTATTCACTCTATCTTCTATAACCAATACACATGGCTACATACATGTGAAAATGATAAATGATCTCATATAAATGTATTTCATGCTAAAACAGCACTCATCAGTTGGTCCAGATTACCATCTCCTGCACATATATATAATCAGTGATCAGTTTATATTAAGATAGCACATCTACAAACTTTAATGGACAATCTTCAATCTTCTCCATGCACCAAATCTTCAGCCATCCATATCATTGAAAATCTGAAGATGTAACATTCAATGCTCTTCTTGATTCCAATATTATTGTCAAAACCATGTTGATTTTAGGTTAATTTAACTCCTCACTTTTTAATGGCCATTTAAATATATAAAAAAGGGATGGGTAGAATACAGGCTGAATATGTAATATTTAAATACGTGTATATTATATATACTAATCTTAGCGTAATTAGAAGGAACTTAAACTCCGACTTTCATCTATCCTCTACAACCTATACACATGACCATCTATCTACCTATATGTTAAAAACATAAATGTTCTACTAATTGTATATATGTGGGGGAGATATGATCTGAACCAACTGATGACTGCTGACTTAGCATGAAATACATAGATTGGAGATCATTTATCTTTTTCGAATTTGTGTGGTTATGTGTATTAGTTATATAAGATAGAGTGGATAGCTACAAAGAGCTTGAAAGTCTGAGTGAAAGTGTATGTATATATAAATATATAATTTTAAAATATATATTTATTATTGATTCTAAATTATAAAAAAAAGTTTAAGATTATTTACAGCCAGTAGGCAAAGAATATATTTAAATCTTTTAAGAATTAATGAAAATAATCACTTGATATGTTATGTGTATTACATTTTTTACCGGATTTATTTGTTTTATTATCGAAAATGAAAATTTTTATTTAATAACACGTGTTTTAGGTACTTATTAATTTTATGTAACTAATAAAAAGTTTTGAATAACTAAAAAAAAATTTGAAATATAAACATTAAAATTTAGTTATTTTTTATATGCAAATTTTAATTTACATAAAATGATTTAAAATAATAATAATAATTTAAAATCATAAAATAATTTTCTAATTTATATACAATAGTACCCTTCATTACATTTTAAAGTGGAACGTTTAATTTGTAGATAATAATAGATATTCATTTACTGACAAATAGTTGGTTGTTGCCTGGGTTGAATATGGGGTAACAGTGTGGAAATAAATCTTAAATCTATTTGCAGTCTGGAAGATTTTACAAGTTTCACACAAATATTACCCAAATTCCAAGTTGTGTGTGTGGCAGTGTAGATGCACTATTTTTTATATTATGTTTACTATGTATTATGATTTTAAAAATTTATCATTATAATTTTAGATGTGAATCATATTTCTAATTTTAATAATACTACCTAATAGCAATATTTAAAAATATAATTGAAAGTCTTAAAGTTTTATGGTGATCGTTATTCAAATTCATGTTCACTTATTGGTAATTATGTTACTGATTTTTGACCAAAAACTGGTCAATGGCTAGAAGTTTGTGCCCAGACTGCTATCTCTGTGGTTGATAAGACTTTTAATAATAAAAAATAATACTTTTTGTTAATATTTTAGAAATTATCATCCATTAGTGCTATGAAAAATGAAAGAATCTTCAACCAACTGTCAGATATCACTTCCATGAAAAATTTCTTTAATCAGAATATTTTCAACAACTGACTATTGGTTCTGACCATGAAAGATTTTTACTTGTATTCCTGAGTTTTTTTTTTTTAATGCTTGCAGAACAACTTAACAACTAACTACTGATGATACAAAGCAATTAATTTGATGACTCTTTTAAAAAAGGATGCTTTGCAGATTTTAATTAAATAATAAAAAAAACAATCTTTTTTGTTTTGTAGATTTTGATAAAGCAAAAGACAGAAAAAAAGAGTAATGACCCAATAAATTAGTCTAAAGTTTTTTAAACTGCCTATAGCATTAGTTTGAGAATACCCACAAAGTGATAAAATGACTTAATTTGTTTGCAAAAAATTTACACCTAATTCCTATTACCTATTTTTCTTTAGGTTCCTTTATTAACAATAAAAACATTTGATGCATTAAAATTGTCAATAATGTATTGAAACTCACACAGAAAAAACACTGCATGCATCAATTTTTGACACTTTTCACCTATGTAAATGCACAAAGTAGATGCTTGATCCGAAAGTGGTGCTAAACTCTCAAAACAAAACTTGTACAAGCTAAAAAAAATCTTGCAGATGCTTGACTTAACCAAAACCTAGCACTGACAAATCTCTAAAATGACAATTTTTACAAACTAATAAAATCTTGCTTGACTTGAAAGCAGAGATAAATCTAAAAAAGGATGTATCTTGTCATTCTACTGTCTACATTCAAACAAACAAACAAAACTATTACTTGTTCATGAAAACTGTCTCAGATATGAGTGTGCTGTGATTTTTCTGACTGCTTTTAATCATAAACTGAAAAACAATGTTTTCCTTCAAACGTAGGTATCAAATGTATTGCTTAATATCTTCAGCAATGTTCACAGATTATTCAACCTCTTTCAAAATAAGGCATCAGGTTTATTATATAGTATTTTCAATAGTGATAAGATACTGTTTAATGGATATCCAAACTATTCAAAAAAAATCACAGAATGCCTACTAAATGCTTACTCTTTTATATATATTTTCATATGCAAATATTATATGGATGTGATTATGAATGGACATATTTTGTTTGAATATGCATATATTTTTCAAAAGTTTATTTTTAATCTTGAAAAAAAGTTTCCTAAATAAATCAGGAAAATTGGGTCAAACATCTAATAATTTTAATCAAAATTATTAATTATGTAATAATTAATTAAACCACTATAACATCACATGAACACTATTTTTATGCTTACCCAATCTGTTAATGCAGTAGCAACTTCTTTTTCCATAGAATATATCACCTAGTGCAAACTATAATAATCAATTGATGCTAGCAGTTTAGTGCACCAAAATCCCTATCTAGTCACCTAATCATTCAATGTGTCCAGAATAATTTCTAGCATATTGCTTTCTTCCATGAAGAGCTTTGGATCTGAGAACACAGCATCTAAATTTTTGGATCTAATGCATCCCTCCAGCAGCCTCCTTTTATCTTTTTACATAATTAACTGAAAATATAATAATGTTTTCAATCCAAGATAAATCACTTCTTTAGTCATACAGATCTGAATCACATTCAGTATCTATATATTTTGATATCCTTGGGTTTTAATAATCAAATTCACCAACTTTTTTTGAATAGGATTGATATTAAACCAGTATAATATCACATGACCACAGTTTCTTGTGCACACACAATTTGTTAACCCAGTAGCAACTTTCTCTGTAAAATTTTGCCACTTATTGCAAGCCATAATAATCAATGGACATTAGATGAGTAGGCATTAAATAGAGATTTTGATGCACTAACTTTCTAACATCCATTGATTACTTTGGTTTGCACTATCTGGCAATATTGTAT
>JAQFVV010000837.1:180000-194419 GCA_028023455.1 Epiperipatus broadwayi
ATACATCACAAGAAAAATTCTATGACGTTTGCTGTTCCTATGGTGAGGAGGGAACCATGTAAATGATTGCTACTTCTGTATCACTAAAACAGAATGGGATTCAAAGAAGCAAAGAACAAAATTGAGTATTCAAATTTGCCTTCTGCACTAAGGCCAGTTCCTCATAACCAGAAATAACCAGTGCCAATTGAACCTTTAAACTTGGACAATGTTATGTCTCCCAGTGATTCTAACTCTTTATTAGAAGCTGCTGATAATGTCAATAGTGACCCTACATTTTTACAAACTACTGGTGAACCTGACTTAATAAGAACAAATTAAAGATTTGGTATATGACCTGGGTTTATCAAGACAAAAATCTGAATTTCTTGGTTTCAAATATCAACAGTGGAACCTGTTAGATAAAAATGTAGTGTTTCACTTCACTGAAAATGGAATAGAACATTTTCAAGTTTTTATAAAATGGAAGGATTGCTATGTATCTGTTATGATATTAATGGTTTAATGAATGAGTTTAATATGGAACATGTACCTTCTAAGTAGTGTATTTTTTCATAGATTCATCTAAATACAGCCTTAAAGCAGTCTTTCTTCATAATGGAAACAATGACAATGAAAGAAAACTATGATAATTTAGCCACTATACTAATTCAAGTTCAATATGAACAGTATCACTGGGATATTTGTAGAGATTTAAAAGTGTTACATATATTCCTAGGGCTGCAATGGAGTTTTACAATGTATTGTTGTTTTTTGTGTCTATGGGACAGTTGAGCAACGCAGGAAATTTCATTAAGAAAGATTGGCTTTATAGAACTGTTTTTGAATCAGGTGCAACTATTTTTGAATCAGGTATTGCAAACATAAAATTTGCTCCCTTGTTAACCCAAAAAGATACTTCTCTTACTACTTTATATTATGCTCAGATTAAGGAAAAACTTTGTTAAAGCTATGGACAAAGAAGGTAATGGTTTCATGTACCTAAAATAAATATTTCCTCAGTTAAGTGATACAAAACTAAAAGAAGACCTCAAATAAGGAAACTTTTAAGTGATTCTCTTTTTCAAAAAAAATTAATGGCAAAGAATTGGCTGCTTGGAACTGCTTTGTAAATGTAGTGAAGGTGTTTCTGGATAACAAGAAAGATGAGTACCACAAAACCTTCATAGATGAACTTTTAAAAGCCTATGAACTACTAGGATGTTGCATGTCCTTAAAAAATCCATCTTTTACCATCACCTTTGGATTTTTTTCCACAAAATTTGAGTGCAGTAAGTAACAAACAAGGAGAGTTATTTCATCAGAACAATGTAAATACAATACCAGGGATGCTAAACTCAACTATGTTGGATGACTACTGCTGGTTTTTAAAAAGAGATGATTATACTGAATGTAAGAGATAAAAGTGAAATATTTGTCACTGTTTGGTATCTTCATG
This sequence comes from Epiperipatus broadwayi, assembly GCA_028023455.1. Classification (NCBI taxonomy): domain Eukaryota; kingdom Metazoa; phylum Onychophora; class Udeonychophora; order Euonychophora; family Peripatidae; genus Epiperipatus; species Epiperipatus broadwayi. The sequence goes on from JAQFVV010000837.1 coordinate 181,439, forward strand.
TAACATTTTGTAATTTTTATAGCACATAATCCTTAGTCAAATGTCTGCTTATATTTAACATGTTTTATGTATTTTTATTAAACAAATATTACGTTGCAATAATATGTCATCATCTTTTTTTTATCTGACCACTAACTCCTGTGACAAAAAAACTATGCATTACAATAATTTAGCATACCATTTTCAGATTTAGGACCATGAAAATTTTTATATACAGCTACTTTCAGCAATGTTACTTCAAAACAGTTTAACTTTGTTGACCAATGTAATAGAAAGAAAATAACAGTGATATTATGTTTTGCTATTCAGAGTCATTGGAATTGCATACTAATTGTGGGATCATGATAAAGCTTAAGATTTTACATATGATCATCTAATTGAAAAAATATTATATGATTATTTTAACCTTTCTCTGTTTACACATATTTCTTGACTACATTTCTGTGATTACTGCCACAATGTAAGAGATAAAATTAGCAATTATTATTTAGTATTATGTGATCTAGTAAGAACATGCAAATGTAGAGACTTGTTGTAAGACATGATGTTAAAACAAATCCTATAGAAGACAAATGATGAAAACCTGCATAAATATTTACTATTGACAATTAGAAAAAGTATGTCCTATGAATTAGTATTACATATTAGTATTAGGTAGTTTTCTGTATCTGGAAAAAGTATTAAAAGCCAGACCAACATATACAAAATTGTCAAACGGGTTGCCAAGGTAATTAATTAAACAGGGGGGTGAAGTTATTACTGTGGCAAAATCATATCTATGGTAGGATTCTTGAGCTTAAAAGTTGTATAGAGAATACTTTTAAAACCCTTAAAAAATACAAAAACCATAACAACTTAGAGCAGGAAACTCACTATTAAAAACAACCACAAGGAAATATGAATAAAAATGAAATTAATAATTTCTGATCAACTTGTCAAAATGGAGGTTGGTAGTGATTTGGACATAACACTTATAACTGAGAGAACAAAAGTCAAAACAGAACTTCTTATTCTGAAAATGTCTTTAAGAGATTAGGTGTAAATGAGTATTAGTTTATATTGGGACAATAATTAAAATCCTGGAAGTCAATAAGAAATTTAAAAAGATGTCATTATTTATTGTAAAAGAAATAAAAGAGAAAAGAAGAATGATTTACCTCATATAGAAAATAGGGTAGATGTTGAAAATAAAATTAGAAATAGCTGCCTGAGTTTATTTATTAAGAAATGGACCTAATAAAATGACAAACTATAGAACTAGAATTACTAGAAAATGCAATGTCCACTTAAGCTTATTTCAATCAAAAATTTGAACTAAGAGAGCATATTGGAGTGGTTTTCTATTTTGATTATGTATAATAATGGCAAATAGTGAGAGTGGCAAAAATAAACCATCATAAATGCATATGGCATATACTTAAAATTAGATTCTTAAGGCACCTTATTTTTAAGAATTAAAAGTATCCTGTGCTTGAAAAAAATCAAGTCTGTTCTAAATCTTAAAATGTCAATGAATTATAGGTATATTTTGAACTAAATAACTATTTTGAGTTTTTTATCAAGGATAAAGTTTATGTAGGAACAGCATTATATATCTTATTGAAAAAAAAAAATTAAAGTAGGGAGAGAAAGAGAAAAAATGAAATTTGATAAAAGAGTAATTCTTATCTTACCTATTATAACAATGCTTGGGAATAATCTTAATAATGGATGCATCAAATTATAAAATCAGTGCATTTGTCTGCCATAGACTAATCATTCATGCATCTTGGACATTAATAAAAGCTGAAGTAAAAATCTGCCAAATCAATAAAGAGTCATTGAAAATTCTGTTTATTGTAAGAATAGAAGAGAATTTAAAATATTTACTGAATATACACCACTACAGAAATTATTAGGAATGAGAAACCTATTCCTGAGTATATAAATCCTTGCATGTTAGGCTGGGCAAATGTGCTATCAGCTGGCATATTCAAGAGCAAACAAGTCTGAATATGTTATTAAGATAATTATAAGCATGATTCTTAAAGAATTGTTTTAATGAACTTGTAAGTAACACCCACCTTTTGTTATGACACTGTCAATCTATTTTGGCAAATGAAATCTGTTTTCATTTTGTTATATAGTAATAAATCAATCATTGATGTTCTAAAAGATTGAAACCTTATATCAGCAGCAATTTTTCTTTTATCACAGAGGCAAAACTCTCCATACAGTAGTGCCACACAGTGCAAGCCACAGTAATCAATGGATGCAAGAAGGTTTGTGTGTAAAATTCCTATCTTGTACCTATTCATTCAATATCCCCAGACTAATTTCTAAGACTTCACACTGATGAATGACACAAATTAGAAATTAATCTGTTGATATTAGTGGAATGGGCACTAGTTAGGAATTTTATGCACATATCTTTTTGCATCCATTATTAAAACTCTGGCTTTGACTGAATGGCTCTACTGTATGGAGAGTTTTGCTTCTATTTTAATAATTTGTATAAGCATATGAAATAGTAATCATATAACTTTTGTGTTATATTAATTAAACCAGCTTATTTTTTTAAATATGAATTTAGATGAAATTCTCATGATTTTAAAATAAGCACATAAATAATTCTACTTTTATGTCTTATCAAGTGCATAATGCTATGCATATAAACTTATTCATGGGGCAAAAAATTCACAAACAAGATTCCCAAATGATCATTTAAACTATTTTGTAAATAGCACCCATCTTTTGTTACATCATTGGCAATATATTTTGTTATATAAAGGTTGATCTTCAGTAGTATATAGTAATAAATAAAGTGTAGATTGACATTAATATGATAGATGTTATTTACAAGTTTATTTAAATGATTCATTGGGAAACTTACTTTTGAATTATCATAGTAATGTATTTGGGCTTGTTTGTTTCATGAAAAGAGTTTATTCATATGGTTAGAATTTCATTTAAATTAATATTTGATACTTTAAGATAACTTAATTAATATAATAAACAAAAAGCTATTTTAATATATAGTTTCAGACTTTTTGAGTGTCAATGCTTGATTAGTGATAACAAACCAAAATGAGACTTTTCTCTGCCAAAATAGATTGGAATCTATATGACAAAAAAGTGGATATTATTTACAAGTTTATTTAAATGATTTGTTGGAAATCCTTTTTGTTGTGATCCTGGTCATATATTTAGACTTGTTTGGTCCATGAATAGAGTTATATTCCTAGAATTAAATATTTGACTAGCCATATAATTATTTATGTTCTCATTAAAGTCATAAGAATTATTAGCTAATATATAAATCTGACAATCAAGTAATCCATGCTGATGATATATTGCCTCTTTTTCCTGATAAATATGATATCCAGCATATTCAGATCAATATTAGTTATATTGATTCCCTAAATTCATAAGATTAAATAGATAGCAGTATATTGTATATGACAGGTTGTGGGATATAAACTAGTTATAAATTGGATTGATAGTGATTTCTTAATAAAGCCACTTTCTAATGTTACAATAGCACGGAGGAATAAAAAATGCTAAGTGTGAACAAATTATGCATTCTGAAAGAAAATCACATAGTGATAATTTTTAAAAAATAGAGAGGGTTTAAACTTCTCCATGAAGGCTATGCATGATTTTTGAGAATGAAAGCTTTTGGTTTATTATTGTGCATGTTGGCCTTAATTACTAAAATTTGTGTCAAAATATTAAACAGCAAATAAGAAATCTGGTAAAACAGCATGAGCTGTGATGCAGAGGCATAAAACCATGCAATATGTACATATAGATTATGTAGAATGTTTTATATTTATTATCATAATCTATGCTTACTCTGATTTCATGAAATAATATTTATTAAAGAAATATAGGCTTAAATGAATTTATTAATAAGGACTGCTAAAAATGATTGTACTTTACAATGGATTAGTTTCCAGTCAGCAGTTTTGTAGAATTTTATAAGCATATTAATAAACAGAGCAAAACTCTCCATACAGTATTGCCACCTGTGCTAAACAGAGTAATCAATGGATTCCAGAAGGTTTCAACAATTAATGTGCTAGTATGGGAAATGTGATCATGTGAAGCATATTAATACCTTATCTTACCATTCTCAACTTAATGAATGGGCTGAGAAGGCAATCCAATAACTTAAAACATACAATAAACAAAGAAGAAGTATGTAAAATGCAAGAAGCAATGCATATCTTTCTTTTAACCCCAAATTATGTTCACAGCATTAATCATGAAATGTAAATTATGATCAAAGAAAGGTTTTCTTCCTTGTAATCTAAGCAAAAAAAGAACTGGAATTTTTCGGAAAAGTATAGTAAAAAAGAATCTGAATAAATTATTTTTAACTAAAAAATGGATAATGGTTTCCTGCTTTTTATAGAGAATATATCATAATGAACATTGTGTATATGTAATGAAAAAAAGTGTGCAATTACACAGATTTGTAAACTGCATATGAAAAAAATGGAGCAGATGAGAAAAAATACAAATAATAATGTACAATCTGATGATGAAAATAATATTGAGGAATCGATTGAAAATATCAGACATATATTAGTGGGAAATGGAAGCATATAGGAGAAGCTTAAGTAAGTCCAGAATATGGAAAAGTTCAAAGAAATAAATTGAGATTTGACATTGATCCTGCCATCAGTCATAATATTGTTCATTGTCACTGAAAACTTGTATACCTTTAAGACTATTTACTAACTTCAGATAGACCCTAATTCCTGAAATGTATAATAAGAATTAGAGAAATTGTAGGTTATTTTGACAACTAATTAATTGGATATCTGAAGATATAAATTAAAAATTAGGAGTGTTACATAATAAATGTTCATAGACTATTAATAAATGTATGACAGGAAGTATACCAATCTTGATATTTTTAAAAACAATAAAGGAAATTAATTAGCATCAGAAACAATTACCTAGTAAGCAAAAGTATATATAAACATTATTTTAATGAGCAAGTAAAAAATTTGCAGCTTATAAAAGATATACCACTAAAACATATATTTTTTTCATGGAACAAACAAGTATGAATACATTATTAAGTAAATTTACATGCAAGATCCCCAAAGACTTTATTTAAATGAATCAGTAATTAATGCCCATCTTTTGGTATATCAAGGTCAATGCATTTTGTCAGAAATAAGATGATTATCTGAGAAAACAGATTGGCAATCATACAATAAAGTGTGGACATTATTTACAGGTTTAGTTAAATGATTCTTTGAGAATTTTGCTTATAAATTGTCTTAATAATGTATTTGGACTTGTTTATCCCATGAAATAGGTTTATATATAGATGTCTGAACTAGCAAAGACAGTAATAAACTGTTGGATCATGCAATTACAAATTAAACATTAATAATATATATTGAGAATTTATTAAAATTATATAGGAAAATTCTGTGAATTTGATTAGTGAGGGAAAGCAAAAGACATGGAAGAAATAACAGTATGATATAATAGACCATCAATTTCCTTATTGTTATTTAATAAACGTTAGACACACACACACACACATATATATATAGAAGCAATACATAGTAATAGCTGAAAATTATATAAAATATTTGAAATACTGTATAGCTATATTCTTTTAGCCACCCACCCCCCACCTTCTTTAAATAAAGAAAAGCTTGAATTTTGCAGTCCTTTAGTATTTTCCTTTTCAATGAGTTGCAAAATTCAAGTTTTTTTTTTATTTAAAGGGTCAGTATGTTCGAAAGAATATAGCTATAGCATGTTTCAAATATATATATATATATATATATATAATAAGTGTAATAATTTTCAAGGCTAAATGAGTTTATAAGTAATCATTAGAAAGCAATCAACACTTATAAAATATCAATTACAATCAACAATCTCAAACTGTTGACTGGTTTCTAATTATATATATATATATATTGTACCGGTCAAACTTGTCTGTCCACATATAACAAGATCTAGCATCTAGGCAAAAGTACCTCGAGTCCAATCATGTGCGAGATACATATGTCAGGAACAATCATGAACTCTGCCCTGTATGCCAGATCCCAGGTTCAATTACTTATGAGCAGCAAATCCGATGGTACTAGAATATTTAATTCACCACCGGCCGACATCGCACATCGGAGAAGCAAAGAGACTCAGGGGAAAATTAAGACAAATGCGTATATACATTTTAAAACAGACAAGCACTTATGCTTAACTTTAATGGGATTTTACATCATTCCACAAATCATGGCATTTAAATTTAACTAAATCAATTAACTAAAGAATGAGCAATGATCAGATGTTTAGTTTTAAAATTATATTTAATAACGAACAAATAGGAATAAAAATATACATTTGAATTATATTAAATAGTGATTAGCCTCATACTCCAAATAAATTATATTGTGCTTACTCACACTTGAGCTTAAGTATTTACAAATAAGTTATGAAGAATTTTGATGTGGTGTAATGACATTTCAATTAATCTAGCGCATTTATAAAGTGTACAATTATAATGATTCGCCCGAATTACAAATGAAAACACAACCTTGACTGATCCCAGGATGGGTTACATAATTGTCGATTAACTAATTGACCAAGTTATCATAAGTTTAATAGATAATAAAATATAATTTTTTAATAAAGATTTATTTACTTTATTTGCAAGTTGAATGTATGTGGAGTTATTTCTCTAAATTATATATATAGTCGTTAAGCGACACATCAAGAGTTATTTAATTTATGAGATAGGTTTAGTTTGATCATAACATTAGCATATATAAAAACAGTTGAAACGTTTGAGTTTTGTATTATATAAATGTATATATATATGTTCAGTATTGAGATAAAAAAATAAAGTTTTTGAAAAAAAAAAAAGGAGAAGGATTTTTAATTTGTTGATATTATCATAACATTAGATATAGATATTTATAGGCCTGAGCTTTTTTGAAAAGAAGGGTCTAATATAAAATGTTGTGGTGTTAGCATAATGGCTGAATATTTGTGGATCCAAATTTTTGAGGTGCTTTATCATATAAAAGAAAACAGTCTAGCCTACTTGCCACCCCACATTTTGTGGAATCGGTTGACAAAGGGTCCTCGGATGGAGATGCACTGGGCTGAACTTTGCTGGAATTATCCCATGCATTACTCTCGTTGCATGAGTATATATATATATGGTCCAGGGACATTCATCGCCCAGTTTACGACCTGAAACGAAGATGAGATGGCTCGGGCATTTTGACACACATTTCTAGATAAAGCTTAAAACATGAAGAGTTGCTTATGCTAACAACGCTTTGGGGCGGACTAATAACTAGTCAAATATCTATAATTAAGGTTACAATCTATAATAATAACATCAAAGATAATGGTATGATCGTATTTATTAAATGAAGTTTAAAGGGTACCGTTTAAAGATATTATTAGAAAAGTATTTTTAATATCAACAAAAGTTCTAAATCCCCTCCCCCCCTTTCATTACACTTATTTAATAAAATTCCACTTACGTATAACATAGTATACAATTAAGTCTAAGGTGTGCTTTAAGAAAATTATTTATATGTTTGGATGGGTGAGAATAAAGACATAAAAAGTAATATATATATTTAACATATTTGTTTGTATTAATATTGCGCTTTTATGGAGATTATTAACATTGTATAAATCGTAAACTAATCAAAGGTAAAACTTTATTTGTCCCTCTGTTGTTTACACAAAAAGTATAATAATTAGTAAAACATTTTTTTTAAATAATCTTGTCCCAACCTAGCAAGCGTTATAGTTTTAAAAGTAAAAACAAGCTAATTAATTAAGTGTCACTCCTATCTAATGTGAGGAGCTATGGTAAAAATAAGGGTAGGAGTTCATTGAAATATCATTTAGCATTTAAAATATATATATTAGACAAAATATTAATAAAATAATTGCCGCATTAAATTAAAATAAAAATTACAAGGCTAATCGAAAGGGTTATAGAATAAAATAGACTATAATGAAGTAATAAATAATTAATATTAAATTTTTATATTTTAAGAGTTAAACAGGAGAAAGTTCTGATTTCATAAAGGCGGCACTTTACAGCTTTACCTTTGGAAAGCAGGTAGCAGATCACCCACGTGGTTTTCATGGTATAGCAGCAGGTTCGCAGATGTTCATCTTTAGTGGCAGGCTGGCTGGAGTTGAGTTGGCCTGGTCATGAAAAGCAGGTGTTTCTTGAAAATTTGAGCGATATAGATTCGTTCGGCGGATGGCTTACGAATCTACATATTCTCCTTGATGACTGAATTTGGGCCCTATTTATATGACTCCGGTTTATCTAAGGAATGCTATTCAGTTGTAATACCTGCGGCTATAAAATAATATTGCAAAACAGCTTTTTTAGTAAAGAATTTCTCCTTTGTTAATCAGGTAGTGTAAAACAATGCAAACGGATTAGCATTTTTTGAAACAATTGTTCTAAATCTATTTCTGACTCAGAAATAGATTTTACCAAACGATAACTTTTGTTTATGAAATTTATTTAATTTTCTAATAGATAATAATTTAATCATGCTAACTGATTTTGGTTTAGAATGCTTTTACAAGCTACCAAACCGATTATATTATCCCAACCGCCATGACATACATATTTTTAATACATAAAATTTTAAATATACATTTTCATATAACATATACAAATATAAATATTAATATATACGTAATCCCCCATCACTTTTAATATATACATGTGATTTACGCACATATACGACCTATTAAAATTATATGAAATATTGTTATTGATTTATTTAATTTAAGATTATTAAATCTCTTCTTAACGTTTATTTTGAATACAAAATTTAAAAAAAAAATTGAAACAAATAGGTGCGTATATATACGCAGGACTGGGATTTGAATCCAGTTTGTTGGTGAGGGATAGAATAGGACTGTGAAATGTAATCTGAACCTCAGATTCTGTTTCAATATATATATTGATACCTTACAGATGGTAAGCTAGTTAGAGCGCAATGAGAATGATGACTTGATCACCTCATCAGGCTATGAACCTCTACTTTGAATATTATCTAAACTAAAGCTGAATGTGACTATCACATTATTCTATAATCAATAAAATAATTTATATCTCTGGTTTGAATCATACAGTCATTATATCTTAATACACAATAAGATAGTATATACTTTTCTGAATTATTATAACAGGAATCATAAATAAGTAGATCCAGTTATAATTAAAATAGTGAGACTTTATTTAAACGACTCTTATCTAACAACATATAACAACACTATTGATATAATAAGTAAGAAAAAAATTTTGTTTATACTCAGGGATGCTTTTTTTTAATCAAAATAAAATAATCTTAAACACCAAGGTAGTTTTAATACTTCTTTAATGAAGTGACTTTTATGCACTGTATACTCTTATAAACCAAATGTTATAGTATTTGCATGATTTAGATTTTATGTAATATTTAAATACATGTTTAGAATATATACTTTAAGCTAGATGTAATTAGGAGAGATTTGACTGCAGACTTGCAAACTCCCTTTAGTTATTCACTCCACCTTATAGAACCGATACACATTATCAGATTTTCAATAGTATGGATGGCTGAATAGTGGAGTGTGGAGAAGATTAAACCCTGTCTATTAAAGTTTAAAGATTTTTTATCTGAATACTGATTATGTAGGAGATGATGATCCAGACCTACTGATGAGTGCTAGGGCAGCACAAAATATGTAAACTGGAGATTATTTATCTTTTTTGCTCGTATATGGTCATGTGTATAAGTTATACACATGGAGTGGATGAATAAAGGGAATTTGAAAGTCTGGGTTCAAATCCCCCCTAATTTTTTTATTATGTAGATGGTAATATCAAAACAAAGTCACAAATTAAAAATATAACAAAGTTTTATTACTACTATAAGATATAATAATTATAAATACTTATGATTTAATATAATCAAAATGATAATAGTTACAATTATATTTTAATAATCAATTTGACCTGATAAAGAAAATATCTAGCATCTCTGAATAAATGAAGTTGTCTTATTATTTAAATTCTAACCATCATTCTAAATATGTCATAAAATACTTTCAATATTGTGTATAACAACCACAATAAAACTAACAAAATTTGGGAAGATGTATAATTTGTCTATGCCTATGCAAAATAATTATTAAAGCTTTAAATAAATAATGCTTTATCAAAATATGTTTTATCAATGTCTTTGCACATTCAATATTCAAAGACATGCTCAGATAAGAGCAGAAGCAAACAGAGTTCATACACACATGCCTTCAACATCTATTTCAAATAACAATAAATAATACTGGCAAAATGATTGGATAAACAAACATCAATACTTATCTACAAGTATAAAATTAGCATTATTTAAAAGAACTTGATAGGAATCCATCATCATAAACATTACCCAATACACTATTTAAATCATCGATGGCTTGCTGTATTTCAAAAGCATACTTCAAAATTACATATGAAAATAGGTGCAAACACACACAATTTAGTATATAATAATAATATCATAACCACAATGTGAAGTACTGAGAAAACATCATATTAATAATAAAAAATAACTAGACTATAATTATAAAGAAATACTTTATGAAAAATAATACATCCCCAAACGCATATATTCATTCATACTATTCACTAAACAATCCTATACAAAATGTCCATATTACCTTTTAATATCATATCACAAATGTATTTTTGGGAGAACTACACTGCTCTGTGTAAGAAACATAAATTATAAGTAAATGTCTAGCAAAAAAATATCATAAGCATAAAGAAAACGTAAATAAATCAATACCCAAAAACGAAATCAATTTCTTTGTTTTCATTACCACTTTCGGAGAGTTCATAATCAGTCTTTAAATCACTTGTTCTAAAATATACTTTAGAACATTTCAGTCCAAGCGCCAATTGTATTAAAATGCAAAATATTTTAGTTTAAGAATATTTTTAGTGTTTTAAGAATAAAATTAGATGAGCAATCCTTCAAAATTGGAGACACAAATTAGAGCAATAACATTATGTGAAGTAATACGAAATTGAGAAATAATTCTTCAAAATCCAAAGCATAAAGTTGAGAGCATTAATATGATGTAAAGTAATATGAAGTTGAGAGCATATTATTCATTTTATATTTTAGCAAATAAAATCATATCATACTGTACAAAATTGAAAGTATTCAAATAAATATGTTTTACTTTGAATAACTATGAAATAAACAGTTAATTTTCCATATTCTCTACAATAAAACACGATTCCTGGGAATGAATTAACATTTCTTTTTAGAAGTTATGAAGCATATCACAACAAAACATCTTATTATAAAACTATGCAATATTGCATGTATCAGTAGTTAAGCAAGCTTAAAAACACTTATTAGCTTTTAGGTAAACATTCAATAAGCCAACAATAGTTTAAATTGTTATATTGATAAATTCTAGCATGTATGAATGAAATATTTTTCAAGTCAGCAGTAGTTCAAAACATGACTAAGAATAAAAAGTACAATGAAATCAATAACTACTTGTCATGATGAAACTTATAACTAATTGCAGAATTAATATGTAACAAATTATTTATAAAATTAAACATAGTTCTTGTAGAAATAATTTTAGCTCAAAAGTTTATTTACAGTTCAAGTTTGAACATAAAAACAATAAATTGAGAATGGGTAAAGTTTTTAACAATTTAATATTCATCTACATGAGATTTATTCAATGCCAGCAAATTACTGTTACAACCTAATGTATCCTGTATTTAAAAGCAAGTTGTTTAAAGTTTTAAAATTGTGGTATGCTTATAAGATATTGTGTGAAGATGACTTGGGTCATTGGAAGGAAGCTCACAGCAGAAAATTATTTAGCTATTTGTTGTTTTAGAGGTCAATAAACATTAATAATTAAACAAGCCACATTTCAGATAATTAATGATGAAAGATATTAACATATCATGTTATATTTATACAATTAATCAGGTGACCATCATGAAATAGATGATTGATGGATTTGAAGTCTTATCAATTGCTAATTAGGTAATCTGAAGCAGTCATTAAGCAGTAAACTTAATAGTAGATTTTTTAATCAACTCTCTGGATTTTATAGACATAATAAATTAATATTATATTTAAAAATACAATTTTATTATTATCAAGTAAATGAAAATATCCCGACAGTAATACATTTATTTAACTTTTTAAAAATTCTTAAAATTTTAAAATAATACATTTTAAAATAATAATGTTTTAAACAAAGCATTGCGTATAAATTTTATTAAATATTAAACCTTTTTAAACAATAAGTTTTAATTGTAATTAGTTTCTTTTTCTAAATTTGCTTTTAGTCAAAACAAATTTTATTCACACATGCACACACCTGTAAGATTGAAAATGTTAATTTGAAATTTTTAAATGAATTGTACTACTTATTTGTATGAGAAAATACTATGGAATATTATCTAACTATTTAAAATATTTGTTTTTAATGTGATTTATTAACTGTGTTTATTTCAAAACTATACTTTTGTATAATTGTATTTAACACAAAGTTTATGTTGTAAAGTAATAGAAATGTTTAGTCTATGGAATTTAAAATATAAAATTACAAAATTAGCTTAACTAATATTTTTTAAAAATTATTTAAGCTTTTTTTTATATTTAAGGCATGTATATACCTTGTTCTACACTAAATTTAACTTATCAAATGATGTATTCACCATATCTGTTATATAAATTCACACTTATTGGAAGAGAAGTAAAATATATGAAGACATTTTTTTTATAAATATATTCATAATATATACATATATAATTCTCAGTGTAAACATTAGGTTGCAATATATATATATGATATATATATATATATATATATATATATATATATATATATATATATGATAAACAAAGCACGTTATAAATTTCATAACTTGCTCTAGCTTGCAATTAA
>JAQFVV010000838.1:0-194247 GCA_028023455.1 Epiperipatus broadwayi
TGACTGTAAGTGAATAGATTAAATAAACAAATAACTAGTTATGGAGAAATACGCACACAATATAAAAGGAAGACGGTGTTTACCGGTTGAAACGGGTCAGAATGGACAAGTCATTTGACTCTCAACACCTTTCGTTCAAAATTATAGATTTTTATGGGGAATACTGGGAAAACCCCCACGAACATGTCGACAGCTTAACAGATGCTTTCGAAATAACAGACCTAGATAATAAGCAACAAATGGCCATCATTCAGCATCATTTGAAATCAGTCGCCAAAGACTGGTGGACCATACTGATAGGAAAACCTAGAACTTTTGAGGAGTACCGTGACAAGCTGCTAAGGACATTCTGGGGCAAGGAAATACAAGAAATAGCATTGCGTAGCCTTATCAAAGAATGCTTTCCCGCAGGGAACTGACTTACCCTAACAAAATTTTTTTCACAGCAAGCCACCAAGTTTTGTTCGTTGCACACTTTTAACTGGTCAGATTCCCGAGTTATTCGAATGATAGCATACAATATGCCACGAGAAGTTAGAGGGATTATGATCAGTAGCCAAATACACACTATTTCTGAGATGACAAAGTTCTTGGAGACAGTAGACCAAAACTTCATATCTCCGGCACCAGATAACAGTAAAAGTCAGCCCATTAAAACCATCCACCAGATGACGAACTAATTTCAGAGAAAGAAAACCAGGATCACCAAGCAAGTTACTTATGCCCAGTTATAGAAGTAAATATAGAGGACAACAGGGTTACGGTTTTGATTGACTCGGGCAGCCAAGCTTCAATCATATCGGCAGCTTGGATCAATAACCTAAAAAGAACCCGCGAAATCATGCAGTTGCCAACTCGACCTATTCAATTCACATTGGCAAATGGGAAAAAAATGCTAAGTGAAAACCAGCAAGTATGGCTGGAAGTTAAGATAAATCAGAGGCCGGTAGGACATACTTTTCTGGTGATGACAGGACTTATTTACGACGTGGTGCTCGGCTCCGATTTTTTGGCCCACAATGATGGTGTTATCGATTATGAAAAGGGAAGATGCTCTTTCGGAAGTGAGGCAGTCGATTTCAAAATACCAATTACCCAGAGACCTGACTACAAAAGTTGTTTGGTCCAGGCAGTCGACCCAGCAGCGATCAGTAAAAAGGTTCAAGAGTCCATCCTCACGGAACCCAGGGACACAGATCAGATCGGAAAAATATTAAAGAAATATGAAGCTGTTTTTTCTCCTACACCGGGGGAGATTAGAGGATATACACACCGGATCCATGTAAAGGAGGAGACGTATGTGCCGTCGAAAACTTACCCCATACCTTTTCAGTACAGAGGGGAAGTGGAAGCCCAGATTCAGCAAATGATTGAATGGGGTATTATTGAACGTGGCCCGTCACCTTATAACAACCCGTTGGTCGTGGTAAAGAAGAAAAATGGGAGTTTGCGTTTGTGTTTGGATGCACGCAAGTTGAACAGCATTACTATCCCAGAAAGAGATGCTCCCCCACCTATTCAAGAGGTACTGGTGCGGCTGGCCGGTAAAACCATCTTTTCAACCTTGGATTTGACCGCGAGCTACTGGCAGTTGAATCTAGACTCTAGGGATCGGAAATATACGGCCTTCCGATATAATGGGTATACTCATATATTTAAAAGGGTCCCTTTTGGACTCATAAACAGCGGAGCAGGCTTAATGCGCTGTTTGCGGCAGGTCCTGTCCGATGAGATACAGGAGCATATGGTATGTTATATGGATGACTTGGTCATCGTTTCAGAAAACCTGCAGGAACATTTGCAACATTTGGAAAGGTTCCTCAGAGAATGCAGAGAAAAAAACATCACCGTAAATTTGGAGAAGAGCCGTTTTGCTATTGGCGAGATAACTTTCCTTGGCCATATCATCAACCAACATGGTATTAAGGCTCACCCCGACAAAATTGCCGCGATAGAAAATTTCCCAACACCAACTAAACCGAAGCAGGTCCGATCATTTTTGGGCCTTTGCAACTTCTATCACAAATTCTATCCGAACTTTTCCCAAGAAACTAGAAATCTCGTAGACCTCATCAAGAAAAACCGCAAGTGGGAATGGACACCTTTTCATGACAAAGAACTCCTACATATAAAAAAAATTTTTTTACAGGCTGTAATGCTGCACCATCCGAATTTTCATCGCCCCTTTTATGTACAAACGGACAGCAGCAAACAAGGACTAGGGGCTATTTTATTTCAAATAAGTGATACCGGAGCCCACCAAGTTATTTATTTCAGCAGCCGTGCATTGAAGGGGGCGGAAGTCCATTACACTACAACAGAACAAGAAACTCTGGCCATTGTGTGGGCATGCCAGAAATTCCGGCAATTTCTTTTGGGGTCTCAAGTAATCATTATCACCGATCATCGTTGCCTGGAGTTTCTCAACAAGAGTTTCCTGACTAATGACCGTTTAATCAGATGGAGTTTGACCCTCCAACAATTCCAGTACCAAGTCCAGTACTGTCCAGGGCGGGAAAATATTGTGGCTGACGTATTGAGTCGTCACCCTGTACCGATGAAGATACAAAACCCTGAAATCAAGAACCAACCCTTGGAAGTTATGGCCACTACGACATCGAGTTCGGTAGAAACTGAACTGCGGAATTTGAGTTATTGGCAGAATATACAGTATTCCCATATCATTCATGATTTGTCCAAACCCTCGGATAAGAATCAGAAGCCACAAAGCAGATACCCCCATTTCCGGATTGAGGGAGGCACATTACAAACCCGGACCAAGGATTACAGTGCTCCTTGGAAGATCGTGGTACCCAATAGGTTGAGGGCCCTTATAATTAAACATATACACCAATCCCTGGGACATTATGGACCCAGGAAGATTGAAGAAGTGGCCCGTCGCCAATTTTACTGGCCGGGAATGTATCACCATATCACTTCTATAATCAGACAGTGCGATATCTGCGCGACTACTAAAGCTCCCAACAAGTCCTACGCGGGGAAAATAAAACCTGTGATGGCTACGAGACCGAACGAGATCCTTGCAATAGACCACTATGGTCCCTTGCCCAAATTTAAAACATTTCAGTATTTGTTGGTATCATATGATATTTTTTCCAAGTATGTTAAGGTTTACCCAGTGCGGTCTACAAACACCAGAAACGTAACTCGGGTTCTTCAGGAAAAACAATTTCAAGAGGTAGGTAAACCCGAAACCATACTTTCCGACCATGGTTCGGCATTCACCTCGAAAGAATGGAAAAACTGGGTAAAGAAGCAGAATGTAAACCATCGCCTAACGTCAATCAGAAACCCACAATCAAACCCGTGCGAGAGAGTCATGAGAGAAATCAGTCGACTTTTTCACGCGTGTTTATCAACGGATCACCGGAAGTGGGTAGAGAAACTTCAATATGTCATGGATTGCATCAATCATACCATGAACGAATCCACGGGATTCCCACCCACGCGTCTTCACTATGGTAGACCATGCCCGGATATTTTCCCTACGCTATCACCAAAGCGGGAAGTACATATAAATCCCAGCACGGATCAAGACATGGCCCGGCAACAATTGGAGCGCATGGCACAAAATAGAGTTAAAAGAGGAGGAAGGCAGCATCACAATTTTAAAAGGGGGGATCAAGTCTGGCTAAGATCTCCACGAGTCAGTAATGTACCTAGGAAGGAATTCAAAAAATTCTTCCCTCTGTATAGCGGGCCATATGAGATAGTGGAAGAATGCCATGAAAACGCTTTCCTACTGGAAGGGAAGGGTCTACGAGGTATTTACAATGCGAGACAATTAAAACCTTATATACCTCCCGACCCAGGGAGAAAGTAGAAACTACAATAAATGATAACCCGGTAAACGACCACTGTGAAATGTCTATGATGATGAGTAAAAGAACAACGGATTAATACACCCAAATTTGATAAATGTTAGGTTCGAACCCTCACCCAGACTGTTCTCCAAAGTCGATCAATTCTGTAAGAAATGTTAACCAGTGAATTATGTATAAACATTTTTTTTTGTTATTTTTTTTTAAAGTGAGAAGAAATGAAACAGACAGATCGAAGAACCGATCTTAGTTTCATGTGTTTAAGTACGGTAATTCGAACTACTATTCGCCCGCAGTGGAATTTTTCCATTTCAAGTCACAAAAATTGAGCTATATATATTTTATGTTTTGTAAATAAATATGTAGAGATTCCGTGCATAAATGTCACAAATCATGAAATAATATTCGTGTGTGCGTGGTTTGTGAATTTATATCAACTTAATTTAAAAGTTTCATTGCGGGTGTATTTGCTTAAATTTTAGCCTTTTAGAATTATACAAAGTCGTTTAAAAATACTGATCAAAAGTCACATTCCTTTGATCAGTGTTTTTAATTAAAATCTGTATTGTACAAATGTATAGAGTAATTGAGTTGTATTCGAAATTAGATAAGGAATTTATATTTGTAATTACTTTGTCAATTTAAAATTGCGTATTAAAGTTAAAGATAGCTGAAAACGGAACAATGGAAATGGATAATTGATATTGTATGGTCAAGCTGGATTGCTGAAGGCTAGAGAAAAGTAGGCGGAGCCTAAAACAAAAACCAGACAGAAAGGTCAACCGTGGCCATCGTAGAGAAAACTAACATTCTAACTTTTGACGTGGCTGGGAGTAGATCGTATCAAAAAACAGCAAAGCAGTTGCTAGAGAAATCTCTCCAACTTTTGTTAAGAAGTCCACCAGTAAACCGTAATGTCGATGGGCTAAGTGCCAGGAGCTGATCTCTGTCCCGCCAATTTGAATCTTTGTGCCGCTGACTGATCATGTTTTATGTGCTTCACAATTTCCAGCTTCCAATCTCCAAATTGACTATGCCTTCCAAGTAGATTTCAAATGCGCGCCTACGTTCGTCAGAAATACCATCGTGAGAAGCCAAGCCGGATGAAGAAGGAAGGGTAACTGTGTTACATGAACTTTTAACTTTCTCCCGAGCTTAATGTTATAAGTTAATCTGTCAATCAAATGAATCACATGTAAGTTGTTTTTGTTTCGTTTATAACGCTACTGTTTCAAACCTGTCAGTAAATTTTCTTTTCTTCTTTTCCTCTGCTCTAGTCTTTAGAAAATAGTTTATAAATATTGTATCTACTAATAATAATTCAAATGAAGACATTTATATTTTTTTCTTTTATTACTTGTGCTATAAACAAACGATGCCAATAGAAATATTTCCCAACTCTGTTTAAAGCTAGTTTATAATATTGATTATAGTTATTTTAAAAGGAAGTTCGTTGTTAAATTAAAGATTATTTCATATATTGAGTTGGCAGATATTAAATCACTTTATTATATTTTTTTTTGTTTTTTGTTTTGTCATACTATTGTAACCGATACTTCAATCTTAAATATGTAAAGGGTTTTAAATTTATTATCTTAGTTTCCTACATGAAATGAGAAATAGTTCTCAGTGTATAATTTGTTATAATCGCTACCGCCTGAACGATCTGGGGGGAGTTAGGGGTTTCAGAGTAAACTTCATTAATTATTGCTTTCGCGGTCAGTTTGATTCCGCCATGTTTTATTGGAATAGTTATATCAGCCTGTTGCGTAGAAATAGACGAATTGATTACTCAGGTTTGGTATAATTCCTTTTCAAATCCACTTCAAGCACTCGTCCTCGATGACTGTGGCAATGCCTTCCCTTCGCCGAAGTTAGCGTCTCGCCATACTACCATATGGGGAAGAAAGCAATTCTTTCCCAGGTTATCTCTTGGATCACCGGGTTTCGAAATGATCCCGGCTGGTTGTAGTGTCCCGGAGCTACTTGGGGGCATTAAGCCTTGTCAAAGTACAAGCCGCCCGGTATTCCTTTGATGCACCGCAAGTGATTACTGTAGGGCTCTTCAATCTAGGCAACCACTAGTACATCAATCTTAGATATCATAGTTATACGAAACCACCCTCCAACTATTCGTACACGCAACGGTTCGAATCTATTCGAATAAAATAACTTAATAAAAATCGTAGATAAATATTTTCAATGCTCAAATGCTCTGATTCCCTTAGCCACCCATCAATCATTTCACTACACAAATATTGGTATGAGTTTGTTTACCAGGTAAAATGATTACTAAAGACTAGTAGCTAATTATAATAGAATATTTATGGAAATCTTACCGTACTTTTGAATACTATATTTTTATGCTTTCTATTGGTTATTAAACAATTTATTTACTCTAATTTTGTGTCTTCCACTTCATTACTCTCGAAGTCTATTTAGTCACCTACTGTCTGTATTGGCAACTTAAATATATACATTACATTAATGACCGTACCGATACCCAGAGTATAATAGACCTCTATATAAAACTGTAAGTAATTTAGTCTGTGTTCTGAGTTGAGCTAGTAAAGGGATAACCCCGTGCTGTTATAAAGTCATCATCGGTTGGTCATACCGGGGTTTGGGTTTGAATTTCGTTGGCGTTTTGGAATTTATTCTTAAACGTGGACTGGGTTTGAACTCGGGTACCGTGTATGAGTAAGCGTGGTGAATTTATACCGGTACAATATATATATATGGTGGCCTGTCCATAGGCGGTCTGACCCTAAGCAGAGGTTCCAAGCCCCTACATTAGACCCTACTTGGACTCTGGCTAGATACTATTAACAGACTTACTATTTCCCAACTATATTTTTTTAATTGGATTTAGGTAAGGCTAGTATTTATCTCAATTTACTTTACACGATTAAACATTTCTACAATAAGATGTATTATATATATATAGGGTATATGAGCACAGACTTTCACATGACCAACCACTCTCCACACTATCTCATAACACTGATACCCTCGAACACACATATGTTGAAAAGATAAATAATCACCAATATATGTATTTCATGCTAAACCAGCAATCATCAGTTGGTCCAAATTACCATCTCTACACATATATGCTATAAGTGTTCAGATATATATTAAGATAGCCAAACACAGGTATATATAAGACTGTGTCTTTCAGCTATTAAATAAGACGTATTTTAAATATAATCAATGTGAGACTTGTTTACTTATAAACATCATATCCCCTTAACATTAAGCAAATAGAAAATATTTCTTCAATGGCATGAGAATACCGAGATACTTCTCCTTATTAAGTATCTACATACTCTCATGGCTAACAATAATATCCAATATATCATGTCATATCTATTTATCTATTGAGTTTTAATTCAATCACTCATTAAATTAATCTGTTATATAATTCCAGATAAACTTTGATTCTTATTATTTTTGATAATTAAGATTGGCAATAATCATAAGAATAACTTTACAATAAGGAGATCTCAGGATAATCATTGATTTTATTAATTCTTCATACTACCTATAGAACATAAAGAGGGATTTTATGGATTTCCATGCGTTGTGCACAAATTTAAAAAGGCTTATAATTTAAATCTATTAGTAAGAGATGTGTGCTCAGTAAACTGTCAGATTGCTCTAAACTGAATTGATTTCTCATTTTAATTTCAACATGAGCCCAGAAAAAAAATGCAACATTTAGAACTTAAGTAAACTTTCAAAACAATAATTTTAATAACATTATTTACAAATCATTACAATAAATATTTCCATTAACAAGTAATTTAAAATAACTGTTATAATAAAGTTGTATACAAACATACTATAATAATAATAAAACAATGAAAAATTAATATTCCGGGTGTTTATAATGAAACTAAATTAATACTCTCCCATAGCATATTGGGATATTTACCTCTATGTATATGCTTATATATCACACATCCAGTTTTTTTTTTTTATCAAACAATCATTCTCTCTTTTTTCTAAATTCATGGTCTTTTATTTCAAACTTCAAAATAATAATTGTAATAAAGTTGTATACCTAGTAATAAAGTAGCAATATCAAACAATTGAGAAAATATTGTTATAATTTACAAGAAAAACAAAATTAATATCTTTATATTTTTTATAAAAAATATTGTTTTTTGTTTATCAATTAATACATATAAACACACTCTGCCCAAATATATATTGAGCCGGATTGATTTCCGATTCAATGGTTTTATTACTAAAATTAATAAAGGAAAAACAACTTCATTTTCTTTAAATGTCTAATGCTAAAATTTGTATTTTTATTTAAAACACATACACATTTATATTTAAAGTGGATCACTATTTTGTTTATAAAATTGACTTTAAAATAGTTTACTTCCACCGCCTGTTTTCATCAATTTGATTAAAAACAGACAAGCTTGCTAATTATATATTCCTGTTGCTTTTATTGTAATTATTTTTAAAGTTAATTCTAAAAAAAAAACGGAGATTTAGTTTTGTATTTGTCATTTTTGTTTCAATTATCCCTGGTTGGAAGTCTTAAATTAGACTGAGCAGGAAATTAATATTTGCCCTGCCTGGAATATAGAATGGACAATAATGA
This sequence comes from Epiperipatus broadwayi, assembly GCA_028023455.1. Taxonomy (NCBI): domain Eukaryota; kingdom Metazoa; phylum Onychophora; class Udeonychophora; order Euonychophora; family Peripatidae; genus Epiperipatus; species Epiperipatus broadwayi. Next base: position 8,464 of record JAQFVV010000838.1, read on the forward strand.
AAGTTTTTCATGGTAAATGTAGCAAGGCAAGTATAGCCCCCGATTTTTAGAGAGGGAAGGATTCATTATTAGACACACACTTGGATTATGGCAGGCAAAGAGATACCATTGTGAGTAGCTGTTCAGATGTTTAATTCCTACTAAAAACTTAAATAATTATTTACAAACTTTGTTGCTGTGCAAGATGTCAAAATCCACCACTGTGAGTTTTGCCATCATTAGAATGTCTGGCTAATTTAAAACAAAGGACGGACCCACAACTACCAGCTCTTCTTCAGTCATGCCATGAACCTCTAAAATAAACACTGCCTCTACCTTGCCACTGGCAAAGGACCTGAAAAATGGACTATTATCAAAAGTGCGCACTCATCACTAAATCACTAGGACTCTGTCTTACCGTAAGCTAAACTTTTTCCTATTCTAGCCAGGGTAGATAAATTGCATTTAATTAAATCTCCGCTCAATCTAATGATAAATATGTTTTAAAATGGTACTAATTGTTTTTTTTTAATTATTTATTATCCGTATGTACTCTTTTCTAGTATTTAAAGTGTGTCTTGGAATCTTAGTTTTAAGATTTCAAGTTTGTTTACAATTTTCGTTTATCAGGGGGTGCATAAGGTGATGATATTTTATATGTTTAATATATACCTGATTATTTCGTTAACTATTACAAAACACATTGGCAGTTTTTGTAATCTTTATCTATTTACCTGCCCTTAGTTGTACAATAAGGAATCTTTAAACATGTTTCGTTTGCGCTGTTTGTGCAAACAACAAAATCTTTTTGCTGGCTATTTGTCAAGTTATTTCTTCGGGTTGTCTGAAAATAGTCTATTTCTTTCTGGATTACGTAAGATCGTAATCAAATATCTGTTGCTGTCTTGTAGGTGAGATCAACCATGTTTACTTTGAATGTAGTATTACGCGCAGCAGTCCTGCAGTATTTTAATGACAGTAATTAGAATATTACTGCTCGGACGTTCGCACTGGTTACATTGATTTCCGGCGGGACAGTAACTGATTTATTATCCCTGATTCAGAAAGCTAGGGTTGTTGTTTGTTTTTGTAATTTTGCAACTGGTCAGCAAGTAGATATTATCCTAACCATTTCTTATATTTTAAGTGAGAGAATTTTATTGCCAACATGTTTAATGCCTTCATGTTTGTTGTACTCTTGTGCACTCTCTGGTAAATATACGTATGTTAACATAAGTCACTTTTATATTCATGGCTAGATGTCTTTACTATATTGTCTAACTTACAAAATTAATAAATTGTTTAAATTTATTTGGCTGACATTTGTCTTTGTGCTTTGATTTCTCAACTGTCTAAATAATATTTAAGATATCTTGTTCCTCCCTGAGTGTAGTTCGGTGCCCTTTTGATTCGCATATCCTGTCCACCCTAAAATAAATGTCTAGTTCCTTTTTTCGGACTAGTGGCGCCCCCGGGGTCAGTATATGCGAATCTCAAAGATCTTTCTCCCGTTACATATATAGTAATTTTTGGCACGTCAACGTGGAGCTTCCGAGTTTTCAAACCCATGTGAGATTTTGTTTAGATGGTTCAGAAATATTTCAGGTGTAAGTGGCAAGATCTAGTCAGTAGAGGTTCGATTTTTGTTAATTATTGCATGTATTGTTGGAGCAGTTTGGTAGAACGGGGTTTTGCCTTTTTTATATGACATAAATAAATAAACAATAAATAGCGTATTTTCTAAAAAAGTCTGTCGAAGTTAATTTTTTTTTGAAGAGTTGAATATATATAGTTCGTCTTTTTCATATGACATAAATAATAAACAGTTTTTTTTTTGTTATTGTTGTTTAAAAAAAAAAATCATTCGGAGTAAATTTTCGAATTTAAAAGTAATAAAAATAGTTTGTTGTCTTCTTGCATATAAATAAATAGCATTTTATTTGCTTTGAGATTTTTTGTTTTAAAAAAAAAAGTTAGTATAGCAAGTTAACCTTGTGTAAAAATGGAAGGCAAAGAAGAAGGCGACAGGGCGGCAGGTTAGGAAGAGAGCCCTGTTTCATTTAAATACTCCCAGATAGTAGAAAAAGAAGAGAGCGAGACACAGATGATGATGAAGTTATTAATAGAAATGAAACAAAGTCAGCAAGCCTGGATGAAAGAAATACAACAAGAGTTCCTGGAAATGAAACAAAGTATAACAAAACAAAATATAGAAATAAAACAGAGTCAACAAACAATACTGGAGGGGCTGAGAGCAGAAATGAGAAGAGAAATGACAGGAAGAGTAGAAGAAAGTCAGGAAGTAGACAACATGGTCGTAAAAGATATAGAAATTGAAGTAGCACAGGATAGTACTAGGACAGAGAGGGTGGAAATAAAGTTTGAAATAAATAGAAAGTGGAGAGAGATAGATAGTGTGGTGGAGAAAGAAAATCTTGGAGACAGTTATAAGTTACCTCAAGAGATTAAAAATGAGTTGAGTAAAATAACTGTTAGTGGTGAACAGGGGTTTAAAACTAAGGAAAAGTTTTCGGAATATGATTTTAAAATAGAAATAAAAGCCATTTATAAAGCAATCTTATTCAAGGCACGTAAAAAGTCTATGGGAAATGAAGTGTTGCCATTTACTAGTGTTGATATGACTAAAAATAAAGTAGGAAAAGATGAAGAATTGGGAAGTTTCGTTAAGAAAAAGATTCAGGTATATATGCTAGAAAGCAAAACAGAACGGGAAAAAGACAAAATCATAAATTCTAGGCAGGTAAAATATAAGAGAGGGAAAGGAACTTATTTCGGAAAATTAATAAAAGGAGTAAAAGAACCGCTGGACAAAAGTTAAAGGTTCGGCTTTTAGCAATCAGACGGATTGTTTGAAAACAGACAAAAAAAAATTTTTTGTTAATGATTTATGAGAATGGATAAATGTAAGAAATGAAATATTGTTTTGGTTTTTCATGAGTGCGTTCAGCCAAATTTCTAGGGGTAGTTTTTAAAATGTTTATAGTTTAAAAAAAAGAAAAAAGTTGCAGGAATGTTTTTTTTTGATCACGTGTTGAGGCAGTTGAGCCAGATTGATTTCCGATTCAATGGTTTTATTACTAAAATTAATAAAGGAAAAACAACTTCATTTTCATTAAATGTCTAATGCTAAAATTTGTATTCTTATTTAAAACACATACACATTTATATTTAAAGTAGATCACTACTTTGTTTATAAAATTGACTTTAAAATAGTTTACTTCCACCGCCTGTTTTAATCAATTTGATTAAAAACAGACAAGCTTGCTAATTATATATTCCTGTTGCTTTTATTGTAATTATTTTTAAAGTTAATTCTAAAAAAAAAAGCGGACATTTAGTTTTGTATTTGTCGTTTTTGTTTCAATTATCCCTGGTTGGAAGTCTTAAGTTAGACTGAGTGGGAAATTAATATTTGCCCTGCCTGGAATATAGAATGGACACTAATGAAAGTTTTGCACGGGAAATGTAGCAAGGCAAGTATAGCCCACCAATTTTTTAGAGAGGGAAGGATTCAATATTAGACACACACTTGGATTATGGCAGGCAAAGAGATACCATTGTGAGTAGCTGTTCGGACATTTAATTCCTACTAAAAACTTAAATAATTATTGACAAACTTTGTTGCTGTGCAAGATGTCAAAATCCACCACTGTGAGTTTTGCCATCATTAGAATGTCTGGATAATTTAAAACAAAGGATGGACCCATGACTACCAGCTCTTCTTCAGTCATGCCATGAACCTCTAAAATAAACACTGCCTCTACCTCAAAGGACCTGAAAGATGAACTATTATCAAAAGTGCGCATTTGTCACTAAATCACTAGAACGCTGTCTTACCATAAGCTAAACTTTTTCCTATTCTAGCCAGGTAGATAAATTGCGTTTAATTAAATCTCCGCTCAATCTAATGATAAATATGTTTTAAAATGGTATTAATTGTTTTTTTTTAATTATTTATTATCCATATGTACTCTTTTCTAGTACTTAAAGTGTGTCTTGGAATCTTAGTTTTAAGATTTCAAGTTTGTTTGCAATTTTCGTTTATCAGGGGGTGCATAAGGTGATTGTATTTTATATGTTTAATATATACCTGATTATTTCATTAACTATTACAAAACACATTGGCAGTTTTCGTAATCTTTATTTATTTACCTGCCCTTAGTTGTACAATAAAGAATCTTTAAACATGTTTTGTTTGCACTGTTTGTGCAAACAACAAAATCTTTTTCCTGGCTATTTGTCAAGTTATTTTTTTGGGTTGTCTGAAAATAGTTTATTTCTTTCTGGATTACATAAGATCGTAATCAAATATCTGTTGCTGTCTTGTAGGTGAGATCAACCACGTTTACTTTGAATGTAGTATTATGCACACCAGTCCTGTGGCATTTTAATGACAGTAATTAGAATATTACTGCTCGGACGTTCGCGCTGGTTATGTTGATTTCCGGCGGGACAGTAACTGATTTATTATTCCTGATTCAGGAAGCTAGGGTTGTTGTTTGTTTTTGTAATTTTACAACTAGCCAGCAAGAAGATATTATGCTAACCATTTCTTATATTTTAAGTGAGAGAATTTTATTGCCAACATGTTTAATGCCTTCATGTTTGTCGTACTCTTGTGCACTCTCTGGTAAATATACATATGTTAACATAAGTCACTTTTATATTCATGGCTAGATGTCTTTACTATATTGTCTAACTTATAAAATTAATAAATTGTTTAAATTTATTTGGCTGATGTTTGTCTTTGGGCTTTGATTTCTCAACTGTCTAAATAATATTTAAGATATCTTGCTCCCTGAGTGTAGTTCGGTGCCCTTTTGATTCGCATATCCTGTCCACCCTAAAATAAATGTCTAGTTCCTTTTTTCGGACTAGTGGCGCCCCTGGGGTCAGTATATGCGAATCTCAAAGATCTTTCTCCTGTTACAATATATATATATATATATATAGTGTTAAATACATCATTATACATTTTATTCTAGGATATTGATCATATTTGTTCATTCAAATCACAAATAATATTTAATAGCAACATAACTTTTAAATAATTACTGATATCAACAATTGAATTAATTTACTTATTATTTCCAACTATTCATTGATTGAATTCCTCCCTCCTTTACTGTACAAACAATTCATAGATTAAGACATAAATACAAACCTTAGGAACAACTTCTCTTTGTAAACTACCAGCTAAAAAAATAACTAAATTTTTCTAGCATTCTGATCATTTCACACTGCATAAACTGATTATCACTTTTATTTTTTCTTCTTTCTCTGAAGACTCTGCTTATTCCAAGATTTGCAAGGCATTGGGTTATTGCAACAGTAGTCATTCCTTTTGTTTTTTGTTTAGTAATAGAAGATTATTTATGGCTTGCCTTATCCAATCTAGATGACAGATATTTCCATCTATTCTATACAGCACACTTATGATTTCAATCAAATCTATATAGATCATTCAACATTTTTCTTTTAAAACACTATAGAAAGTAACATTCCCACTGGTATTGTCCAGAGTTTCTTACTCCTCCAATCAAACTTATTGCATTCAGGATTTTATATGCAGCCAAATACTTTTGATTCTTTCAATTCCTGCCTATATGTTTGATGACTGTCAATTTACATGCATTTAGAAGTTTCCTCATCATTTTTCAGAAGGATCCTATTTATAAACATTATTGCAAAATCTCAATAATAAGTTATATTTTGTGAAATTCATTCTTAAGAAACAGTGAAATAAGAAATTTATTCCATTATAAAATAAACCGTTTTATCACATCTGTACCAGAATTCCTTATCAGAAGTTCTTTACAATGTTGGTAAACCAAATAAAAATTCTTCTAAAAAATTGCATCATCCTATAAGCTATAAAGACAATTAACTTAGAATGAAGAAATCACTACCTGGAGCCAATTTGTTCACTAAGCTGCTTGAGCTTCACTGATTGCAGGATCTAGAAAAAAAAAACTTTTCTACAAGAACTTAAAAAAAAAAAAGAAGTTTTCCCAGCAATAATAAAATTCCACTTATTTTTTTTTTTTATGCAAGCATATTTTTCTTTGTTTAAGAACTTTTATTGATAATAAGTTTACTGGCCAGGTAAAACGAATTTTAATGATATTGATTTTATTGGTATATATAGGTGCACATACAGTACAAGGTGTGAATGCATAAATGTTTAGATAGTTAGAACACACTGTATTGTTTATGTTTCAAATGATGAGAATAAACTAAAGGATTCCATCATTATATGTAACTTGAGTGCTTAGGATTATATCCTTTTGTCTGTTTCATTTACCTGAAGATTTTAATTAAATTTCATAAAAGCTTTCATGTAACAACATTTATTTACAAAACTATTTGTAACCACTTCAGAAGTTGAATGTTAGAAATTGATCGGAGCCATTTTGCTTATTATTATTAGCAATGTAAATAAAATTGGATGATTTTTCATAAGTTCATATTAGTGATTTATTTGTTCAATTACATCAATTGACAATCACATTATTATTATTGACCCTGAGTTCATTAATCATTTATTATTTTTTTATTTTAATTGTATTTGAAATTAATAAAAATACTCTTTAACTTTAAGTGTACAATTATTGTAGAACCTCATTTTCGGTTAACATTTATGAAGGATTTCACAGATCTTACAGTTAGTAATTTTATTCAACAAAATTTGAATAGACTATTGCGCGAGTCTCAACAGGTAAATCCAGTTTGGTAAAAATTGCCACCTGAACCTAAAGGACATCTCGTTTGCTCACACGTTCTATTACAATATATATATATATAAACTACAATTAAATTAATATTACTATATTTATTATTTTGTTTTCAATCTATTGAAATAATATCTAGGTGATAATTCTAAAATCAGAATACTATATGTTTCTATTAGTCAAGAATAATTATTTATATGTCTTTATTACTATTACTATTTAATTAATAAAATTATTAACCATCATTTTAAATTATTACATTGAATTTTTTATTTTCTCGTGTGTCAAAGCATCGGCTGGGAAGCGAACCCGGGACAACTGCTTGTAAGACAGCTGTACTAACCACTCGGCCACCAACGCTTAACTACATTGAATTTATTTATTATATTAAGTATTTTGTGTTTTGCTCTTCTACATGCACCTTTGACAGAATCTTGCTACTTAAATGACTAGAACAAACCAATAGTAAAATTTAGTGTATAGACATAGATTTTGTATAATTCTTTGTAGAATTACATAAATAGTGCCTAAAGTATAAGAGATATATTATTATAAATTGGTTCCATAACATTGATAAAAATTACTTTAAAATGTTCAATTCTATTAACATATATATGACTATTATGTTACTTATGGTCAGTATATTCATGACATCAGATGACATATAATTGAGTTGATTATCATTATAGTGATAGAAAATTTCTTTAACATAATATATACTTATTTTGTGCAACAATTATAAAGATGCACTAGCATTATGCCTTCACAATCGTGTATGAATGATTATTTCTCTCATTCCATTTACAACATTGTTGGAATTTTCTTAATAGGAATGGTTATATACTAACTTGGTTTATGTCTTAGTTTTATAACAATAATGATTAGTGTAAGATTTTATGTTATACAGTATTTAAATGCAGTTTAAAATGACTGCACATGTTGAATATTTGTTGTTGGCTATGACTATCTATATTACATTCCTTTACAAAGGATGCTTAGTAAGTGGCTAGAATTATATTTTTACATACATGCGGTTTCTTACTTTTCCTCACTGTGCTACACTGATAATTAAATTGGTTAATTATAATAATTTCTCCATTATTCTATTTCTCCTTTACTTTATCATCTTGTGCTATTTTGTTGTTAATACATGTCGATGTAAATAATACTTCTCATAGTTTCACTTAATTTTAGACAAAGCAATAGCAGAAAAAACATGTTAGTATATCTACAGCTTTAAAAAAACTAATTGAATAAATACTGTTGAAGATAAGCATTTATGAAGCACTAGTGTTTTTTATAAAATCTGATCTGATTGTATAATTATAATTAGGGGTCTTCCTAATTTTATATCTCTGTTCTTTCACTCATGAACACAGCCATAAGTTATTTTAATAAGACTGTATTTCCCATTTCCTGTTATAGTACAGCTTGTCTTTATAGAAAGCAATGCTTATTACTTCAGATTTACTTTCAAATGCCTTTATTTGTGCCTCAAGACGATTCAAGAGGCATAAGTTTTACAATGCAATCAACAAGAATCATTACAAAGAAATTTAGGGAGTGTCGGTGCATGTCAAGTGCATCCGCACCCATATACTTGATTCAATGCATATGATTTTGAACATTCAAGTATAAATGTATGGATAGGTGAGTGGGATATTAATAGTTCCAGAAGTGTAGTGACACAAAATTCACCTGCCCTTCCAGACTTACACACATAAACCCAACTTCTTATGCTGAAATTATTGTTCATAAAACTGTCCAATTATACATGTCCATTTCTCCATTAGTTATTTGGAGACAAAAATGTTGTTATATTAACAGCAATGTTACACTTTCAGAACACTTCTATTTGTGTCTCATTATTATTTGGGGCCATAGCTTGAAAGAAACAAGGCAACCGCTTCAGTTGCAGTGGGAATATTGTCCTTGGATTGTCTAATTGTACAAGTCTATTTCACCATTTGAGCATTCCCAGTACTGTTATAAATGAGAAGGTGTTTGGATTGTCCAATTGTACAAGTCTATTTCACATTAAAGCTCTCCCAGTATATGCTTATTTCTTGGTTTGCATGGCATACCACTTGCAGATCAATCACTTTCCCTTCTATCTATTCCTAATCTTTTATTAATTTGTTCAGGCTTAACTATCTTCATTTCTTAGAATTTATCATCGTGATATGTTAGTGCTCTTTGGGTTGTTATAATTTCTAATTACTAATATATCGATTTATTTATTATGTAAGGTAAGCACTACACTAGGCAAGGCATGGCCCTAGTTTGACCTGGTTCCAAGTCTGATCAGTTAGCCATGGCTGGCATGTCCTCTTGTCATGGTCCTTGGTGTCATTTAACAATTTGAAGTATAATACCTCAATATTGCAATCAATACCCTTTTCAAAGGTTACCTTATTTCATGCCAACCAGATGACAAAGTTAACATAAGTTGCCAATCTAACACTGCCAAAGGAGCCCTTTTTAAAAGCTTTCACCATATCCACCCAGGCCCAGTCTTTATCTGTGGTCTTTTGCAATGCCAGGTAGCATAGTTTATTCCAGGTCTCACATTCCTGAAGAATGTGGGAAATTGTTTCATTGGTTTTCTTGCACAGAGGGCATATCGGATCCATTTTATACCTCCGCTTGTGGTGGAGGAATGCAGCCGTTGGTAGGGCCTCGGGGTTAACTTTAATTATAAAGTCTACTAATTTTGCCTCCAGCTTCCAGAACTTTGTTAACCCTGCAAGCCGCTTGATCCCTAGCTGAAGTCTGGTCTTAGTGATGGGACTGCTACCATTGATTAGAGCATGGATGTCCCAATAGGAAAACTTGCCATTGAAAAGGGAATTGGACATTGTTACATTTTTAGTCACGAGTGTGACCTGTTGCTGTAACCAAATGTTACCCTTTCTGGGGGGGGGGGTCAGTGGGTTCAACCTCATTTATTGGTAGGGGGCTTTCCATTTTTATTATAATAAATATATTTTATGTATTGTTATTCTTTTCAATAAACTGCAATCTATTATCCACAGTAATGACCCTATAATAAATAAATACTGCAATGTACACATTTTATAGAAAAATGAAGATTTTACAAAGAGGGAAAATGCTGTACTGAATTTGAAAAAATGTTATCCAAAATAGTATTATATGCATATAACATTTTCATGACCATCTTACTTTAATAAGAGAATTGATATTTTGTTAACAATTTAATTGTTATCTATTTGCTTGTTCTTTTAAATGTGAAGTCATTTTTTAATTATTTATTTATAATCCTAACTATGTACTAGCAAAATAGAATCATGACTTTTATATAATTTTTATTAGAAGATTTTTTTTTCTTTTTTTAAACTTATTTATGTGTTATATAAAAATAAATTAATTAACCTTGTATTATTTTTACACTTATATTTTTTTTATTTTGCATTATATTTTTCCTGTTCAATTGATTGTATTGGATTTTGATTTAGAGTGTTAACCTAAAATATTTCTCCTTAAATATGAATATTTTAAAATATACTAGAATAAATAAATATTATAATGAGATTCTAGAAATAATTATGTTCATTTCAGCACATATCACTATTTATATTTAAGACTAATACCTTGATTTGAAAAGCGAATAATGATCTCCAATTAAGCATTTACAGCATATCTAGAAAAAAAAACTTTATAATGTAAAAACATCCATTGTAAAAAAGGCAGATCAAGTCATAAATATCTGACCATTACCGATGCTAGTTCTTTATATCTTTCTACCTATCATTATAATATCTTATTTGTAACTACGGCTGATATTATAATGATTGAAAAGAGTTCACAGCAAAAAACTTTTGGATCAATTTTATCTATTGTAGTCATTAACCATATATCCTTTGTATTATCATCACAAATTTACAAAACAAAAGTATAAAATAATATTTCCGAAAAATTAATCACGGCTATTATGCACTGCTACGCTTCAAAAAACAACAACAACAGAAAAATATTTGCATTAAAATACTAATGACAATTACTTTTTAAGAAAAAAGTTACAACAGTTATATGTACTTGTGTACGCACATTCACATAAAAATATCGATTTTATTTTAATATCAATATCTGAGAGATTCAAATTTTAAAATTGATTTTTTTTTTTTCAAAAGACGAAAGTAAAATCTAAAATGATATAGAAAGCAAAGAGTTAAACTTAACCGTCAATAAATTTAAATGATAAAATATTATATAATGCACTTCTTAGATATGTCTTATCATAAAATCCTCATAAAACAAGATACAAGATAGATATATTTATTTTTATATTTTTAAATGCTCAAAGAAATCTGGGGGAAAAAATGCCAGCAAAAATCTATAGTAAATGAAATAATAGCGCAAACATTTTTGTGCTAAGTAAAATATTCACTGTCAGTTTATAACAATAAGATAAATATTCAAATATAAAAATATCTAAGTGCTACTATTTATATTGGGAAAAAAAATCTTCTTCACTGGAATGATTAAAAAGAATTCAAAAGATTTAGATTACAAATAAGTGTTGAATCTGCACTATTATATAAAATTCACAATAATCTATCTATCTATCCATTCATCTATATATAATGTTTGAATAGAGTAATAACTAAATAATTAAATTTTGGTAAATGTTTAAGCATTTAATTAGTAAAATTTAATTGATATAAAAGTAGCAACAGATTATAAAGAATTTACAAGTCTATATATAAACCCACTTCTCAGAAACATAGATTCTCTACTACCCGGAGTCTTCATTCCAGAATTGAAAAAAATATATAAAAGCAATAGCGTATATGGACGATGTACTTGTCATCCTTCCGTCCAAGAAATACCTACCACGTCTATATCACACCATCAACTCCTTCTCTAACGTTTCTGGCCTCAAAATCAACACCAGAAAATCATCTACCTGGTGCATCCTAACAGGGAAAAAAATAGCATCAAACTATCATGCTGATCCTCAAAAATTTCTGGAATTTCCGATATACAAATCGCAAACAGCCATGTCGAAAGAACTCCAAGATAACATAATTCAAGCAACCGAAAAAATAACAAATACCCTGTCAGGAGTCTATCTCTCTCTACAGGGAAAAGTGGCTTTATTGAACATGAAGGTAATGAGTAGAATTGCCTACTATTTGCCTGTTATGTCCACACCTAATTCCTTCATTAAAAAATCAACAGACTATGTGCAAGGCTCTTCTGGAGGAATAAAACAGTGGCCATCAGCATAGACAAAATGCAGTACTATCGCAAATATAATGGTATGTCACTACATGCCATCCCAGCCATACTCATACAAAAAACACACACCCTTCTACACAATCTAGGAATCAAATATGGCTACACACAAATACTAGCAGCAGTACAGCCAACAGATACACCACCTCCAAAAAGAAAGAGCTGGCTTTATACAAAAGCTCATAATATACAGTGCTATGATAAATTTACAATAGAATGGCTTAAAAAAAATAAACATTTGGGAAGTGCATCAGTTAATAAACCCAGATCCACACATCCAAAACCCAAAACTGGGCTTAACCAACCACAGGATAACCTCATTATTTAAATATTGGGCTCTGGAGCCCAAGTACCTTGATTTCATAATCAAAATAAATCTTGAAGCTATGCCAACTCTATCCTTCCTTTGTCATAGATGGCATATCACAAAGGTAGATCCGATGTGCCCCAGATGTCATAGAGAGGAGGAGTCCTACAACCACATCATTACAACATGTAATGCACTGGGAACAGTGAAACAAATAATATATAACATCATCAAGACAGACTACTATACTATAATCTCGCTGCAAAAAACATCAAAACTAAACAATTCCCAGTCATCAGATTATCAATTTTTATAACATATTCAATCTGGTTTGTGAGGTGTAAAATGACATATACACAGCCTCACCCAGATCAAAATGCCTGCTTTATGAAAACAATGGAAAAAATTAAGAAGAGAGATCAACTATTGTCATCAAAATTTATTTTTGAAGAGACTTGGAAGCTATACAAACTTCCCAACCACTCAAATATACATAAATAATCACATCAACTGTCAACATTGGTCAATACTATATAATTTGAGTCTTTCAAATTTCAATTGTTTAACAATAGTCTCAATCATTTCAAATGCGTGTTGTTGCTTTTTTTTTATTCCTTTAATTATGTTTTTTATACAAAAATGTAACCTTTATTAGACCTAATAAAATTTGTTTTAAAGTAAAGTCTGTTATTTTACATTATTAATGATATATGCAATTATTTTTGGATGACTTAAAAGAAGATAGACAAAAATTAAAGATTTTTTTTTATTATTAAAAAGATTTCTATTTTGATATTTTTTAATATAAAAAAACGTCAATAACAATTAGCCAAAATAAAAAAAATAGTTTGTTATTTATTTTATGATAAATAATATGATGCTTTAGCATAATTTTTGGTAAGTATTTCTAAACTATGTGGAAATACATATCATAGATTAATTTAAATTTAAAGTAATTAAATGAAAAAATAGTTCTTAAAATAAGTATATAATTTTATTAAATAATATTTATCAAACATTCTCAATAGATATAGTTTTGTGCTATATATTAAAATGTTGCACAAAAGCAGAAAAGGCAAACTTTATACATGGTAATATATTTACACGAAATGCAGAAGTCTCTTTCTTTACAGGAATTTCTGATAAAAAATATATTTTATTTAGTATCATAATTTACATTAAAGATTATCTGTGGTTAATAAAAAAAACATCAAAGTATTTTGAAAAGTAAGAACAAAATTTATTAAAACAAAAGTCATGAGTCTTTGTTCATCATAGCTTTGACTGATTCAGAAAAAATAATGTAGACTACAGAAGCAGTATCCATAGTGATATTTATAATTTTTAATTTTGATTTGCAGTATAATAATATATCATATTTATTTTTAAATAATGACTGTATACTAAATATTTTAGGATTCTAAATCCACAAGATGACTTTTCATATGTAACTTATGATATTGATTTTTTTACATTTTCATCAATAATCTATTCCGGATAAAATTAAGTAAATAAATGAATCCTAATGAGCAATGGTGTCAATACCTAAAGAGTCCCACAACTTATTTTTGACTACTTGGTATTCATTTATATCAGAAAATTTTTTTGGTAAAGTTAATTATAGATTAAAATAAATACAAATATCATTTGATAAGTTAATTATTTAACAGATGTTAAGCCTCAATTTTTTTATATATATATATTTATGTTAAGCCTCAATTTGTTTCTAAGTTTTAAGAAATCAACTGCATTTTCATCCATTGTCTTAAAACTTTATACCTGAAGTAGACTAATGTAAAAATGTATGTCATTACTATAAAGTTCTAGTTTCTTTATTCATGCAAGTTGAATATTTGCAAGCTTTAAAGAATGACAAATGGACTGTAGAATAAAGTTATCTTAATAAGTATCTACATTGTTCGGACAAATATTTAGTAAAAAAGATAAATTTAAAAAAAAAAACTGATTTTGGGTCTGAGTTGTGTCAGAAAAGTAATGTGTTTGTATTTTATATATTTTTTTCTATAATGCTTTTAATAATTGTTTCGAGAAAATATATTTTAATTATCAAACTTTTTACAAATGCAATGACACAGCTAGAGAAATGGAGAGAAATAGCAAGGAAAAATTTTATTCAGTATTCAATACATCAAAAATTGAAAACGGAATATATAAATATATTTTAATTATCAAACTTCTAATAATATGGAAAAACAGTTTAGATAAATGGAGAGAATTAGTGAGAGGAATTTTTATTCGTATTTAATACAACAAAAATCAAAAATGAAATGTAGATAATAACCATTAAAAAATTTCTACTGCTCAGAATATATTCTATATATCTATATAAAATTAGAAATATATTTTCATTATCAACTAAATATATTCTTTTATACTTTTATTTTTATTGTTATTCTACTAATATGAGCAAACTCAATTCACAATTTTACTCACATTAGTAAAATAAAAAAATGTATTATTTTAATTATCAACTATAATACACTCTTTTAATCTAATAATGTGGTTAGTTTCAAAACAAAACTAAAATAAACCATAAAAGAAAACTTATCTTTACATGTTTCTAAAAGATGATTGTGCATCATTATTTGTCAAATTAAGGTGTGAGAATTTAATGCTTAAATCCATAATTTCTGAGCCTTTTATACTCATCAAAATACAAAAGTGATATATCTTTAAATTTGTGCTTACTATATTACTTTCTGAGATATCTCCCAACTTAGGATTCTCATAGTTCAAGATAAAAACTTTAACTTTTTTGTATTGCTCGTGTACTGTTAAGTTCTCTTTTCTTTCACTAGTGTTCTTTGAATGAAACATTTTCCCCTATGCTCTTGTGTGGAGATTGACTACAATTTGTTCTCCCTGTTGTATTATTTAACTTGTGTTGATAATCTATCAAAGACTGGTGTTTGTTCATCTTTAAAGCATATAGCTTTTTTATTTATGATGATAGACAATACACTGTAAACTTTGTGGCAAATATGTGTATGTTTTAATTGATCTTTTTTACTGTTTATTTTTGCTAATTTTCAGGCTTAAATGTACTTTCCAAGTTAATTTGTATTTCATTTGCTTTTTTAAATATTATTCTTGTCTAAAGGAGTAGTATGTTAATTATATATTATTTCTTAAAGTTTATTACATGATCATTAATTTGTATCTGTGTTTGCTATAATTATATTTTTACACTACACATTGGTGCAATTAAATTCTAACAGTCTACATTGTGATTTCATTCTCCAATTAAATAAAAAGAGCATGGCTGCTTGATCTGCTATTTGTATAGATTGTTTAGATTGACATTTTTGTTTATTTACTTTAAAGTCATAATTATTTCAAAATACAAGAATTGCCATATCTTGTGAATATACTGGTTAAAAAGGAATGACAATCCCATATGGATCCATTAGTTTTTTAAAATCATTGAAAAATTAATTTGAGAAAGCATTTTTCAAAACAGTAGTATATATTTTTTACCTATTTTTAGTTCCTTTGATTGGTCATAAAATTCAAGTACTATATATATATCTATATATTGAACCGGATTGATTTCTGATTCAATGGTTTTATTACTAAAATTAAAAAAAGGAAAAACAACTTAATTTTCATTAAATGTCTAATGCTAAATTATTTTTATTATTATTTAAAACATATACTCGGTTATATTTAAATAGGGCATTTTAATTTTTGTTTATAGAATTGATTTATTTTAAAATAGTTTACTTTCACCACTTGTTTTAATCAATTTGATTAAAAAACAAGCAAGCTTGCTAATTATATATTCATGTTGCTTTTATTTTTAATCATTTTTAAAGTTATCACATGATTACATTTCCTATACTAGCACATTAATTGTTGATAAACAGAGCAAAACTCTCCATACAGTATTGCCACCTGTGCTAAACAGAGTAATTAATGGATGCCAGAAGGCTTGTGCATAAAATCCCCATCTAATGCCTACTCATCCAATATCCCCAGACTGACGAAGGCCACAAGCCAGAAACTAGTCTGGGGATATTGGATGAGTAGGCATTAGATGGGGATTTTATGCACAAGCCTTCTGGCATCCATTGATTACTCTGCTTAGCACAGGTGGCAATACTGTATGGAGAGTTTTGCTCTGTTTATTTTTAAAGTTAATTCTAAAAGTGGAGATTTAGTTTTGTATTTGTTATTTTGGTTACAATAATCCCTGGTTGGAATTCTTAAATTAGATTAAGCGGGAAATTAATATTTGCCCTGCCTGAGATATAGAAAGAGACACTAAGGAAAGTTTTTCGCGGGAAATGTAGTGAGGCAAGGATAACCTGCCAATTTTTGAAAGGAGAGAGATTAAATATTTTAGAGGACATTTGGATTATCGCCTGCTGAGAGTTATACATTTTGGGTAGCAGTTTGGACATTTAATTCCTGCTAAAAAAAACTTGCAATTATTGACAGACTTCATTACTGTGCAAGATGTTAAAATCTATCGCTATGAGTTTTGCCATCATCAGAATGTCTTGCTAACTTAAACAAAGGATGGACCCACACCTTCCAGCTCTCCTTCAGTCATGCCATGAGCCTCTAAAAAACACTGCCTCTACCTTGCCACTGTCAAAGGACCTGAAAATGGTCTAAAGATAAACATGCACACTCTATGCGAACTGTGCTTTACCGTAAGATAAAATTTTCTTTTATTCTTTCCAGGGTAAAATTTTTTAGTTAAATCTCCACTCATTCTAATAAATCTGTAATCTAAATTAATATTTAACCTCATATTGATTAGCTACATTTATTCTCTTTTATTGTACTTTGCCGTGTGTTTTGGAATCTTAAGATTCCAAGTTTGCATTCAATTTTTGTTTATTGGAGAGTGATGTGTGAGTTTTTCTATTTTTATGCCTAACTTTTACTAAATACTTTGGCAGTCATGCATATTTTGAATGCTTACCTGTAATTATTTTAGTAGCCTGAATTCATTTTAAATACTGTGTTTGCACTTTTGCAAACCACCAAATCTTTTGGCTGGTGACTTTATTTTCATAGTCTTAGTTTCTTATATTTTTGAAAGCTGAAATGATAATTGTTTTGCTTTGTAATTTTATAAGTTGCCAGCAGAAAGCAATATTTATCCCTTTCATAAATTACAGGTGAGAGTGACTTTTGCTGCTAAAGTATTTATAGCTTTCATATTTTCGTACTCATGTACACTCTCTGATAGATTTATTTTGTATTTACTTGTATAGCTTAAAATTTATCAGAGCGTATACCCAAAACTTGTGTCATAAATTTATTTTTTAATTATAATTATTGGTAATTCGTTTTCTTTAAATTCTGGGGCAGATGTAACTGATTTTCTAATGATTTACTTGTCTCCTATTGAGACCTTTAATTCTTAGATTAGTTTCCGCCAATCATTTGGTTGGGGATTTTCCAGTTTTAATTGTTTGTTTTCCTTTCATTTTCAATCATATTTTTCAGTTGTTCTTGAGATGGATCAATCACCTTTATTTTAAATGTAATAATAGGTGAAGCTTCTACCGACAGATGACATTCATGGTCCGACACCTTTTTCAGATCTCAGAAAGCTTGCCGGCGCTGGTTTCAGTGATTTGTTTCAAGAATGTATTGTTTAAGTATCTGAAAGTGAAATCCAATGTTTTGGTGAATCTTCTGCTAAATGAAATTGCTTCCTCCCTGTAGAATTCGTTATTAGAGAGTCGGTGAATCTGCCAGAGAATTGCCTTTTCGTCTTTCTGGTACATGCCTGAAATAACCCTATTGATTTTCGTGTAAACTTTTTCTTAAAAGTTATTTTGCTCTTAAATAAAAATTTCAAAATTTGTTTAAACTTAATTTCACTGATGTTTGTATTTGTGCTTTGCTTTCTCAATTGTCTAAACAATATTTAAGATATCTTGTTTCTCCCTGCATTTAGTCCAGTGCATTTCGGTTCGCATATCCTGTTCACCCTTAAAATAAATGTCTAGTTGATGTGATGTGATGTGATGTATTATGGCTTCTCCTTAAACGAAGTCAAGAATATCTCAGCAATTATGCCCAGATAAACCTGTTAGCCACTTTCTTTTACATTCCCCACTCTAAATTTACCCATAATCTGCTCTATCCCATTTCCACAACATAATTTTTGTCAACTCTATAACCTTTATATCTAAATCCCCCTTATCTTTTCCCAAACCCAGCATAAAAACCAATAATTCACTTTCTGTATAATCATTCTTTTCATATTTATTTTTCCACAACTTCATTATATGTACCTTTTCTGTTTTCAAACATTTACATTCAATTAACAAATGCCTAATATTTTCAATTCCTTCCTTACATAATTTACAAAATAAATCACCCATATTTTTCCATTTACATGTATATTCTTTTGTAGCTAAAGATCCTGTTCGAGCCTTAAACAATAAACTGCTTTCCTTACTATTATCATATATTAACTGACACCTAATATTCTGTTTATTTCTATATATATTTAAACTCTTTTTACTCTCCATACTATTTCTCCATCTCTCTAACTCCCTAGTCTTTATTAATAAATTTATTCTTTTATCCCATTCCTTACTACTATAACACTCAATAATCCTCTTAACACAATCATCCCATCTTTTGTACTAGTGGCGCCCCTGTGGTCAGTATACGTGAATCAAAGATCTTTCATCCGTTACAATATGTTGGTACACTAAGTATTATGCAAAACACTGTTCTATACAGATTGTTTGTACTGATACTTTGTATAAAGAACAGATGAAATCTGAGATTTCTAAACTGATTGATCAGTTAATAAAAACTGTTCAACAAATTTAAAAATTATCTTGGAATTATATTGTTGCATTTCTCTGTGATATATTGTAGTAGCTCAAAAGTCCACTTTATTATTGAGCACACATGATTTTTTAACACTGAGGTAGCAAAAATATCAAGTGTCTTAAATTACCAAACTTTGTTTTTTTTTAAATCTTGGAATTGGATTTTGGTTATTGATATTATAAGAATTTTTAATAGAATCAATGAGGAGAGTTGATGATTTTGTTATTTTAACATTACAAAACATAATCATTAGATTTATTTTCCACAAATAGAAAAGGTTAATAAAAAAAGCACTGTGTAAACAGACACAGACAGTAAATATGTGTTTTAAAAATGATCTATCTTTGTAAATAATGAAGCACTTTTTTTTTACTCAGCAATTTAGCAGGTTTCTAATATTAAATGTAGATGCTTATTTCCAACAAACATAAGCAAAACCAAAGAAGGTTGTTATATATTTACTTTTTTGCACATTTATATTTCATCTGCCATAAATTCAATTATGTTTATGATCTATTTAGTTTACAAAACAAATTCTCCAAGTTATTCAATTTATTAGCCATACATATGGTTTTTTTTTCACATTAGTAGAACAAAAGTATATAATATAATTTAGCTGTTCACATGACATATATATTTTGTATTTACATGAAATAATAATATGTGAGTTATCAATAGTAATATCACAAAAAATATAACTTTTTACAATCAGTTATACTACCGGATTTGATCAAGTAGTATGATTTTAGCTAAAATATATTTCTCACATGATGAACTAATTATAAAGATGGTTAAAAAATTTAACATTGTATTTTGTTCATGCTCCACTTGCAAGTGAGAAATTAAATATGCGATACAAAATAATTAATTAATTTAAGATATATTTTTACAAAATGAAATTTATTTTGCTCTATGAAAAATGCTAATCATCTCCATTTCTGTCATATTTATTTCAAAGCACAGCAATACTAAAGCCACAATTTACATTAGACTCAATTAACAAATTTTCCAATAGCTGGAATCTTTTAAGCAGTGCTTCCCACTTTTTGCATTTTTTTGAAGTTATTTAAAAATGGTTACAATTTTGATGCATACTGCAAATTACCAATATTTTTCAAACAATCAGGTACCAAGAAGCAAAAATTCATAGCCAAAAAAAAATAAAGAGTATTATACAAGATTCATCAAGATGGATGCAATATTTGTTGAGTTATTAAATAACAATCAAACTTTCACATTTATATAATGATAAGGTAAAAATTATCATATTATCAGGATCTATATTCAAGCTTTAAAAAAAGACACTATTTCTTATTATCATCATATAATGTTTAAACTTATGATAAAATGGTTATATCTACACATATGCATATATATATATATCAATGATGAAGCATGACTTTTTTAGGAACGAAAGCACACTACATAAATCTTTTTTTAATAATGTTTTTATTTTACTTGCTGCAATAATTTTTACATAATAGTTAATATATAAATATTACATACATCTAGAAAAATCTGGAACTCTTTTATTGATATTTTTATTTTCTAAGTGCTTTTAACATTCTTAAGTTTTAATTATTAATTACATTTTAGCATTGTTTGAACTAATGTGAATAATGCTATGGTCAAACTCATTATTTGCCTTATGTAAAAACAGTTCAACTGTTGGTAAAAAATTGAAAGTTAACAGAAATTCTATACAAAAAATAATGAATTTGAATAATTCATTCTTCTTTCTTTATGTTTAGCAAAATACTTTAAACAATTTTTTTATGTTTGTATGTGCAACTTGTTGGATCAATTTTGTGAAGTTGAATATGTACTTATTTTAGGAAATTTTTAAAATTGAATTCTAGTTAAAGTTTTTGAACTTTTTAGTGCATTCTTAATGGAAGCATTCATTCTGTTCAATACATATATATTTAAAAACTTATTTTCTATAACTGCTTATCTTTCTAATGCTCTGCTTTTTATTAGTGATAATATTATTTATTATGATCTCTTTATTGCAGTGATCAACAATTATCATATTATATTTATCCTACTTTTTATACAGATATATTGATGCAAATTCTTTATCCAATTACTTAACACTTTTATTTTTTTTCACATTTTTGTTTGCTCTTTTTTTAAAATGCAGTTAAAAATTATTTTACATATTTTGCAACTATACCTAAATGAATTATTTTTATTCTTTATACAAAAATTTAATCTCAGTTATTTTATTTGCAATCTACATATTCATTTTCAAAGGATGTTTTTCTATTTCTCTTTAAATTTTCTCTACTATTGCTAACATTTTTTATGACATTTTCACATGTTAACTGCAATTCTCATTCATGTAATTCTTACTATATCATAATTATTATATAGAAATAGTGTTCCTTAACTACTTTTATAAAAGTCTTCAAAAGTATTTTAATAACTTTCCTATTTTCTGCCACAAGAATATATCAGCAGCAAAGAAAAAAGCTTGTAAAAAGTACAAACTTTTACCATTCATTAAAAAGATTTTTAAATTCTTCATTATTTTTCTACTATCATTCTCTTTATTTTAAAATATAACAAAGTCAATACAGAATATACCAGATATTTTGGCTTCAATCCTAGATTACTTTCATTATTAAATATATTTATATTTGCTAATTCACCAATGTGATAATTATTTTTTATATATCATATAGTACTTCTCAGTTGTCTGATAAGGCAGAATAAATGTTTGTGTAAATGATAAATAGTTTTCCAATACATATATACAATTATGACAGACAAAAATAAAGTATGATTCTTATTCCCAGGAGGCTGTAAAGTCACCAACCAATGCAGCGGTTGGTGGCTGAAGGTGGAGGATGCTAAGAATTCCCTGATTGTGGACCCAGGCTACCATTTGATGATGACTTTTTATTTAGGTAATTACAACTACAGATCACTGTCAAGTGAAGAAAGATTGCAAGAATTAGAAGAAGAACTGTCTTATATTAAATAGGAACATTATTGGACTTTGTGAAGTTAGAAGAAAAGGTGAAGAGACAATTGATTTAAAAAGTGGACATGTATTCTATTATAAAGGCACAAATATTGGAAATACAAGTGGAGTAGGATTCATTATAAATAAAAAGTGAAAGAACAAAATTGTGGAGATTGATAGTGTATCGGACAGAATGGCAAGATTATACAACTTAATAGCAGATACCAAATGCAGATAATTCAGGTTTATGCCCCAACAAGTTCTCATAGTGATGAAGTAGTAAAAGATTTTGATATTGATGTATAAAAGGTTTTTTGATCACAATAAACAACATTTTAAAATTGTTATGGGAGACTTTAATGCTAGAATTGGGAAACAAATGAAATATGAAAGTGCTATAGGTAATTTTGATCATGATAATAGAAATAAGAGAAAACATAGACTTGTGGAGTTTGCAGAAAAAGAAAAACTTTATATTATGAATTCTTTTTTTGAGAAAAATGTTAAAAAGAAATGGACATGGAAGCATCCAAATGAAGGTACAGCAGAATTGGATTATGTTTTGACTAACAGAAAATATATTTTTCAAGATTGTAATGTTCTTAATAAATTTAACACAGCAAGTGATCATCTATTAGTTAGATGTAAGACACGTGTTAATGCAAAACTAGAGAGACAAAAATTATTAAGAAAAACGACATTTACAGTCGATATTCCTAATCTTCAAAAAAATTCTAATGAATTTCAATGAGAATTTACAAATCGGTTTCAAGTATTAGTAGATTTTGAACATGATTCAGATTTGAATGAAATTAATATGAAAATAAATGATACACTTCTAAAAACTGCAACAAAGATAGCTGGTAGAAAAACAGCAGCAATTGACCAATAAAATTTCTACTGAGACTAGAGAATTTATGAAGAAAAGAAGGAATATGAAGATGTACAAAAATGATGCATTAAAAAGTATTGAATATCTCGTATTTTGTAAAATGATGCGGGGGGGGGGGAGTTGAAACTGATATAAGGAAGTATAACTGTGAACTAGCAAAGAAAGCTGTAGAAGAGAATAAAAGACTCAAGAGTGTAAAACAACATTTTGATATTGGTATGAAATTTATATCTGCAATAAGAAAAACATATGGAATTATTACTAAAAAGAGAGATGACGTCATGAAATGGGTAGAAGACTTTTATCAAGAATTATATAGTAATAAAGAACAATACCTCCTATATATATATTACATCTCCCGGATTGCCGATAATTTTAAATGAAGAAGTGAGACATGCAATTAAATATATGAAGAAAGGAAAGGCTCCAGGTAATGATGGAATTATAATTGATATATTAAAAGAAGTAGGTGAAGAAATAGAAAAATTTTAACAAAGTTATATACCAAATGTCTAAATGATAAAGATGTACCAGATGATTACAAGAATGCAGTATTAATATTAATATTTGTAATACTTAAACGTTCAACTGTATTAAAAAAATATATTTGTAAACTCTAATATTTGTGTTAATATGAAAATACACACGTATAAATTAAATATATATAATAACCGTAAATCAAACGAATGATGAACTTTTTATCGATTTATTGGAGCGCTTTCAAAGGTCTAAGCCTTCATTTTCAAGAAGTAAACTATGCATATTTAGTCCGACCTAATTTGCATAGTTTACTTTTTGAAAATGAGGGCTTAGACCTTTGAAAGCGCTCCAATAAATCGATAAAAAGTTCGTCATTCGTTTGATTTACGGTTATTATATATATTTAATTTATATGTGTGTATTTTCATATTAACAAAAATATTAGAGTTTACAAATATTAATATTTAAAAAAGGTGATAAAGAAGATATTAAAAATTACAGACCTATCAGTCTTTTATCGGTTTTATACAATTTTTTTACCAAGATAATTACAACTCGTCTACAGAGAACATTGGATTTCCACCAACCAAGAGAACAAGCTGGATTTAAACATGGTTTTAGTACAGTAGATCATATCCAAGTATTGAGAGAAGTTATTGAAAGGACAAATGAATATGAGTTGCCATTGTGTTTTGGAATATAGATTATGAAAATTAAATTGAGAGACTGCTTTGGCTTTATAAAAATAAAGATTATGAAAAGGCATGTGATTCTATAAACATTTGTTCAGTGATTAAAGCATTGGTTCATGGAAGGTATAGATCCAGGATATTATCATATTTTAAAGAATATTTATAAAAATGCAATAGCAACAATTAGATTACATAATAATACTGGGAAAGTCAATATTGAGAAGGGTGTAAGACAGGGTGACTTCATATCTCCAAAACTTTTTACAGCAGTGCTGTAAGAAGTATTTTGTGGATTAAAATGGAAAGCTAAAGGAGTGAAAATAAATGGAGATTATTTAAGTCATTTAAATTTTGCAGATGATGTAGTTGTTTTGCAAATAATGCTTTAGAACTGCAGGAAATGTTGTGAGTTATCTGAGGAAAGTAGGATTAAAGATAAAAGTTAAAAAGACTAAAGTAATGTTCAATGGATTTTCTCAAAATATAAAAATAAAGATTGATTATGGTGAGTTTGAAGAAGTTAACAGTTGCAAATAACTTGCTCAGATTATTAATACAGATGGAAACATAATGGATGAAATTAATCATAAAATTAAACTTGGTTGGAGTGCTTTTGGTAGAAATAACTTGAAACTAAAAGGAAATATGCCTGTGTGTTTGAAAGGAAGGTTTTTAATAAATGTGTTTTGCCAGTTCTTACTTATGAATCTGAGACTTGGACACTTAATAGATAAGCAATACAGAGACTTCAGACTACTCAAAGAAGTATGGAGAGATACATGTTGGGAGTAACAAGAAGATATCGAAAACACAATATATGGGTAAGAGAACAAACAGGTATTACTGATCTCAATTAAAAGACTGAAGTGGAATTGGGATGGACATATTGTTAGAAGAGATGATAATAGATGGACAATTGAAATCTTAAACTGGATTCCAAAAGATTGTAAAAGAAAAAGACTACATGTGAGATGGATGGATGAAATAAAAAAATATGTAGGGGTGATGTGGAAAAGAGAATCTAAAGATCAAAGAATATGGATTGAACTTGGAGAGACCTTCATCCTGCAGTGATTGATAATGGTTGTTGTTGATGATGATGATGATATAGTACTAAATCATCCATGCACTTTACTACTGTTACACAATGCTTCATTTACCACCTTCTTTTACAGTTTACAGTTTTTATTGCCCCAGCAATCTTCTTCCAAATTTTTATATCTCCTAATTTCAACTGCTATAAGAAAGAGTAGTTATTTTTTTATATAATTTCATAATTACATTCATTAATACATTATCTTTATCATATTTTTTTTATATCTGTGAAATTTATATATACATTTCCCTACTTTTTTTATTTATTTCTATGAGTTATGTGATTATAAATAGGTCATTTATCTATTCAATCAGAATCATATATATATATATATATATATATATATATATATATATATATATATATATATATATATATATATATATATATATAAGAAAATATCTTATAAAAATAATTAATTACACTTCACAACTTTTTACTACAGTCTTTAAATATAACAATCCTACTCTTGCATTTTTCACTTATCTGGAACTTTTACCTATTCACTGTATTAAAACATTCCATTAAAGCAAAATCCTCAGTTACATCAAAATCTCTATTGTTTTTCCATTTATTCTATTTTTCAATTTTTTTATTGCTTCAGTAATTATAAAAAAATGTTATTAGCTAATGTCCATTGAATAAATCAATGTTTATATAATATGATATATAAAATAATAGCATATCAGGGAGATGTAAGTTTTTTAAGTCATGTATTATCTATTTTAATGTATTATATTATTAATGATAGAAATAGTGGTAATAATATAATAAAAGTATTCAGTGTTTCTTACATAAAAGTATTTCAGATATATTTGTTAATATAGGGCTTCAGCATGAACTAGTATCCATTGAAGAGAGAGAAGTAAGTGAAAGTCAGAGAAGTCAGATGATAGTTAGAATTGGTATAAATGATATAAACAGACTGACTATATAGTGTCATAAACACAATGTTCAATTTATTGTTCAGAAATCAATTTAACACTGAACAATTGGATAGCATTAAATAAAAACAGTTCTCTATTAAATCTTTTATTTTTTTATTGCTGAATTTTTTTAAAAAGTATTTCTATCTCTTTCCATTTATGCTTACAATAACAGTAACTGCCAATATAATGATTGTATTTTACAGAAGACAGAACTTTCAAATCCAATATCCAATAGCAAAAAAAAAAAAAAAAAAGGCAGAAAGATAAATTCTATTTTTTATAAAAATTGACAATTCTTAAATCTACAATTCTTAAGATTCAAAACAAAAACACACATCATTTAAATGTTTACAGTTATAGTTTTATACATATATATATATATATATATATATATATATATATATATATATATATATATATATATATATATATATGCTTAAGTATTTTAGCTCACTCGTTGTCCTTTTGAATCCTAAATAGTGTGTAAATATTTTACTGTATCGATTATTTAAAATTTTTAACAAAAACTATAAAATTATATGAAAATAATTTCATATTATTCAAATTCATGATAAAATAAACCATGAACCCAGTGTTTGCAGAATGATCAGATTATGTGACCAAACCAAAATATCGTTCAACTAACAATAGATAGTTAACCATTTATCAATCAATATTACATAAATCTCACTGTTTGGTTATGAGATAATTTCTTAAATTCTATAACTATATCCATACTCTAGAATCGAATCACAGATATAGTCATGAAATCTCACTTCATACACAAATATTCAATACAACATTATCTTCTTAAAACCACATACTTTAATTAAATGTAAACTGAATTTAAAAATCTAACTATAGATATAATTAAGCAATATACTACTATTTATTTTGCATTATAACTTACATTAATTTAATTGGTATGGGGAAAGAAGAGCAGAAATATAATAATAAAAAAAAAACTGTTTAAACTTAGTTTAAATTGTCACAACTATACGATTTTTTCTCCCCATTCAGTTATTTATAACTACCACTTCAATTTTTCTCAAAACTATTAAATTTTATGAATAGTAAAATGTTGTGCATCAATAAAATACTGTTTCAGAAAGATAAAGAGTATATATATATTTAAAACTACTACAAACTCAATGATGTATTTTATAAACGAGTAATTGTAGAGCTGACTCAATAATTCATAATACTTCTAGTCATTATGTGATGAGATTATATCCATTATGTCCACATAAAAATTGAATTTAAATACAGATCATGAACATTTACAAATTCCTGTGCAAGAATTCGGATACTTTTCGAACTATATAAATTTAATGAATGAAAATTTTGTAAACAAAGCAATACATATGTTGACGACAGCTAAATGGATTTAGTTGCAAAAAATAATTTTATTGTTTAAAAAAGATTTAGAAACAAATAAGTATAGAATGAAAAATCAAAAACCAAAACAGCTGAAATAAAGTTTAATTTCATCAACCAATGAACTATATATATATTATATCACTGATTATTTCCAATTATATTGAGAAATAATAATCATTGAGAAAAATCAAAATGCTATTTAGGAGGAATTTGTATTTTTTAATAAATGGCTAATAAGTATTTCACCATTTTCTTTAAAAATATGATTCAGTAGAGCATTTAGAAATTACCTCACCCTCTTTTAACACACTTTTTCTTTTCAAATCTTGATTTGTTTATTTTATGAATGATTTTTTTATTTCAATTTTCCTCCAATGTTTGACCATATTAGATGGTCATGGTCAAGAATTGATTGTTCTTTATGCTTAATTTCAATATTAAAAAAAAGATGTTAAATGATTGTTTTTTTTAATTTTTAAAAGGAATTTATAATATTCATGTTTTAAATTTAATAAATAAATTAACTTATATTAATATAATTTAAATATAAAAATTGAATATTTTTTAAATTTTTATATCATGTCAGTAAATAGAATTGAAATGTTGACAAAAATTCATATATACAGGTGCAACATTGATAATCTGATACATTTGATTCTATATCATGATTTAATGATTTTGTCAAAATATGTGAACATTAAATCATTAAAACATCACATGATTACAATTATTAAAAAACCAAAGACCCAGAAACGTATAGATATTGAAATGGATTCAGAACTTTATGATTATATAAGCAAATTAGCTTGGATGTGAAAACAATAATATTTGCAGTTTGGGTTCATCATTTTAAAGTTAGCTAAAAAGTTAAAAGGTGGTTTGGTGGAGTTACATCAAAAGATCTAGATGCAGCACTCTTAGATGTAAAGCTTCTCACTGATGAAAGCCATAAGCTAGAAACTTGTCTGGGGTTATTGAATGAGTAAGCATTGGGTAGGGATTTTAACACTCAAACTTTCTTCCATTCATTGATTACTATGGCATGCACTAGATGATCTATGGAGTGAGTTGTTATTATTTTAATATGTGAACATGTAATTAATAATTGTTTTGTGTTAATTATCTTTGTCTTAGTGCATATAATTTTTAAGTTAAATAATATCATAGATGTGCATGTAAAATGATATATTATATGGATTTGGCATTATTTATGGATTCAAATATTTATTATACGTCCTTATGATGCAGAATCTTTACCTAAACTGTTAGTGATAATAAAAATATCAATTAAATTTTCCCTTTTGTTAATTTAAAATATAATAGACTTGTAAGATAAAGGTACTTAAGTAAACCTACCAATTCTCAGGATTGACTGTATCAATTTAGTTAGAATGCATATATAAAGTCATTTTAATTTTGAAGTATTATTAGACATTAAATATTAGGATTAGAACTACAGAAAAAACATTAGTATTATTATCAGACATCAAAAACAAAACAAAATAATTAGCTATGAAGAAAAAAATGAAATTCTAAGAGTTTTACAATATAGAGACAAAGATGTAAAACTGTTTAGAACAAAAAACTTTTCAAAATAATATTTCTTAAGTAATAAGATTAAACGTATTTCAAAAGAACTGGTCATGATTTTTTGGTGATTACTTTCAAGAGTTACATAAGAAGTAATAACTTAAACTAGAATCTTTTACAGACCCATCTATTGCAATTCTGAGTAATCAATGGAAACTTAATTATAATGCTACAGAGTCAGTAAACATCATTGATTTTGAACTCTAACATCTATCAGACATCATTTTTTATTTCAGACAATGCAATATATTAGCTTCAGATGCAAGCATTTTAAAGTTTTGAACTTAAAAAAATTGCTTATGCATTTATATAGGTACTATCCTAAGAAAACAACTAAATATACTTTAGTGACTATAATTTAAGCCAATTGGAAACATCTTTAAGTGTCACATGATTTTATATATTTGCTTCCAAAAATTCATTAGCATCAGAAAAAACGTTATGTATAATGTGGGATGGATAAGAGAGAAAATTTTGTTGAATGTGAAAAAGAGAAACTAATTTAAAAAAAAGAAAGTATTAATGAAAAATTTTCATTCTGCAATAGATAGAAATTTTACACTACCAACAATAACAACAGACACTGCATCACTTTGAAATAATATTTATAGTATAAATGAATTTACACATTACCATAAAAAAGAACCTAAATTAATTATAAAATACTTTTTTAAAAAAAGATGAAGAATATAAAAATTCATCTTATACTCTTGATATCATATTGTTAGAATATTAAAGATCAACTTTGAAATGAAATTTACAAATTTCTCTCATTTTATTTTAATAAGAACTCCACTTCTCTTTCTCATACAGTAATATCAACAACAATATCCCATGATTTTCTTATATATTAAATTATATAAAATAAGTTCAATAAACAATTAATTTAATTGAATTAATTACATCACTGCAATAAAATACCTTGTCTTTTAACATATTAGAATTAACATTACACAAATCATTTCTGTTGTATTTCAGGGTGATGACTTATGAAGGGATGTTCAAATAAAACCAGAATCATTCTCTAGTGGATGACTGCATTATAATACATTTCCACTGTTATAGACCTCTTTCATGAATCACTCTTTATCATTCTGCAAACCATCATTATCAAATAAATTTATGGTCACATAGTAAATTTTTTTATCAAGTACATTTTTCTTATTTGTTGCTTTTTTGTGATGAAGTTGGAACAAAGTGAAATTTTGTTTTCTGTTAGTGAAAACAGCAGGGGAAATAGTTGCAATGTTTCAAATAGCATACAAGCAAGTTGTTCTAAATAGTTTAGTGGAAGAGTTCATATTTACCACATTTTAAAAAAAAAACAGTAAGTAAAGATCGAGTGTCAAACTAATGCAGATTTTTTTTGCCTCAAGTCACATTCTTGACTCAGAAATTGTTTATAATTGTCAGGCATTTTATCTACAAGTTTTGAAATACTGCATGATGCAGTAAAATGAAAACATTCCAATTTGTAGCAAATTAGGGAGTTGAGACATCATCATGACTATGCACTAGTGCACAAAGCCTTGGGTGCGAAACAATTTTTAATAAAAACCAGCATTTTTCAGCATACCTATTGGTCATAT
The DNA here is from genome assembly GCA_028023455.1 of Epiperipatus broadwayi. Taxonomy (NCBI): domain Eukaryota; kingdom Metazoa; phylum Onychophora; class Udeonychophora; order Euonychophora; family Peripatidae; genus Epiperipatus; species Epiperipatus broadwayi. The sequence continues at coordinate 39,214 of JAQFVV010000838.1, forward strand.
TCATTCAATCTCACTCCACATGACTTCTTTTCATTCCTCAGAATAAAAAATGATTCAAAAATAGTTTTGTGGACTTAGAAGTGGTGAAGAAAAAACAATGAAGGAATTAAAAGCACCATTTTTAGAGCTTCAGGACTGCTTTGAAAAGTGAAAAATATGTTTTACTAGTGCATTGCATCAAATGAACAAGTACTTTAACACCTATAAAAATACATATTTTTTTATAACAAGATTCTGGGTTTTTTGGAACCTCTTCAAAATGAACTGAAATTACTTTGTATAAGTATTAACCTCTCTTGTGTCATAAGTTAACCATTTGATATACACAGATACATTCATAGCATTGTGCAATTGTCAACAGAGAGTATAACACACAAGTTTCAGAAACCACTTATATTCATGTATTATTACAGTTATGATATATTTATCCATTGCATATTAATAAAATAAAATATAAAAAGGTGTTACAAAAATTAAAAAAAAGAAATATATTTGTTTCTTTACTTGCTGTAGAATTTAGAGAAAAATTGTAAATGATTAATTGATAGACCAACCTCACATAAACCACAGCACATTATGTAAAAATTGTTTAAAGAAATTTCAATTCATGATGAATAAATTATATTAACAATTTAAAAAAGCATTCATCATCATCATCATCAACCATTATCAATCCACTGCAGGATGAAGGTCTCTCCAAGTTCAACCCATCTTTTCCTATCTTTAGCTTCTTTTCTCCACATCATCCTTGCACACTTTCTTATTTCATTCATGCATCTCACATGTGGTCTCTTTCTGGGTCTTTTACAATCTCTTGGAATCCAGTTTAAAATCTCAATTGTTCATCTATTATCATCTCTTCTAATAATATGTCCAGCCCAACTCCAGTCTTTTAATTTTTTCAATGAGGTCAGTAACACCTGTTTGTTCTCTTACCCATGCATTGCTTTTTCGAGCTCTTCTTGTTAATCCCAACATGCATCTTTTCATACTTCTTTGAGTGGTCTGAAGTCTCTGTATTGCTCTTCTATTAAGTGTCCAAGTCTCAGATCCATAAGTAAGAACTGGCAAAATACATTTATTAAAAACCTTCCTTTTCAAACATATAGGCATATTTCCTTTTAGTATCAAAAGGAAATATGCATATGTGTTTGAAAAAAGCATTAAATTTACTTAAATCATATTGTTTTCTGCTAATATAATTATAAAGAAGGATTTTTTTAAAAAAATAACTCAGATTATTTATAGTTCAAATAATATTATATACATTAAAAAGACTCATCTGCAGGCATTTTATTTCCTGGAATATATATATATATATATATATATATATATATACAGGAGATATAAATATACTTTGGCAAATATGTACAATATATATACTATATATATATATATATATATTGTGCCCTTTTGTATGGGTCACCATTTAAGTTTTGTGCTAATCTAGTAGAAAATTTTAAATTTAAGAAGTATTTTAAAAGTGTGATGTTGATTTTGCTTGTGGTAATGTTACCATAAGTTTATCTAAGGCAATCTATGAGTGTTTGATATGTGAATTGTGTTGATATTGGGAAGATATTTAAAATGATGATGATTATGATGTAATACTGCATTAATAAATTTAATGACAAATGTTTAAAGCTAAAGTATTTAAAAGACAAGTTTAAATTAGACAAAAAATATTTGTTTGATTTGAAATATATGTTAAAAGTGAATAGAAATATTTTAAATTATAAGTATTTAAATTGAGATTAATATTTGATTTTAATCATATCAAATAATTATTTTAAAATCTGTTGTAATATCTTATTTATTTTAAAAATAAATATTTATTTTAAAAAGCAATTGTTAAGTTTATTTTTAGACGACAGCAAGCGTTCTTGTGTTATAAAGAACAGATGTTATACACACATGCGTGGAAGTTGTCTAATAAAGTTGCATAATTATTTTAAAAAATCATGTTGTAAAATTTATAAATAATACGTGAGTTATCACGAGATAAAAAAATAAAGATATTAATGTAAAATATTAAATTTGATTTTAAAAAATATTGTCTTAAAAATATTACGTATAAAAAAAGATTTAATTTATTTTAAATGATCTTATAAAAGTTAAGATTTAAATCAAGTGAGAAAGAATATTTCAAAAGAATGTTTAGTAGATTTAAATAAACGATAAATATTGTTTTAAAAGAATTTGATAAAATATTAAATATTAAATAAGTCATTATTTTATTTTAATAGTGAGTTGATAAATATGTAAATAAGTTAGAAATTTTGATTGTTTAAACCTACCAATCAGATAAGGAGTTTCTGGCAGTATATAAGCTGGATTCAATTGTTGAGGGGGTCTCTCTACAATAAAACTTCTAAGTCGTTTGCGCTATTTAAAAAAATAGCTAAGTAAATTTAGAAACGCTCTTAAGAATCAGTTTTAAATCATAAGAGTGTTATTATATATAATTTTATAAAAGTTTAAATAATGAATATGCAGTAGATATCTTAATAATTCCCTATTATCTTCTCAATATCGAAACTCAATTTACGTACAAATAATCATGGAAACCTCACACATCGGAGAAATATATCAAAAACTTTATGCTATAGAAGTAACAGATGCTGGATTAGTACATAAAACTACAAGATGGAGAAAAGTAGTATTTTGGACTATAAATAGTTTTCAAAAGTTAAATTACTATTGTCTATTACTAATAGATATTTTAAAGAAATATAAATATTTCTGTAAAAGAAAGTATTGTGACAAATTATAGAAGCAAAATATGTATCTTAAGGAAAGATATAAGAAGCGGTAGTAATTTTAAATAAATACTTGCCTTGTTAAGTCTTTATGCTTAAAAGACTAGAGATTGATAATTTGAAAAGGCAAATATATTATAAGTATAAGTATTTTAAAAAAATCGTAATATAATGAAATTATTTTATTAAAGTTATCTAAACGCTGGACGTTATAGATGGAAAAATTAATTCTTACCGGAATATGGTATTTACAAATGCGCAAGTAAGTTAAACTAAGCCAAGCCAAACTAAGTTAATTTAAAATAATTGAAGGATAATTTTATAAATTATAACTTAGTTTTGAAATAATAACTTTTTGAATAATATTCTATGAAGAACTGGATCCAGAGAATTTATAAACTATTTTAATTTTATTTGTTTTCTTGGGGAACTTATCTTATTTTTTTTAAAAAAAAAAACGTTATCATTTTTTATTATAAACTTTCAAGAAACACGTGATTCAACGGAACAGGAAATAGTGTTCTATTGACTTTATACGGAGGATATTTGTTAGAACTTTTATGGTAGGACAAAAATCGACGCTGGACTATGTAATATGATTTTATTTTATTTATTTAACATAAAATTTAAATATTATTAAACTCTTAAAAGTAGGATAGGTACATTACTTAAATAATAACTAAAAAATAATATATAATTAATTACATAAACTTATTTTTATAATTAATATAACACGGAATATTCTAATGAATGTTTATGAGTGAAAATGTGAATGATTTTTATTTTATGAAGCTGCAAATTCCGAAGAATACTGGATAGCAGAATGGACAATATTATTATTATGGTAAAAAATATTGTATAATGATTTTTAATGAATTTAATATGTTTTTCTTTAGATCAACTGAATATTATGTTGTTGTAGAATGAATGGATAAATATATTATGAAAACACATACATTATATTGGCAACGAACTTTATTAAAATATGCATAAGTTTTTAATTTATAATATAAACATGATACAACATTACGTAAAAGCTTAGAAATAATTATATGATTCTTTCGTAAATAATTTTGATATTTTTATTTATGCTTAGTATTAAAATGATGTTTATTATTTATCTAAGTAATTATTTTATTTTTGCAATTTAGAAAAGGATTTTAAAAGTCTATATTTTTGTGTATTTTGTTTATTGAATAAGTTAAGTTACGTTATGAGTAGAAGCCTATATTCAGATTGAAAAGTTTACTAAGTATAGACAATATAGTATGAGTAATTTGGATAATGAATATTTTATTTGAAGTTGATATTTGTTTTCCGGAAAATGTTTTAAATAAGTTTAGAATATATTTTATAGATAGAAATTTATTAGAAAGGTTAGTAAAGCACATAGGGTAAAATAATGATTTTACACAGAAAGGAATCATAAAATTTATCTAATGTAATGTTTTATGAATTTAAAATTGATAAATGATTTAAATATTAATGTTTGAATAATACAGATATAGAATGCATATTTTATAAAACATATAACAGGAATTACATTAGGTGGAATATAATTATAGCCAATCATTTGTTTTACATTATAAAGAGATATTGATTTTATATACAGATATTAAGCAATGCTAGTAATAAAGTGAATACATGATAATACATTACAAATGGTAATACTTAATTAATGTAGCTATTTAATTAGTAGAGCTACATTATGTACACATATTACATAAATAGTCTTGATATATTGTTATTTGTAGTAATTAAAGTACAACTATTTATTTAAAATCTAAGTTTAAGAAAAACACACTGTAATATTATTAATATAGCATTTTGAAGGAATGTAAAGTTGCTTATTAAGTACATAAGTTAATAACAGTGTAAGCCTTTTATATTTGTATTTCTTATTTTTATTTATTTGTTGTCATAAATTTTAAATTATAAATAGTGTAAATAAATTTTATTTGAAGTTATTGTAAATAAATTTGTTAATTTGTTTTAAAAGTGTGCCGAGTTTCATTATTTTTCACCTCAGCATTTTGACATCAGATGATTTGAAATAAACATAATATTTGCACAAAATGAATTTGTTATTATTACTTAGAATTGAATACCATATTTGCTTAACATTATTTTATAAGAATTGATTGACACGAACATAAATATTACAATGGTCATAAGATGATTATAATGCACATTATAAGAATACAATATTGTTTATTGCCACAGATTATTAAATCTAAGATTTTGATCTATTTTAAAATGAAGATACCATATGAAGTAAAAGATCTACATATAATTATTTATTTATTTAGTGATTAATTATATAAGAAAAATAGATGAGATTAAATTACACTTTAAGATTATTATTTATTATTATTATTAAATAAGTTAGGTGTATTTAAGTTTGATATAAAATCCCACATCATACTTATTTACATGAGTTATTATTATTTTAAAACAGTTTAGAAGAACCTGAGATTATTTAATTATATTTTAAGTTAAAGTTAGGAATTATTTTAGTATTATTAAAGATAATTTATTTCATTTCAAAGTCATAAGAATGCTATAGATGTAGTGGTAAGATGATAAGGTAGTAGTAGTACTCTTATGCCATTGAGACAGTATCTTGGGAGATATTGACTCAGTGTAAATCTGCTTATTACTTTGTAACTTTACTTCGCAGTCTCATAATTTTATAAATACTTATTTAATTAATATAATCTAGAACTATATTGATTTTGATGATTGATAATAAATCTAATTAAGATATGATAATATAAAAGTATATTAAAGATAGATATGCAAATTTTAATTAAGCAGAATAATGTAACTGAGCTAGTTGTATTTTAAACTATTTTATATATCAAGAAGTAAGGGTACAATATATATATATATATATATATATATAAAGAAAATAATAAATAAAAAAATTAATGTTAAATAAATTGTAACACAATAAATAAAATTGTAGAAACAATTCATAAAATATGTTAATCCAAATCTTATGAATTTTTTTTTATTATGAACATTTTATATGTTTTTCTCTGCCATGTGGTGGTATATGCAATAATATACACCATAGGATGCTTAGTCAACATATACAATTTCAATACAAATCTTGTATTTATTGTGTACTGAATTGATTAATGTATTGAGTAATATCATTTGACTTTTATGTCATATTGATAGAATGTCTCCAACAGCTATTTAACTTAAAGAATATGAGAAAATGTTCCTTGATAAAATAATTGTCATTGTCAAATTTTTATTCTGCTTATTAACAGACTCAGAGGGGAACAGGGTGATACTTCTCTTTTGTTTCTATAACAACCAACTGCTTCCTATTATTTGTTTGGCCATAATAATGTTTTGCTTCATCCTTTTTTTTATTATTTTTGAGTGACAATTACTAATTTCATTTTTAAACAAACTGAAAAAAACCTGGATTCGAAAAACATGTTAAACTTTCAGTTTTATTAGATAAAAGTTTGACAAATGAGCTATCAAAATAATCATATTTAAAAATGCACTGATATCCTTCAAAGATAAGGAATAAAAAATTGTCAAATTGGACCTTAAAAAGTTTTTACCAAAAGTGCTATTGGTGGAAAATTTTCAAATAATAAAAAAGCAGTTAAATTAAATACATTGTATGTGTACGTATTAATATTGAAGCAGTCGGATCTGAGTTCGATCCTAGCTTCATGTTATTTACCCTAATACTAACCTTAAATTTCCGATGCAATGGGGCTTTATATGTTCAATCCACGCTAATTTTCATAATGAATAACTTGTTTCAAATACGTAGTAAAATTAATTAGTTTAGTTTAAATTGGATCAATTCTCTAAATAAATTCATGATAAAATATTCATGAATTTATATATATTAAATTGCGTGGATTGTGCGTATATATATTTGTAAATATTAAATGTATATAATTGTTCGAAAGTTTCATTGCGTCGGGAATACTTGTTTTTTTTACTTTTAAATAATTTGTAAAGTTTTGCGATTAAAAGCTACATTCCTTCCAAAGGCTTTCAAATTCTCAAAAACAACAGTAAAGTTTTATTAATTAAAAAAAGATAAGAATTCAATTTTTAATTAAAATCATTTCAGACTTTAAGAATTCATTTTCTAATTAGGAAAGGAATTCAAAAATTAGTTTGAAGGCCTTATCGAAGGAATGTTTCTGAAAACAACTAATTATAAAAAAAACCAGATTGATAAGAAAATGAGCGCTAGCCGGAGGCATCAGTGAACAGAGATATATAGCCCTGAAAAGAAAAGAAAAAAGACTAGTTTTGATTGTAGAGTTGTGCAGTGAACTCTGTGTGTATAAAAATTGTATTTCATCATGATAGAGGACTAGAACATCAGGGATCTGGCTACGGTTCCTAAAGTCCCGAGGAATCTTCACTGGAGCTGCTGAACCATTTTCCGGATCAATCATTCTGCTAAAATAATGAAAGCTACTAAAATACTACTCCAGTAGTTAACCAATGATGCCTACGTTTCAACAACTTGGAGGAGTAACTTAAGGACAAGCACGGAATGGTAATATGAACGTTAAATTTTCTGGCCAGTTCGAACTTTATTTTATACTCCTTCTTTTTAAGAGCTCTTTTATTCTTTAATGTAAATCTTTGTAACACCTTTTAGTTATAAAATGCTACTGTAAATCTATAGCGTAATTCTTTAGATCTCTAGTCTTTAAACTTTTTCTTTTCTTACCTGGCGGTTCGTTTAATATATATATGTTAGTGTGCTTTATTAATGTCGTATTTAAAAATTATATGCCAATAATCTTTCGACTCGATGAGCCCTTTGATTCCATTTGCCTCACGCAAATAATATAACATTAATTTCAAATAGTAATTCTCGCCCATTAGAGCTAAATTTATAAGTTCTATTAGTCATCGAGTCAAAGGAAAATATTACATGTTTACTATTTTTTTTTCCTTACCTTTAGCTATTAATAAATTATTAGCTCAAGGTTTCATCTATGTCCCCAGATCCTATCTACGTTATAAGTATATATATATGTATTCAAATAATGTTAAATGATTTTCTTGTTCCACTAATATTTATTTATGCAAATATAATCTTAAAGGTCTTTATTGCAAAAAGGGTCGATAAAGGGTTAAATGTATTTTAATTCCGCTTTTGTGATTTTATATCAATATTCAGGAAGGGCACGATATTAGGACATAATTAATATAGTTTATAAATGTTTTAAAATAGTTCGATAAAAGTTCGTTTGACTTTAATTAATTGGTCAAGTCATCACATAGAGCATTCTACATGGGTTTTATTTTTCAACGATGACTATCAAGTCATCATCATCAAACGTTGCTGACGTAGGGCCATCTTCCGCTCCGTTAGGCTGGTCGGTGATCATATTCTCTTATTTAAATTTCTCGAGGGAGGCAGTACTTCCTTTCCTATTCATTAGTCAAAGGGCGTAAGACTTGCCAAATGCAAGCCGCCATAGGACTTCGATCATCGACTAGCGATCATCTTTCAATTTTACTCTCTGCCTTGTAATTCGTCAGTACCGTGCATCTTTGTCCCGGTAAAACCCGCTCCGTGCTCGTAATTCGTGGTGAAGTGATTTAAATTAAAGTCGAACCAATTCTCAAATATACTTAGTTTAAATCAGTTTTCAAATCAAGATTAAAGTTATGCCTTAAAATACGTTTTGCTCTTCATGAATAGATTTCCGAATGTGAAAATAAATCTCACATTCCACCGTAATAAAATTAGAACAATCATTTCCGTTCTTAATGAATACCTTTATCTGCCTTTATATTTCTCGTTGGGGGCATAGACATAGAATCCCATGTTGTGTAATACTTGTTGGCATATGATAAGGACCGCCACTCTTATTATATTTATAAATTCTTTTAAAGACTAGAGGTAACTAATGCAATCTATATTTTATTGAACAAAACAAATTATTATTAGTATTAAATATTGTCTAACATACTTGGTTTCTTAGTTCATCATTCTTTTTATAATTATTTAAATGTTCATACCCGCTATCTGTGTTGGCAACCCGAACATACATATGATTCGATTTAAAAGTAGTCAAAGTTAATTGATATTCGTGTCAGTAAAAGGGTCTCTAGTCCTCACCAACCGTGGAGCTAGTTCTTGGCGCATAGAACTGTGCCGTCGATTTCTGCTATCTGAGCTGTTGAGTTGGGTTTGAATTCAGTTTTGGTTAAGCTGAGTTTGAATCCGATTTGACTTGTGGTAGTGGTGGGTTTCGACCGGTACAATATAGTTTTATTATTAAAAAAATAAAATAAGAATATCTTTGTAACTATCAAAATTTATATTGTAGGTTACTAACAAATTTTAATTAGCAAAAACTTTTAATTAAATTGATATATCTATTGTACGTTTACTAAAGTAGAATAAGTGCAAAATATTTTTTTAGCAATTTTATTAATAAACATTATGATCACATGATTTAGCAATCATATTTAAAAAATGTATAATTAATTAAATCTACTAGGCATAGTGAGATATCTGAATATAATTGCGATCAGAATTTTTCTTAATTATTTTATACAAATAAGCTATTATAAAATTTTAATAGCTAAATTTTTGAAAATAAATTTGTAAAATGGACAAAAATATTTTAAAAAATCAATTAGGAGATGCCAAAAATAATCAGAAAAAAAAATTACAATAAGAACAACAATTAATAAAAAGTTTTTAATAAAAAACAATTTATATGTAAATAAAATCTCTTGCAAATATTGACTAATGTTGCTGATATTTTTGTTATCTATATTGAAACGATATTTATATATGTTTCATGTCTATAATTTAAAGAAATTGAAATTTATTTAAAAAATAAAGATTTTCAACAATTTTAATAAATAAAAATTATATATACAATTTATATATACATATAAATGTATACAGTATGATTAATTAGAAGTTCATTTTAAAAGTAATTTAAAGGAAGCTGTTTCTTTTGTTAACATTTGTAAAGATATTTTATAATTATAAAGTGGAAATGACATTACCTTAGAAAATTAAAATGCTTATAAACAGATTGATTAATTAAAGAGATAAATGTTTGATGTAATTTAGTCTGGTAATCTCTTTCAAAATAAAATTTTGTAAATGTTATAATTGGACAAATAAGCCATGGACCAAACTGGAGTTCAGGAGTTATTTACCACCAATAGGTCAATGGATCGAAATGATAGCTGATGGATCCAATTTTGTTGATAAGCAAACTCCAGAAACTATAAATAGGGGTTATAAATCATTGTACTCAGTATAGAGACTTTTATTGCTTATTACTAAGAGATATTCTTTGATTGCTGAACTATTATTGATTGCTGCTGAAGTATTATTGCTGAAATAATTTGATTGATTTTATTGCATTTACCTTTCTGATTGTGCTTTCAGTATACTTATTGTGCTTGGCATTGAAAAATATAATAGTAGACTAGAGAAGCTGTAATCTCCTACACTCTGCTAGCTGGTGAAATTCAGGTCAAAGATCTATAGAGAAGTACAGAAAAGAACTAATATAGAAACAGCATAGTGTTCATTATATATAGAAATTTCAAACATCTATTGCTATGGAGAAAAACCAACTGTCAATTAATAAATAAACTACTGTCTGACACTTCCAGTTGAATTCAGACTATTATGATTAAAGTGTATCACTGCTATAGCTATAATTGAACAAAGTCTGCTAAAAGTATACTAATACCTGAAGTCTGAGATTGAGCTCTTAGTGATGAAAAGAAATGGGTATGAATATTATAAATATCTTAGAATAAATTTCTATTATTAACATTACATATTTATCTCCATTATAATGAAATTTATTTTATAACTTATTATTTATTGATTTTGTAAATCTGTTGATAACTGATATGATAAAAGATTGCTATTTTATTTTATCATGCCATAATTCAATTGGCTTATTATCTAAAAGAAAAGTAAAGTTTTTATCTAAAACGGTTAGATTGTTATTGCAATCCTTGGCCATGCTTTTAAAGACTTAGTATTTCAAAATCAGTCATTTCCACTTTCTGTAAAATTAAAACAGGCTGAATAATCAGAATAAATTAATATTGTCTTTTAATAACTTGCAGTTTTAAGCAAACTACCCTCCAGTTTTGGGGAAGGATAATTTGGATATACTAATATAAGTAAACTGCTATAATTTTATTTAGATCTTGATCATTTATCTATATGTTTTGATTATTCATAAATGATTGTGATGCCATTGAGATTCCTGGTCACTTGCAATCATTATCTTACTTAGAGCATTGATGTGCAGTAAAAGGACATCCCTACCATATATTATCTGCTTTGTTTTTTGCACATGTCTTGGATGATACCATTTGTCAACTGCCAGTCACTCTTATGATTAGTACTTTTATAATATTATGCAATAGACAAAAATTTCTATTGTATAGGATATTCCTAGATCACAAGTATTTATTTATTCATAAACAATGTAATGTAGATGTTGTTTTATTGCATTTTACATTTGCACATATAGTATTTAGTTAATTACCTGTATTATAGCCTGAAAGTATTTATAATAGTCCAGTTCTTTAAATAGTTAATAATACAGCATATCATCAAACTGTAGGGTTTATTAATCTTAATACAGCAATAATAAATAGTTGTGATTGTTGGTCTGTATAACAAGTTTATTTCTGTTCAGAAACAATCAAGAATGTATTTTATCAGATATTATCTGTGCATAATTTAATTATTAAAGACATAAATAATTAACTATATTAACTTATTTATAAGTTGACAGGGCAATAAATTTATGATATTATGTGAGCATTGTAAAATTGTATATACGTAAATAAATTGTAGTGTCTTATTATTTTTGGCATTTGACATTATTTTGCAATCAATAATTTAATTAGAATACAATAGTCTTATGTGTCTAGTTGATCTTAGCAGGCTATAAAAAGAAAATGTTGTTTATCCTATGATTTCAGAATGTGGAACACACACATAGAACCCTTAGGTGATTTTTGCATCAGCTGTAATACATTTTGGGCAGTTACATAATGCATTCAAGAACTGACACAGTATAAATGATATTAATATTTTCAATTAAGCTATAATATGTAAAGGTAAATAAGTATTTAAGTAGACATTTTAGTTAAAAAGATATACAAATTGTTAAAAAGTTTGATAGTGAATCAGTAAAAAAAATTACTGAATGATTTTAACACTCAGAAGTGCATAAAAAGTTTGAGTACCAAAGATGACAGAACTGGAATTAATCTATGAACCTTCTGCAACAAAATGGGTCTGCCTTACCACCGCAGTAAATCTTATAAAATGATATGTACATCCATATGAAGCATTTAAAAGATCACATAAATGATAAACATCTTTAATATAAGAATAAAATCTTTTTAATCTGTAATCATCTGTTAAATAAAGTGCAACTGAATACCTACAAATAATTTACTTACCAAAGTAATAATGTAAAAATTATTCTCTTATTCTTCTCTTTCACTTTCTTTGCATATCTTCATATAATCATATATATATATTTCTTATAACACTTCTTTCATATATACTTCAATGCAAACAAATTTTCTTAAACTTCTTTATTTTCCTTACAGTTTTGACTGCCCAGCAGTCTTCATCAGAGCTCTAATCTTCTTCTCTGCTTTAATTAAATAACCATCATTTTAATTAAAGCAGAGAAAATTAGAACTCTGATGAAGACTGCTGGACAGTCAAAACTGTAAGGAAAATAAAGAAGTTTAAGAAAATTTGTTTGCATTGAAGTGTATATAAAAGAAGTATTATAAGAAATATATATATAGTGTAAAAATTAGATAAATAAAAAATTAAGTCTTGCATTGGTGGTCAAGAGGTCAGCGTGACTGCCTTGCACTTGTGGGCAGTTGCCCAGGTTGTGGGTTCACATCCTGGCCGATTCTATGACCCTTAAAAAAATTCTTATTATAGCAGTATAAATAATGTGCATGATTATTATGCTACTTAATGTAATCAGCTCCATAATACAATATGGAATAATAAAGACTTCTAAATATATTATCACTTTAAATGATTATTTGGTTTTACATTTATACAATTATAAAGGGAATCTTGCAAGTTTAAAAACCAAATAGAGACTTTGTGAGAAAGCATCTTAATGTATGGAAAACTTTAGAAGAAGCATGTAGTGGGCAACAATTTTTTTATTCTACTAAGAAATGATTAGAATTTCCACTTATTAAAATACTACAGGCAGCGCTAATTTCATTAGGGTATTATCAATCTCTTAACATGATTAGAGATAGCCCACATATAAATACAGTATGATTCTCAAAGATAACAGTTGAATCAATCTTGTAGCAATCATTATCAATGACTCAATAGTTAATAATGCTTAGACTTAGACAAAACTAAGTCATCACTAAATCATATTTTCTATCTCAACTATACTTTCCAGCAATGTGAATTACTTTATGAATTTTCAGAAGTCTAGACCTAATATAGTCGATCTCTAACACATTGGCTAACTCAATAAATGATTATCTGCTTACTAATACATCTAGTATACAACACTATTGTTTAATAATAATAGGTATATCTGTCTAAATTGCATCTGCTTAATTATATCAGGAACTCTAGAAGACTTATCTTTATGTAACAATTCTGTCCAATTCATCTTAAACTTTATCACATTCAATGTATATAAATGACAATTTAGCACATATAAAAGAGATATATACAGTTTTCAAATCATCATTCTCTAAAAAATGGCCAACCACTAACAGAGTTTAAAATGAATTTTCAAAGCATAAATACCATATACAGACTTTTTAGCGACTATTAGTCTATTTGATATTAGGCACTTCTAATTAGATAATTTTCTTAAATACTAATGACCTTCATCTTGTTGCAGCGTGAATGTAATTAACAAGCAAATGTAAAAGATTTGCCTATCGCAATTTCTTATAAACTATTGATGGGCATATTGCAAATGCTTTACTTTTTTAGATACCACAATTTGGATAATTAGCATTATATATTGAATGTTTATCTATAGTATAAGTACACAAAATATTATTTTTAGTAATTTATTTTATTTGAATAAAAATTGTTTTAATGATAAATTTCTTTTTTTAAAAAAATGAAATCATAATTTCAATAATATTGCATAAAATTATCTTTTTTTAAAAAAAAACAAAACAAAACAAAAACTAATTGCTGTAGATTATCTTTTTTCTTGAATGAAAGACAGAATACACATGAAATAGAAACCCAGCAAGTCTTTACAATAATGGAAGTCATTTTAACTCAATTTCCTCTCTTTCACGATCGGCCACATGACAAACCTGAAGGGACTATTTCCCAAGCTTTATTATTATATTGCTTAATTGAACAAGTTTGAAGAAATATAATTAGAGTTTAAAAAAACCGTGAAAGAATAAATATAATTAAATTGGCTATTAAAAAATGCAACAAATAAATATATCAAAATTAATTAATTAAAAATAATCTAATTAAGATATCTACGCAAAAGTCTTAGTAATATTTATATTTAATGCTACTTAAATACTTAATAAAAAAAAGCAAAAATTAAATGAATTCAACGTTGAAAAGTCAAATTTAAAGTTAATTTATTAAAATTAAAAATAATTATTAAAATAATGAATATATATATATGTGTGTGTATGTGTCAAAAGGAAAGGAAGTAGTTTTTAAAAAAAAAAAACATTTTTATAATTAATAATAATAAAAAAATCCAGCACAGGAATTCTCATTACTATTTTATCTGGTAGAAAACAGGTTGCTTACTTAATCATAAATCATTTTTAAGCCTTCCTGGCTTTAGCTCTATAAAACGCCGTATAGATAGATATTCACAACGAATAATACCTGATTTAAAATCATCCTTTAAATGTTGTTTCTAATTTCTTTCCCTCTCGATCTCTATAGTCATTGCAAATTATTTCTTATAATTGTTCTTTATCAAAATACATGTCAAATACAGTGTTTGTCCCAATTCTTAATTTCTTCAATAATCTTTCCATTTGATTTTCTTCTATATTATTTATTCTATTTCTAACTTTATTTTTACAAATTATTTTTTTCTATTCTATAAATGTATATTTTGAAAATTTCCAAACTGTTTGCTTTTCTTTTACATTAATCATCCAAATTTCTGCTTGACATGTAAATTATAAACAAACAATGTACTTATGTTTCCCTTTTTATTAAATCTATGTTTGAAGAATGAGGATATAGTATCTTATCTTTATCAAAAAACTATTTAACAATTCCTATTTAAATATCTGTTTTGCTATAGTTCAGCTTGATTTAGGAAGTAATAAAGTGACAGTCACTGAAACTTGAAGTTCATGAATTATGACTCGAACTTGAACACTTCTGGCGTTTGATCTTCTTAAAATTGCTAAGCAATAAATCATTTGATTACTTATTTTATTGTTATCTATACCTTAAACTGTTTAATATAAACTCTTCTATAACTTACGATCCAAATACGGCTATTAATTTTTTATTTACTTTAACTGTCTTCATTGCTTTAGTCTTAGATATTCAAATTTTCAATCACTTTCTATGAAAATAAAAGTCACTTAATAACTCCTACCAAAAAGTGCAACATTGTGTATAGAAGATGATATGCAATATTCACATCAAGAGACAATTAATAATTTTTGTTAATAAATGTAATATTATGCATAAAGATAATAAACAACAGTCACATCTGTTCTCTTATTATTATATTTATATTTTCTTTTACACATATTCTCACAAATAACTTATAAAACTCTCAAACAATTATTTATCCCGTTACCCATATGTTCAATAAATTATATATTTTAAAAAATCTAATACATTCTATGAAAGTGCTCTTTTAGAAACAATAAAATGAATATTAATCACTTTTATTTTTAACATTTTTTAATAACAATTCTCATTACTCCAAGTATAATTCTTCTCTGTCTTTTTTATATTCAAATTATTCTTGATAAAAACTCTTTAGTAATATTTTACAGTTCTTATCCACACATGTTATTATATAACACCTTTTATCTAAAAGAATAAATTTTAAAAAGCTTCTTTGCCACAAACGATGTTAGAAAGTATTAATTCTCCAATCGTTTTTTTTTTTTTTTTTTACAAAGCTGACATAATATAAATTTTATATGCCATGTACTACTCATCTTAACTATAAGATTTAATCTGCCTCCGTTATTACACAATCTATTTCTTTCTTAGCTCTCTTCTTTAATTAATACAGAAACATATGTCATAGTAGCATCAATTCTTTTTTCTTTATTATAGAGCTATCATTTGCAATTTTGAATGATCAATGAATACTAACTAGTAGTTCTTAATACACATCATCACACTAGTTTTTTGGATATTGGCTAGCTTTAATGGGAATCAAGATTTGGACTACTACTTAACAGTCTCTTTTACTACTTTTATTATGTGTTAAACATTTGAACTCAAGCCAACTCTTGGTTCTAAGAGTGTGTTGTAATAATATTCATAATAATTTTTTAAAAACATTTAGTAATTAAAGTTTTTCATTTTCTTTTATATTTTATTTTCTTAGATGCTATTTTGTAGAAATAATTAACACCAAAAATTATTAAAGCAAGTGAACGATTTTATTTACTTCAAAGCAATAAGCTAACAATATTTAAAAAGCCGCAACATGCATTTAGAACAAAAAGGCCATTAATATATTTGCTATTTTTATCCTAATTTTATTTTTAAAATGTGAGTGTATAAATCTATTCAATTTTAAATTTAAAAAATTTAATAATGCGATATGATATTAACTAACCTCAGAGAAAATATGATCAAAGAAACTTTGTTTCTTCATTTATCATTTTCTAATCAACATTCTTATGTAACATAATTTTCTCATAGAACATTCTCGTTGAAATACGTAGGCTCATAATCCTAAACATTATAAAATTAAGCAGTAATAAAAGTTATTTATGTGCTGTTAAAATTAGTAATAATATAATTTTAATTTAATTCACATTCTATCCCATTTCACCTAACATTATCTTTATTTATTCAATTAATTTAGTTTTAAAGATAAGCTTATTATCTAATCTCAACATAAAAGCAAACAGTTTTTGCGCAATTGCATAAATTCCATATGCAGTCCCCCTTTTGTAAATATCTGCATTCTAATAATAAATGGAAATTCCTATTTACATTTTTATGGCCTAAATTGCAAAACAATCTCCCAAGTTAATCCATCTGTAAATATATTCTTTCGGTGTTAGTTTTCTTAATCAAGCTTTAAAAAGTAGACTGCTTTCATAATACTTTCATAAGTCCCTGGTAATTATATATTCAAACTTTTTTTTATTTTCCATATCTGCTGAACTTCTATCTGTTATTTATTAATAAACTAATAATTAAAAATCTCCATAATATAATTTCAATTTTTTTATTCCAATTTTTATAGAACTTTGTCAAGTTCTTTAGTATATTTTGTTATTATTTTCATGCATTTTGTTACTTGTCCTTTCCTTAAAATTAAATTAAAAACTTCTTTAGCTATTTTATTAAAACAAAAATTAGTGTATTGTTCAGGAATTCATATAAAGTTTAAACACATAAAGTGATAGAGAAGTCACGACCTATGGATCTTGAACACCAGAGTTTAACACTTTGCCATTGCACAGAGCCATGTGGGACATCTTGTTCTATTATTATCTATTAATTGAAGTCTATCAAATATTTTTAAATTGCATTTTGTATTCCTAAATAAAAACATACACATTCTATCTTTCAACATCTCTTTGAATCCTCTCTAGAATATATCCATACAATGTATTATTCTTATATAAGTAACTTTCATACAATTATTGGTATACCATATCTATTATACAAAAACAATACCCATTTCTTATTAGCCGTTTTTTTTCATTCTTGCAATCATTTATGAATTTTATTTCTCAGTCATTCAATCTTTTTACTTGCTCAAAATGTTTCTTAATTACATTTATTTACACTCATATTTATCTCTCCTAAAAAATAAAACAAAACTTTTCTGGCATTTACAACCATTACTATTTTATATTTCTTCACTAAGTGTAACTTCACTTTCTTATACACCTTTGCACACATCTCCAAAAATACTTTCATATCTTTTTTTCTTTTTTTCACATATAAAAATATATTATCAATGAGCATGCAATGCAATAATTTCCATTAAAGATATTTTGATACCTTTCCTAATTCTTATATTGTCAACTCTATTTCATTTAAATATAGTAAAACAATATAGAGATCATAGGTTATTGTTGACTTAAGCAATGGTATTTTAAACTCTGAACCTGCATTTTCAATTGATTCTAAGAATAATATTTAGTTCTTAAATCTGATTCACTAATTCTTTGTTCATTTATAAATTTTGTAAACTTGTCATAATCCTGTTCTATATCAATAAGAGTCATATATAAGTGTTTGCATATTTTTTATAAAATAATCTTTATTAATAACAAATTATATATATATAGGAGAAAAAATAATTTGCATGACAAATGATATATAGCTTATAAAAAGTATAACAATTACGAATAATGTTTGAGGACTGATAAAAATTATACCATTTTACACAAATAAATAAATAATTTATATGCTTTATATTATTCTAAAGTAAAGTACAATTAGCTCAAAGTACTTTTAGGAAAGTATTTTAGAACATATACATATGTATTACATTACTTTTATTTTTTTAAATAACATTGTATTTTTTGTTAGCAAAAATTAGAGGACAACTAGCAACCCATATGATTCTAAAAGTATGAATTTTTACTATGGCATAATGCACATGAAAATGTTTATATTTTTCCTGAACAATTGCTTCTGAAAGACAATGTGCCATAAGAATGAGAAATATGGAGAACTTTAAAAATATGAATATTACATGATACACATGTGAGATCCATGTTTAATTTTAAATGGCTAATGAGAAAGACTTTAGTAGGAATTGAGCCAAGTAATAAGTTAAACAAAAATTTCAACAATGATTGAGAAACACACATATTTTGGAATTTGGTTAAAATTTTAAAAATTGGGAGGATTGACCATAGATGCGAGGATATATAATTTTTTGAAATCATTCAATCAATCACCAACCAATGATTTGATATTACAATTGTCCAACAGATCAGATGCTTGATAGCATAATCATTAAAAAATAATTGACTTGCATATGAAAGTGGAGCAATGTTATATATTTGCATACTTTATTACTTTCATTTTTATTACAAATTAAAATGAAGAAAATTTGAAAACAGTAAAAAGTTAAAACACCAAGTAAAAAATAAATATTTATAATAAAAATTAAGACAATGATTAATGCAGAAAGTAACTTAAAAATTAATTATAAATACATAAAACTTGATATTGTATTGAATCATGACTCATTAAATTAAAACTTGCAAAATATATATATATATTCTTTTTTTTTTTTTTGCAGAGTTACTAAAAAAACTGCCATTTATTTTTTTAAATAAAAATTGGATTAAGACATCTAATATGTAGATTGATTATCACACTTTCTGTTTTTCACCAATACTATTTATGCTTTTGATAATAGGCATTTTGCTTGGAGAAATTAAAATTTATATTGCTACAAAATTTTAAATAAAAATTACTTAAGAAATTTTTTTAGGTAATATTAATTTCTATTTATTTTTACTACACTTTAATTTGCATATAGTGAAATTTTATTCTTAATTATATACTAAATAAAATTTGTATTTTTTATTAGATTGTTTAGGTTCATTGTGAAAATCATCTTTATTTTTAAGTATATCAGAAATCCATTACAAATTGTAATATAAAAATAAATTATATAAGTACATCATATTTTCTATTTATTACCTAATCCAAGTTAATTTTTTAAACATATAATAAGTAAATCTTATAGTTTTGTTCATTGGATGAAACTTATTAATTTCATGTTGCTAACATGACATTATTCTGATGGTATCATTATACTACATTTTCACTTATATTACAAAATAGTGATTTTTTTTCAATGGGAAGTGCATCAGTTAATAAACCCAGATCCTCACATCCAAAACCCAAAACTGGGCTTAACCAACCACAGGATAACCTCATTATTTAAATACTGGGCTCTGAAGCCCAAGTACCTTGATTTCATAATCAAATTAAATATTGAAGCTATGCCAACCCTATCCTTCCTTTGTCATAGACAGCATATCACAAAGTAGATCTGATGTGCCTCAGATGTCATAGAGAGGAGGAGTCCTACAACCATATCATTACAACATGTAATGTGCTGGGAACAGTGAGACAAATAATATATAATAACATCAAGACAGACTACTACACTATAATCTCACTGCAACAAAGCATCAAAACTAAACAATTCCCAATCATCAGATTATCAATTTTTATAACATATTCAATCTGGTTTGTGAGGTGTAAAATGACTTATACACAGCCTCACCTAGATCAAAATGACTGCTTTATCAAAACAATGGAAAAGATTAAGAAGAGAGGTCAACTATTGTCATCAAAATTTATTTTTGAAGAGACTTGGAAGATATACAAACTTCCCAACCATTCAAATATACATGGATAATCACATCAACTATCAACATTGGTCAATATTATATAATTTGAGTCTTTCAAATTTCAATTGTTTAACAATTGTCTCAATCATTTCAAATGTGTGTTGTTGTTTTTTTATTCTTTTAATTATGTTGCCTTATAAAAAAATGTGACCTTTATTAGACCTAATAAAATTTGTTTTAAAGTAACTTCACATTTAAAAAAAAAAATTATTATAGTAAATAGTTATCATCATAAACTTTGTTTTTTTAAAACTTAATATTATATGATAGTTTTTCATCTGACTTCTGTATTTTTAATTATAGGTCTTATGACATCAGCTTATCTAAAATTTTTAGCACTTTTTACTACTTTTGAATATATGCTTGTCTTTATCCATAGCTTCTCTCCTTTTATATTCAGATTAATAGATTGCAGAACAATAATGTACAATTCTGCCTAATTTCTTTGTTAACATAAAATCAATCCATTTCATCATAGCTAATTTATCTATAGCTTTTTATTCCATATAGAAATGTCTGATAATAACAATGAAATCTGATTATCAAAATTTTCTAAGAATGCCTTATAATTTATTATAGTCAATCTAAATCAAAGGCTGTAATTTAATCTATAAATCAAGTGCAGATTATGTACTTTCTGTATTTTCTTTTATCCAATATTTATAGAAAATATCTCTAGTTCCTTAATATATATTAAAACAAACTAGCACATCTGGAGTTCTCTTTCAATGTAAGCTTCTAATTTGTGCTATATGGTTTTTAGAGTAACCTTAATTGCAAGTGGTATAAGCATACACTAAGATTTCACATCCCATTAAAACTTTTGATAATATAGATATAAACTTATATTGATTATCCTTCAGTTTTATACAACAATTCAAATGCTATAATATTATCTGCAGTTGGAAATGATCTCAAGGCTAATCTGATATCATTTCCCATTATTTATAATTATTAATTACAAGGTCCATCAGAAATGTCTTCAATAATGACTTGTAATATTGCTATTTATTCCTTTTATATCTGAATGATTTTTGTTATTTCAGTTTGTAATTAATCAAAAAACTTACTCATGGCTGAAACTTCCTTTTGCCTGTTTACATTTTTGTGCAATAGCTCTGGTTTTCTAAATTTATTTCAATTATTACTGTATTTGCAGATACTGTTCTACTATCACCCCTTATATTTCTTGAATAGCAGTTAAAAATTACTATTCAGATTCTATAAATATGTTTTATCAGTTTTAATTTTTAATTTTTTTTTTGTGATGCTCATTTTTTTTTCACCAACATCAATTTTTAATTTTCTGTTTATTTTACTATAATCCAACTCAATTTTTTTTTCAGATTCTTGATTAATTATTTTTTCATTTTTTTTTACAATTCATTTGGTTAACAATGAATTACATTTAGAACTCTAAGCTGATTACTGATCTTATTCTTAAAACCAACAGTTATATTCTCCAATTTATAATGAAAATATTAGATGAAATTGAAGGTCTTTTTTAGTGTCCCTCAAAATTTACACATAAGTAATTTCTGATCTGTTTCCACAATCTCTTTTTACCCATGTGTTACTATTAAATCTGAATTTTTTATCAATGTATACAATTAATGTGTATACCTGATACTTGATTAATTAAAAAATCTATTGGCAATAAAAAATATTGTTAAATTCTTATTATTAGTTGTTTTTCTACTTCATTCCAATTTCAAATCTATATTGATTTATTTATATTTTTAATCTTAATAGTCTATTTTTCAATTTTTAAAATTATATCTCATGTATATATTTTGCCTGCCCTGCTCTTGATTATAACATTCAATTTCTTCCTTGAGATTGTGAGCATGTAATTACATCCATGAAAATAAATTAATATTAATAACATTATACTTATCCTTCTTCTCTTATTTTATCTTCCTAAAGCATATCATTATTCTCTATTTGTAGCCCCAACATTCTATTTTTGTTTTTACAAGTATATATCGCAGTCCTGTTACTAGAACTTAATATATAATAAAATCTCATAAAATAGACATCTTTCTAATAAACTTACTTTCACTCCTTTTAAATTAATCATTATTTCTAATAAAATATTTAGAAAGATCCCACCATTTTTCTCATAATTACATGACATTGTGATAATAACCCACAAATTACATTTAAATCTGCCCTGTTAACCAAACTTAGTAATGAATTTATCATATGTACATACTCATTCATTTATTTCAAGCATAAAATCATAGTTATGATTATTTTCATAATTTATTGTTAATAAAAGATTTAATACCCGAAAACTTGCGTTATGCAAATTATAATACAAAGACAATTGAAGTTCTAAATTGAATCATAAGATATTGCAAAAAAAACTTAGAAAAAGATCAGTTACAAGATGGATCAATAGCTTAAGAAAATCATAAATGTTCTTAATCGTTTATAGATCTAACAAATGAAAAAATAAGTTATGGATAAGAGAAATTAAATCTACTTGGGGAGATTATTATTCTGCAGTAGCTTGATAAAGGTTAAACATGATGGCATTCATTCATGGAACTATTCCTATTTGTTTTATCTATCTAGTCCTCAAAAAATTTCATTAATTAATATTAATAATTTATTCCCAATATATTATTCCCAATTTTCTTGTTATTTTTAAAGCATTCTAAATAAAGTTTTATTAAAATCTCTCCTACTGTATTCATTTTATAATTTCGTTTGAATATATTTATTTTTTCCTAAATCTACACGATTTGTTTTAAAAACTGAAAGTAAATGAATACAAAGACGCGCAAAAAAGTTGATCTGATAAATAAATAAATTTTTAAAAAACCTTTTTTTTTACCTTCTTACATATATTAATCTTTCTTTTTAAACGTCTTTATATTTATTCTTTTCATATAAATACATTCTTAATTATTATTTAAGTCAAATATTATGAACACATTTTCTAAATATATATATATAGTTATTAAAATCACAAAAAAAAAAAAAAAATCAAAATACTTGTTTAAGCTCGTCATTATTCATTTGTCAAACCTAAAAAATGACAGACATTTAAAAACTCTTTCAAGTAGAGTATAAGTTATGGATTTATAAGATGTCAAACTCAAGTATTTTGTAATCTTACAATGGAAAAAAAAACATAAAATCATATTCCTTCCATCAAATAAAAAAAAAA
Organism: Epiperipatus broadwayi; assembly: GCA_028023455.1. Taxonomy (NCBI): domain Eukaryota; kingdom Metazoa; phylum Onychophora; class Udeonychophora; order Euonychophora; family Peripatidae; genus Epiperipatus; species Epiperipatus broadwayi. The sequence goes on from JAQFVV010000838.1 coordinate 62,788, forward strand.
AAAGACCTAACATCTCAACAATAGAAAAAAGTTAAAATGAGGCTCAATAACGTATATATCAGTGGCAAATGCTTTAATTCTGAGAGCAATCTGCCACTTCGTTCAACAAAACCACAAAATATATTACATTTGAAATTTATTGTAAAGCTTATTAAATGTTTTTTAAATAGAATATGCAATACATTGTGACACTTCTATATATATAAAGTATGTTTCTTGATTGCTTTCAAAAAACAATATTTTTATCTCTTTGTTATATTTTTCTAACTAATGGACTTTAAAAACTAAGATATAAACTATATGTTAAATCGATTCATAGTTACAAAATTCTTCAAACTGATGCTCAATCTGTTAGTTCTAATGGTTAAAGTTCATAAGACTTTACAAGCAGTTAAGCATTCAATAAAAAAATAATTGAATAGTTTATTGCTCACAAATTCATAAGAACTTTGAGAACTGAAAAAGAGGAGTAGAACTAAGATTTATGGAAATGGAACTCCAGAATTTCCCACTCTACTACTGCACTAACCCAAATAGATTATTCAATTATTATAGTTTTTAAAAATGTTCAATAAAATGATTATTTACTGTTATTTGCTTAATATTTCTTAATTGTATTAAAGAAAGGAATTTTTTTTTAATACTGAATTTTAAAACATATTTGAACCACATTGCTGATATCCTTCTGGTCAAAAATTTTGAAGTTGTGGAAACCTATTCTTTGGCTTAGGTAATTTAGAACAAATATACATATTAAAAAAACAGTTGCATATCATGTTACCAGTAAAAAAAAAGAATGTAAAAGTTTAATTATAATATATCAAAAACATAACCTAAGAAATAAAGTAAATAAAGATCCTACATGGTTTGATGCAATGACAGAGTAGTAAACTATAGAAATCAACAACTTGGCTTCCTGTCACTTTCAGCATTCAAACATCTTATGAATTACAAAGCAATAAAGGTTGATGATTATTTATTTAACAAAGTAAAAAAAGTAGTTAGCATTTTAATAGATGTTTTTATGTTTTGTTATTTATAAATACAATATATCTCACAAAATACATAGTCAAATATATATAATTCTAAGCAGTGTGTTATTTGATTACGTTGAAACAAATATAAAATCCAATAAGAATTTTGAGCATTCCATCATCAGTTTATCAATGAAATGGATGGTTGAATAGATGGAAGGGTGTAAAGATTCATTAAGGTTTGAGGAATTACTATCTCAATATAAACTAAGCACTAACTGTATATGTGTGAGGGAGATTATGATATGGCACAACTGATGAGTGCTGCTTCTGCATAACATGCATATATTAGGGATCATGTATCTTTTTCATGTGTGTGATCAGAAGATGAAGTGAAAGGTAAATAGACTGAAAAATCCTGATTTCAAACTCCTATAATTACATAATCAAAAATAAAATTTTAAAATAAAGTCAAATCAATACAATAATGAGAAGGTGGGATTTTAATTTACTGCATCATTGTTAATAGAAAAATCTATTACATTGTTATTAAAGTAAAGCAATAATAAAATAATGTAATAATAAATGAAAAATTTTTTCTAGTTAATCTGATGTTTGAGAAATATATATATATATATTATAACGATCGAAATGAAAGTGAAGATCGAATCTAACCGCAAACTACGATATCTGCTCTACAAGGTGCCATCTAGGCATTTAAACCTAGAAAAATTTATAGAGTAGGCAGATACGCGCTGTTAAGATTCCACTTTATTTAAATATTCCGATCGTTAGCCCAAGTCACTAGCTCAGTGGAGACGCAGAAATAAAATCTATATCTTAATTTATATCTTAAATATCAATAAATAAAAGCCACTGCCAGAAATTAACACATAAAAATATTTATTTACGCACATATAAAATAACATTTAAATTTTGAGGAATAAATTCAACATTTTAGATTTTTATATTAATCTTTTAATTTTACATTTAACTAAGTTTCAATGAGTTTAATATTTTATTTAGATAGTCAAGTATGAATAGACTACATAGATCTGCATTTGAAAAGAAAATATTCTTCCCTGATTTAACCTTAGGCAACAAATTTCGCAATCAACTGGTGCCAATCCATCTGATACATTCATGTATTCAATGTAGCATGATACGACAACACAAAATACTATACTGTCAGGAATGGACATCTGATCAGTAAGTAGATTAGAGAAGACATTATCTCTCCACCAACAGGAATGTGACATCTGTTGGCGAGTAGAACAATAAACATAAAACTCCATAGGAATGGCCTGCGGTCCTTTGCCATCTTACAAATCCATCCATAGGCAAACAGAGGGTGTGTGGCGTATATCTATAATCCTTCCCCATAGCGGACCTCATACTACATCTACAATTACACAAATATATCCAATCCATTGAACCAATTCAACTACGAAATGAATAACCTAAGATTACCCTCCCTTAATATAACTTTACAAAACTATATAGCCATTCATGCCCGACTTAAATTTAACATTTAAATAAGTTCGCACAGATTTGTTTAAAAATGTTGGGTATAGATCGATTACATAGATTCCACTGTCAAAAACATTTCAAAATAAACATAAACGATCAAAATACAAAATTATTGATACCGACAATCGCAGAGGGAAATTTATAAGTAACCCAATAGTATTCACCATAAGATACTTGTGTTGTCACCAATAACTTAAAAGACATCCGAATAAATATATTTTAGATACCGTACGGTATCATTATTTATCGAATGTCTATATTTTGATCAAATATGAAAACCAAAATATAATTAACCGCAAACGAATCCATGCAAGCGTCTATAAACAACTTAAATTTCATGCATTTAAATAATCTTTACAATAAGTAAAAAAAATGGAAATGATGTTTATCAATTGGAAAACATATAAAATTAAACATTATTAATTTGATTTAAAAACTTACAAAAGTCAGATAAGAGTCCGTTTTAACATTTAAGTTGGTTTGTTTATCAATTTGTAAAACTTGATGAAAGTTCTTAATTGATTTTAATAATTGTTCATTTCATATAGCTTATGGAAGAAGAGTCCAGGTTTCTGCTTTTAATTCCCACGATGCCTCCATTGGAAGATAATGTTCTGGAGATGGCAATAGCTGGTTCAAGGTATCACAGTCTTTTTATTTTTATTTTTAAATAGAGAGTGTGGTATGTGCGTCCTACCGCATCTCTCAAACACACAACGCTGGAACTCAATATTTCTCTTTTTATAGTAATCCACACGGATTCAATCAACAAAACGTCACTAATCCATCACTTTCGTTAGGGTCCGAGCCAAGGCTTAGTGCTTCCATTGGTCAAGCTAATTTCTCTTTTTCTCTTATCTATCTTTCATCAGATCATTTTAATTATACAAAAGCCCAAGGCTAGCTTGCTTTTCAAACAATTTATAAACAATCATTTCCATTTACAGATTACAAGAATTAATTAATACCTGTTTTTATTTTTAAATCTTGTACTTTTTTTTTTATAAAAAAGTATGTTCAAATACTTATTTATTTGTTTTTTAAAAAAAAAAAATTTTTAAAGTTTGGCATCTGTGCGAATGTATATACGTTTAACAAACATTTTAATTTTAGCGTTTAGTTTTTTACTTTTATTTGCCAACTTTTAAGTTTTTATTTTAAATTAATGTAACGACATATTTATATATCGTTACAATATATATATATATATATATAATAAATTTGATGTATGTAAAGCTAGATGGTTCATAGATATAAATTACATGATAATAGCCCAAGTTTATTTATCACCAGGAATTCTCAATCTGTTATTATAATGACCTCAGTGAATAAAAGTTGGAAATCAATCTTTTATTCATAAAAGTTGGTTTGGCAATATATTAAAAAAATTTGAATGTTGATAAACTTGGGATTTTATCATGTGGTTTATATATTTTTAATAAGAATATTTTTAAAGAATTTATTGGTGTAAAGATTGAAAACATAATGGAAATATCTATGTATTTATCTAGATAAACTTCAGTTATAATTAGACTAAAAATCAATTAAAACTAGAACTGGGAAACTAAAATCATGACATCTAATAATAGTATTTTTATCTGATATCAATAAACTGAAGGAACTACTTTTAGTTTAATCCTCTAGATATTATATGAGTTGTAAAAAATATTTGGAAAGTTGTGATCATTCAATTTTCATTAATATAAAATCTGCATGTCTAGCTAACAATTCTTATAATACCTAGAGTATTAAGCTAAAAGAGGATCCATTTTTAATTTAAAGATAAATCAGATAAAATCACTTTATAAATGGCATGGTTTCAGTTTGTAAACTTTATATTTAATTGATTGTTTGCATATTTACAACATACCAAAGTTTATCTAGGTAAATGCATTAAAGTTCACATTATACTTTTATTATTTTTATATTTGTTTACTATCTAAATACAAAATCATAAACCAGTAAAAAAACAGATTACAATAGCTAATTTAAATGTTTTATTTAATTCAGGTATTTATTACCTGAAACTTAACAAGACTTATTCCTTTTTATGCTTGAATTTTAAAATTTATTTTAAAATGCTCTAAAATTTTAATTTAAATCAATTATACTTATTAACAAAATATGAACATATAATAAATGAATGCAGAGTATCAATCACTATGGTAAAGTAGACATCAGAACATTGTAGAAAAATTTGTTAATTTAGAAATATGTATATATTTGATCTAAATTATATTTACTCCATTCTGACTAAACTAAAACTAAATAAATATATCTTAAATAATCACAAATATAATAATGATATTAAATATATTTAATATATTATTAATAATTACTTAATAATTAAGATTGAAGAAATAGATTAATTATTACCACAAAAAGGAGAAAATTTAAATTAAATAATCACATATTATTTCTGAACTATGCTAAAATAAAAAAACTTCTTAAAATTGATAATTTCTCTTTCATTAAACTATTGTTAATATCTTATTAAATAATTTATATTATGATCTTTAAATGTAAAGCAAATCTTGATATATTAAGTTTGTTATAACAAAATCACTTAGAAAATTTTTACATTATTACAGTCATGCAGTTTTTTTAACAAAATTATATTCATAAACTTCTTTGGCAGATCAAAAATGTTTGAGTTTCAAAAAGAGTCTTCAGATTTCTTCCTTCTTTTTACAAACAAAATGAATATTGTTTCATATTTTAAAAAAAAATGGCTATACATCAATATATTACAATCCATATTGTTATAACCTGCATAATATTTATTTTTTCTTATTTCAACTAAACAACATTTAATAGACTTTAGTTCAATCAAGAGATTACAATCAAGTCGGTTATAAAATTAAGTATCCTCTTTAGCTGAAAATAAATCTTGATCACTCTACTTTTTTTATCCAAGTAATTACTCACTTTTTTATAAAAGAGTTGGATAAAATAATACATCTATCATATTAGTAAGACAATTTTGAAATCGTGTTACACAGGCATGGAAATACCAATTTAACATGTTTTCATTGGTATATATATATATATATATATATATATACCAATATATATATATATATATATATATATATATATATATATATATATATATATAATCAAAATTACTCCAAATCTCCAAGTCAATAAATAGTTCTTTACACTTGAGAAGTCTGCTTGTAGCAGTGAAACCATTGATTGTGTTTTAGAGCTTATATTTTTTTTGGCTAGCCTGGTTGAGTTGTTGATTTGGAGTAATTTTGATTATTTTATTGGTTAGTTTAGCTTTAGGCTTTTAATGTTTATATATATTAAAAAGGAAATAAAAATATGAAGTAAATTGACATCAATTTTATACTGTAAGAAATGACCAGACCTACTATCTGATTTTAGAAAAGGTCAAAGTGCTAATGCACACAAGCTGGAGTACTAGTGTTCAAAATCAGTAAATTATTTAAAACTCCAAATTTAAAAGATTCGAAAGTGATGAGTGAATTTATTTTAGAAAAGTCAGAATAAAATCTAAAATATCAATTGTTTTAATGAAACATGCTAATTGGCATTATAAAAAATTGTAGCCAGTAATACGAAATTATAATAAAACAAATAATATACTAAGGCTTCATTTACAGCCAGTTTCCAATTCAAAGCCATTGATTTTAGTTGAATGCTACAATGTAGAAAGATGTTACTATGCTACAACCATAAAACTTGAACAATGAATAAACATAAGCATTTATATGGGCACACAACTCATTTTCATTTTTTTAGTCATTATAAAATTGTATATTTAAAGATTTTTCCAATAAAGTTTATTTCCAAAAATAAATATAACAATGAAATTGTCATGACTTGAACATCATGTCATGTTATACCTTGCTCAATAATTATTTTCAAATATATATTTAAAAGTAAAAATTATATGAATTGATGAAACTATTATCTTTACATAGGAATTTTAAAATTCATCTACCCACATAATCAAATATTGTTTTGAGGAAATAATGTCACAATCAATCTCATTTTAATATTTTTTGAACTTTTATAGGCCACTACCAAACAATGGGTCAAGTGATATCAATCAGAGAACTTGAGATTTTTATTTCCTAAAATTAATCAAATATGTATAGATATAATTAACATATAATAAAATTAAGAAAAAGTTAACAATTTTTTTTAGCAAACTTTCAATATTATCAACATTTTAGTGTCACATTCATGGCAATATTACAATAAGTTTAAAACCTGGAAAATTCAACTACACATTACTAGATCATGTGTTATTAACATTACTGGAACTACACATATATCAAGCCTCTTTAATATTGAATTTATAATAATCACTATCCTTATAAATAACTCTTACATTATTAAAATTAACTACGTGATCTGTTTCTCTTTCATGTTTAAAAAAAAACTAAATTATTTTTAGGATTAAGTTTTGGCCTATTATGTAGATGGATGTATTATTTAATTATGGTATGTAAATTGTCAAGTCTCTTCATAGAACCAATTTATTATAAAACTAAAACAACATATTCATGTTATAATTGATCAAAACTTGATCCTAAAAGTAGTTCAGTTTTTTTTTTTTTTAAACCATAAACGTTAAGCAGGCTGTATATTTAATTTTACTAATATAAAAATCATTTATAAAAAAACACATTGCCAGAAATACAAGATTAAGGAAACATAGCATATTGCTAATTTAATTAACACCATTAACCATTGATCTGATATTAAGTAAGAAAGTTAAAATTTAAAATTGGACCTTTAGATATAGGTCACTTCCATGACTTAAAATTACTGTAATGAATGTGAAATGAAAATATTAAAAGTCTACTGTGCAAAATGTTCATACCACTTAGTTTATTCTGTTTATAAGTGTGTTATATATTACTTATTTAAATATTGAAGTCATTTTGTTACTTATATATGCATTCCAGAATAACTACACAAGCAGATATATGCTGTGGCATTACTGTGTATATATATATATATATATATACATAATATATATATATATATATATATATATATATATATATCAACACTTCTGTTACATAGCACACAATAACATAGTGTGTATGCACAAAAATTGAAAGAAAAAGTAGAAATAAAAACAGTCAAAAATTTGGTATTTTTCTACATTTCCTGAAATAAAATAACAACTATAAAGGGTTAAATAATTCTGAAGTTAAAATAAAATTTTATTATAAATTAAACATTTAAAAAAATCTAAATAAATACTAACATAGTATTCTGATTTTGAAAGTAAAAACAAACATATTTTATGATAAAATAGAACTGATAATTGTAAAAATTTATATTATCTATTTTGAAATCTTTTTAATTAATTGAACAAAATTTCTATTTATTAGACATCTTTCTTTAAGTAAAAACTTGATATACTTTGATAAAACTTCAAGCTTGTTTTCAAAAATAGCTTTTAATTAAAATGATTTGAAAAGATCAAGATGAGAAAAAAAAAACAATTATTAATTTAATGTTTTTGACATCTCAGCTGATCATATAAAAAGACCTGATAAAAATATTAGTTTAGTTGTGGCAAGTAATTTTTTGTAAGGGTTTAGTTGGCTAGTTGACTGATAGTTTTTTGTACGTTTTGGATAATGTTTTGAGATGCAGTTGTCAGTAACTATAGCTGGCCAAAAGAAGCTAGCCAGCAGAGTACTCCAGATCATGACAAAAAACTAAAATGAAGATATGTCTGCAAGGACTGCAAATCATGGTGAAGTTTGAATTCACATAAAGAAACAGGTCAATTTCAAGTGTTTCATAGCTACAAATGTGTTCTAGAAAATAGCTTTCTAACCTGAAATCTATCAAATCCTGGATAGAAGGGGGATCACCAACAATTCCTGATTATAGCTTTCTCAGCTTGCTGAAGAATTCATTATATGTATGCAGTGTCAGCTATATGTAGAGAAGCACAGATAAACGTATATACAGTTGATGGTGAGTAATGTTATATATAATGAGAACTAAAATTTTAAATAACTTCTTTTAAGTAATTTTTTTAAAATGACTATTTTAAAAAAACATATAAATAATTCTACTTAAGTTAAACATCTAAAAATGAAGATTTAATTTATAGATGCTGTTATATATATATATATATTTTTCAAGAGAATAAATGAAAATATTTAAAATCTATATTTTTAAATTTAAAGACGTTTCTAATTATTTAATTGACAGTAATCCTGTCAAGATTGACTTTATTTTTTTTTTAAAAAAAAGAAAAAAGAAAGAAAAAGAAATATCTTTATATTTACTCAAATTATTGTTTTTTCAATATACACATGCATATGTTAATGTTATATACTTTCAACAAAGAATTTAATTGTGAAAATATATATTTTAATTACTTTATTATTTTAATAAGTTAAAATATATGATTTAAATGCCAGTGTGCACATACTGTTTCGACATGCATAAACATATATGTTAATTACTGTTATAAAAATTAATGTCATTTATTATTTAAATATGTTCTGTTAATAAATTAATATAACACACATCTGTACAATTATATATACATGTTTATGTAAACTTAGCATAATGCATTATATATATTACTAAAATGTAATAACTTTAAATTTTAATTGTTTATTGTATTTTATATGATGATTGAAATATAAATCAATTGTACTGAACATCTAGGTGCAAATACCAATGTGTGTCAGATAGACACTTATATGTGAATTTTAATCATTTATTTTATTATTTTATGACAATTCAAATATTTCAGAAATTATTAAGCTACATGTTTGTGTACTGACTGGTTTTAAGTAAATTCTTTGAAACATACATGTAAACTACCACATAGTAACTTGAATTTTGTATTAATCATGTAAATTACAATGTGATCATTTTTTTTTATTGTATAATAATCAAAATCAGAAGAATTCTCTGTGCATAGCCATAACTTCATTTTTGATATGCTTATTAATAAGCTTGTATTTAATTGTTAAAAGTATTCCAGTGACTTAATTCTAAATGGTTTTTAGATTATATAATATATTTGCATCATCTCTTGATCACAGTAACAGTTATAGAGCTTATGTTCTCTGAGCTAGACTTGAGCATATGTCTGATATATATTAGTGTTTATGGGCATCCAAGAGTCCTGGTTGGTGCTAAGAGTATATTCTTTAAAGCCCATGCACAACATTTTTTTAGTTTAGTTTCTATTAGAAATTAAGCTTATAGTTGGTCAGTTCATTAATGGTATTAAGTAGACAGAGCATTGAAAATGATCAGTAAGTTTTAATATCACTATTGTTTTTATAATTACATATTCTAATGGATTAATACTTAAGTCGGTGCATCCAAATTAATGGTTAAATAATTGCCCCAAACTGGCAATGATTAAAGAGTTATTCTGGTCTACAGTAGACCCATTTCAAATCCAGTCACACGATTGATTGTTGATTTATTTATTGTTGATCATTCATGATGATGAATGGTTATTTTGAGTATTACTTACTTTTATTTATTTATAATGCTGGTAAATGTATAATTATGCTTTTAGTTACTCAAAGGAGTTAATTGGACTGATCTCTCAGAGATCTCATGATCTCATACTCTCTTTGAATAATTTTTTGATATTAAACTTTACAATAATAATATTTTTGTGATAATATCTATTACTTTATAATATATTAATTAATTAATCATTATATGAAATATCTTATTTTATTTGGTGATGATGAGATGCCATCACCCCAACTTATCCCCATTGATCCCCCATTTTATTATAATATATAAAAGAATTATAAAAATTTCTATTAATGTCCAATCATTGTATTTCATAGATATAATGTCATAAAAAACATGTTAATGTATCGTTTAATTAAATATCTTAAAATATTGTTATTTTTTACAAGATACTTTTTAAATTTCAGCATTAGGAGCAGTAATTGATTGTGTTACAGAGTCACTGAAATCCTGAGAAATCAATAAAATAGCTGATAACACCAAATCCAAACTACAAAATAAATTCTGGCTATCCAAATCTTCATCAATGAGTAGTACTAGATTTTTATTCCATACTCAGCAGCTATATTTGTTTCTTCTATAGTATCCAAACTAATAAATAACTTGAGATTCAAACACTTTAAGAAATCTCAAATTCAGTAACGTGTATACCTCAAGAGCTTTTTTTTTTCAAACCTTTATATCTGCTGGATTAGCAACTATTTTTAATTATATGCTAACTCTAGGTACTTTTGATCCCTTGTTAAGGATGGTATACATCAAACAAAGTATCACATATCTTTGAATAGCAGCATTTTAGAAGCAGTAATTCACCCTTATTATTCGATTAAAGATATTTTAATATATATCTGAAAATCAGTTTATTTTGTACTAATATGGATATAATGTATTAAACTTATAATTTGTTAAAAAAATTGGTTAATCATTACATTAAACATTTAATGATAAATTTAATTAATATTTTTTGGTCGTAATATAATTTAAAGCATCTGTAAAATACACATTAGTGAAGCATTTCTTATTTCTTGGTAGGATAATTTATTTAAACAATGCTTACATAAAGAATAATATTATATTAATAAAAAATTATTTTTAAAAAGTAAATTATCTATTATTTTTTATATGCTCAAGTTACACAAATGCTTCATTTAATTGTCATATTGTTACCTCCTTCTCTCACTGGGGGGGGTCCTTTTTCACAGACGAATCAATCTAGAATATTTTAATCCTTGATATAAAGGAATAGAAAATAAATTCATAATTGTTAGTACATTGCAGATTTAATAATATATTTGAGTTATTTTAAATTATTATAAATATGTACACATTCATATTAACAAAATTAATTTATTCTTAATCTTTTTATTCTAGAGCCATTTATATGAGCTTCGGTTATCATTGGGGGTGGTAGATGGCAGAATAGTTACTAAAAATTGATTTACTCAATGGATTTGCATATAAACTCCAGAGGTCATCTTTACTTCTATTATTCTATCTAATGACATAAAGATATTCTATGATTTAAAAAATTAGCCAAACTGCTTATCTAAGCTGGATACTATGTTAATTCTTATATATTTTATTGGCTACAATTATAAGCTAATTACATATATCTCTTTACCAACCAAAAATATCAACGGCATAAAATTAGTCCAAAATGAGATTACCGTCGATTTAATTAATTGTGTTTATAAAGACTAGTAGTGCAAAATTAAATACTAATATCAGTAAACATTTAAATATCATTTTATTTTAAAGTTAATTTTTTTGTTAGAATGCAAAGCTGTAAAGTTATGAATAATAAATTGTCTGTATTTAATTTATATTTTTCAAAATAATATACATTATTTAAAAATGTTTTTAAAAAATTGGAATTTGGTGACGAACTTGTTAAATTATTATTTTATTTTTAGCAGTTGTTATTGATTTTTGAGTCAGTGGAGAAATAATAATAAAAGTTTTGAAATATTAATAATATAAAAAATTTCATTTATTATTTTTATCTCCTTTTTCCCCCTGAAATATTTATTTTACATTATCATGACTTTGCATCTTAATGACGTAAAGAAGCTCATTAAATATTATAGTTCTACAACTGAAACGCTAGAATAAATTGTATAATAAAGATGGAAGTAAGGCAGACATATATTAATCTACTATTTTGTAACTTAACCTGCCTTCAAACAGAGAATTTAATATACATATATATAGAATTAATTTAAAAATCATTATTGACATTAGTTAAAAATAATTAAAATATAATATTTCTTTAGTCATAATATTTTCAATTATGTAGCTGTAAATTTGAGTAGTTATAATAAAGAGTGTCAAAAAAGGATAAATTATCACAAGTGATGCTGAAGTGCTGTCACATGATTATAGTATCCATTCTTTGAACACAAAACATGGAAAACCTGCAAACCTTTAATACATGTACATTAATTAGAAACAAAGTTTTAGTGGCATAAGTTACTCTAAATATTCGAATATTTTTTTTTTATTTTTTTAAAAAATCATAGTTTTTAATTCTTTAGAAATTTTAACAATTTTAATTTTTTAACTTAACAAAATGCATGAATGTTCATTTATTTATTTTTTTAACAAAGAAGATGTGATATATGAATTTTCTCAAAAAATGAAATATTAAATAATTGTGGTGTAATGAGTAATTACTCAAACATTAAATTAAAAAATATATTATCAAATAACGAAATCAAAACAAATGTTAAGTTTATCTGAATTCAATTATAGAACTTTTATTTTTAACAGATTTCACATAATAACCATAAACATTAGCTACTAGATTTCATATGACAAGTATAAACTAATCATATACTTGATATGTCATTTCATCACATTTTCAAATCAGCCACTTTTTTTTAGTATTTATATTTTTTTATAAATACATATTTTTAAATATTTTTAGCACAAATTTAAAATAAACAATGCAAAAACTGTATAAGCATTTTTAAAGAATTTATGGCTATGATTATAGTAAATATTAAAAATTCTCCATACTTTTCATTACTAAATATTTTTTTATATAATAGGTTATAAAAATTTATAAAAACAGTGGTAAATTCTTATTTCAAAATTAGTTTACAAAAAAATCAAATTAATGCGTTAATTTTATTTTTACAAAATTTAAAGTTAATTAGTAGTTTTTGAAGTAATTGTCCACACATATATAAATATGTGTGGGTATACTTTTTTTTTCTGATCATGTAGTTAATAAAAAAAATGTGTGCATTTTTTCCATATCATTTTTTAACAAATATTTGACAAAAAAATTGTTGCATAGCCAAATATTTATTTATTTGTTTCGTTTAAAAAGAAATGTTGTTCTTCACATATCATTTAGTACTGTTGAATCTTGCATTGAAAATATACTGGAGTTGTTTTTATTAGCAATAACATGAACTATAATAGTTATGTGTTTTTATGTACATTTAAATCATAAATTTATGAGAAGCATAATAAACATGTTACTAAAATGTCTATTTTGATACTCATCTATTAAAATCCATAATTTACAAATAAATAAATATTTATAACTTTGAACATTTTATAAATCCATATAATTATTTTATGGTGATGATTATATTTTTTCAGCTTTATTACTTTTTATGAACATTAATTTCATGGCATCAGATAAACAGGAATTATTGTGAAAATTTTACTTTAAAACTAATTTGAAATTATGATCTGAATCCATTACCTCAATTTTTTGACATTTGACAAACTACACAAAAAAACTTATAAATTTATCATGTAATTTTATTAAGAGTATTCATTCATTTCCAAAGAAAAGATGAGAATTATTTCAGTTAAACAATAACTAGGTGAGCAATGCTTTCAACCTAGAAGGTCATCTTCATAGTACTCAAGAATCAAAATTATATATAAGATTTTTTTTAAAAAATTGAGATTTGTACATATATATATAGTAAAAGGATAAGGATATTTTTTATTATTATCATTGTTTACTATTATTTTACATTTAAATGATATATATATATATATATATATATATATATATATATATATATATATATATATATATATATATATATATATATATATATATATATATATATATATAATGAATGCCTAATAGAAAGCATGTTTAGTTTCTACAATACTAATAAAATCTTGTTGAGATAGATTAATAATAGTAAATATATAACATTTATTTTATATGCTACAATCTGTTTTGACTTTTAGTATTTATTTTATTTAACTAGTATATAATTATTGAAAACATATGAAAAGAGAGAGAAAAAGGAAAAAAGACTAAAATAGGGAAGCTTGTATTGTGTATTTGAATAATTGTCTTCAAAAAAATAATGCTACTTATTTATTAGTTTACACTATCAGATAAATTATGTGTGGATCATTTATATTATTTATTGAGACTTTATTTACAAAAACTTAGAATTTTTTTTCTCATGTGTCATAGCATCAGCCGGGAAGCGAACCTGCTAACCCTGGACAACTGCTTTTGGGACCTTTTATAGACAGAAACGTTTCTGTTGTTTGTAGTACTACAATCAAATTTCAATATTACATACATCTTCAAATACAAAAATAGTAATTTTATATTATAAAGGTTGAACAAAATTTAATATAATATTCAAGACCAAAATATCTGAATAAAAGTAGAAGAATGACAAAGATATAAGATTAAAATGCCCAGTGAAGTGTAACTCCTCCTGTCTATTTTGAATGGAACTTAGCAAGTTGGTCAATAATTATTCCTTCATATTTGAATATTTTATTTTTACAATTAAATCTTTTTTCTTAATACAATATAGATAATTTTAACATTAATCATTCATTAATAATACAAATCTTTATTTTATTTTTTTCAATTCTATTTCCTTTTAATCATAATTAGTATGCGCGGGACAGATATATCGTGAGGAATATTAGAATGCATACTAAGTGAAGATTTTTGGTGTGAGGAAACGATAAAAGATTTGAAAATTCTTTTCTTTGACAACCTGGGTTAATTGGCCTTTAAGCTCAGGCTAAAAATATAGGCGATAGAAAGCAGACTAGATATTTCTTTGCGGGAAGAGCAATGGTGATAAGAGATTAAGGAATTTATGTTTTAAGAAAATTGTCCATTTTGAATAGAATCCCTGCAGCTCATTATAATGTTCCAGACCTAAAATTTTATTTAGAGAGGAATATTTTTGGCATGCAGCAGTAATCTTATTTGTGTTTCTTTTATATATGCGTATCTTCTTTTTTAATGAACAACTTAAAATAAATATTAAATATATAAATGACTTATATAAAAAGTCATTTTCAAGCAATACTAACTATTTCAATTCATATCATGTTTCTTTATTGAGCTGCTGAAACATTATTTTTTTAAAATCCACATTACAACAGTTTAGATTGTGGACTGGAATAAACATTTACAGATCATTTTTTACAACTTGCATTAAATTACATTTTTAAAGGAAAAAGTTTATAAAAAGAAAAACAAACCTTTAAAGTTTATAATTTTTTTCTTTTGTAAAATGATTTAAAGCATTTTTTTAATTTAAAAGAGAAGGAAAGAATTTTTATTTAGTTGGTCAAAGATTAATTGATTTACTACTAAAAAAAATTGAGTAAAATCCTACCATATTTTAATAGCTAAAAATTATTCATCATAAATATTTGAGAAAAAAATACTTTGAAATCAATATTTTCCAAAAATAGATTAAGATATTTTATAATTTACATTATTAATTATCTTGCCTCTTTTTTCGAATACTGATATCACTCTTTTTTTTTCAAAAAAGTATATTTATATAATTCTCCGTAAAAAGTAATAAATTACTGATACAATTGCAATGGTTTCATATTTGACTACATTATTAAAAAAAAGTGCAATACTGATTCTTTTCATTGGGATATAAAATGCAATGAAGAACTAAAATTAAGCCAGGTGTTAATGACTTTCAGAACAAAAAGTTTTTTACAGAAAAAATTACTAGACAACATCATAATATATTTTTTAAAAAAAGAACTAACATCCTCTCTATATGTGAACATATTTGTGTTTTGTAGATTAGTTGGTATACTCATTGCAAAACCTATATCTATTGCATTATTATTATTATCTTTTTTAATGATATTGAAATGACCATACTTAATGCTTTGCTATTGATAATGATTTTTTAAATCATGACATTAACAACAAAAATCATATTTTGCAAAGCAAAACATTGATAATTAGCAATAGAAAGAATGGTATTTCAAACATAAAGTGAACTGAATAAATGAGTCAAAATATAAGTGGGTGTTCATATAGTGATACTAACAAAAATATATAATTTCCTTACAAAATAATGAATTGAAATATATGGCAAAACCCAAATATTTTTTATTTGTCACAAAAGAGTAGAAGTTGATCAATTTATACAAGAAATCTATGAATAATTCCTTAAAGAAAAAGTTTAAAATTCTAAGTTAGTATTTGTTTTAATGAATATAAGCAATGAGTGATCACATGAATGGATTTATTACACAATATCAAAAAAAAAAAAAAAATAATTCTATGAGTTTTGGGCTGTATAAAATTTATTGATAGAATCATTAATTCATTTTGAAGCAAATCTCTTTGCATGAATTCTGTTCAATTGGAACTCAAATTACTATTGCATGATTAATAGAAATAATTTTTGAAATGATTCCATGATTTATTGGACGGAAAAATTTTTTTGATCATAAAAATATATAAACTCTTCATGGACTACCAAATGACACTTCCACATGCCATGTCAAAGTCTGGAATTCAGGTCAAATGGGGTAAACTTTTGGATTTTTTTTCAAATCACAGCAGATTTAGGATTTTTCTTTCAGTCAGTTATCCCATATCCTATTCCCTAAATATGTATAGCTGCAAAATAAAGATACTAATTTAATCTAAGGTCATTAGCTAAACATTTTTGTGTGGAGTTATCATTCCTCTATGGATAGTAAATACATGGTTTACTCTTACCTTTATAAACTTTAAAATAAATACATGTAATTATATGTTGATAGCTGTGAAATTTCTAGTGGTTGTACAGATAACTTAATAATTTTGATTCTAGGAACATCAGGGGAAAATAATCACAATTGGGAAATTTTCTAACTTATATAATCATTTCTTATATTTATTAACAACAGATCAGAAGTTTATTTTCAATTTCAAAAATGAATTTTAAAATCAGAGATTGCAATCCTATGTATTTATAGTTTGATTTTTTAAAAGATTAAAAAATGTAATAAATATATTATTTTGGACAAATATAAATTATGTAAATCAGCTACTTAAAATAAGACAAGAATTATTCCTGATATACTCCAGACACTGTAAAACTGTGCATGTCTAAATAAACTACACACTATGTAAACATGATACAAAATTTTTAAGCAAAGCTAAAATTATTTATTTGTATATTAGAATTCTAATAAGCCACAGGATCTAATAGAAAGTCATGCTTATAGTCTGGGTCTAAACTTAGTCCAGATTTTTAAAAATTAAAGATTCCAATCAGTTTTCTTTTAGATCCAGGTTTCTCAAAGTTTTTCTTTCATTTGAGCAAATATTTTCATGACTCTGGATATAGAAAAAAAAGTTATTTGCAAATAATACTTTTCTATACATATAAATTTAATTTTACCATTTCATAAAGACAAATATTTGTACTAATGAGCTGGTTATGCTTGTTTACTTTTATATAAAAAAATTACTTATCTTTAGAGTATAACCAATATGAGATACTGCTGATGCAAAATAAGACACATATACTTACACTATGTGAAAAAAATTCAAACTAATTACTTTTTTGTAAAATACAGACAGACATACAAATCTACATGTTAATGTTGAAAATGATGCTTCATATAAATACACAATACAAAATGGTATAAATATATTTAGAGCCATTTCAGAAAGTGCTGAAAATACATCCTAATCCCAAGCCAAAATTCATTTAATGATTTTTTGAAAAACTTAGATTTTAAACTTGTGTTGCTCAATAATTCATCAAATTGTTCTTGAGCATTTAAATGACTAACATTAATCACTTTAACTGAGTATGTTATATGAACCCACTTTTCTTTTTCAACATCAAAATTTGAATGTAAGTATTTTTGAAATTGTGTCTCCAGACATTTCAAATGATCAATTACAACTTTTAGAATTAAACTTTGGAAAGGTTATTTTCAATTATAAAAGCATCTGTAGCTATAAATATTTATTTTCCACTCCATTTTTATATATGTTCACTTTTTTGATAAAATGTTCAATTTTATATTTTAACATAAATATGTTACAATTATTTCCTTCAAGTAACATGTTTAAATCATTCAATTTTCCAAAAATATTTGACAAATAATACAGTTTTAAAAGCTACAATTTAGTGTAAAAAAATCAAAATTGAGTTTCTGCTTAGTTAAAATTATAACAACTTCATTTTTCAATTTTAATAATCTATATAAACTTCATCCTCTTGAAAGTCATTGTAGCAATATGGTTTGCTTATCAGAATTCATATCTTCACAAACATTTGAAAATACACCTTTATTAAGAGCTCAGATTTTTATGAAATTAATGGTTTTGATAGTATCACAAAACACAGCATTTGAATCTGATGATATTATTTTGGCTATGAGTAGTTTCTGATGTATTGTGTAATAAGTAAAAATGATATGTTCATTGCCATCAACTTTAACTTTTGATATAATTCTAATATTTTTACTCATCATAGCCCCAGCACTGTCTATACAGACATCAGTGGAACAGCTCCATTACAAACCCACATTTGTGATAAATTCAACAACTTTAAAATGTCTTCCTCTCTTGTGCATGCTCCTGAAGAATTGCAAAACAATAATTCTTCATATAAACTTCCTTCATACACATATCTTACATAAAGTAACAATTGTTGTTTTATCCAACTGAATTGCAAACTTTGGGCTGTTCTTAAGCAATATAATTGCTGCTATTGATCACTATTAATTTTAGAAATTCGTCTGGAAACAGTATCATTTAATAAAAGGATTTTACAAAATTTATCTTCATATTTTTTTACCATGAACTATTTCTGACATTTCTTATTACAGTAGAAAACACAAGATCTTCATTTATCATGTAAGGCTTTTTATTTTTTGTAATTAAATATGTTTTATAAGATGAAAATAAATACTTTGCGTTGATGAGGGAACAAATTTTTCAAAACAATGTATTTCTGTATTTGAGGATTTTAAAAATCATTCAAAATATTCCTTTGGTTTATTGCAGTAAGTTGCTTGCTTGATACTAAGACATTTCTTTAGTTTGGATTATTTCATGCATTTAGAAGTCAAAACTTTATTACAAATTAAGCAAATTGGTTGTTCCACATCATTATGATTATCAAAAAAAAAATGCCAAAAACAAATTGGCATATGTTTTTTTTTTCTTGTTAAATCTGACTTTCTGAGTAATATAACCTGCTAATGAGAAATATTCTGCATTCATCACAATTTTTATTTCTGTTAAAATTTAGACACTTATCCATAAGAAAAAAAAAATATTTTCCTTCAAATATAAACATCACCTAATTAAAAATAAATAAATAAATAAATATATATATATATATATCAAAACTGAAAATAAATAAATAAATAAATATATATATATATATATCAAAACTGAAGATTTTTTCTCCTTTTTGGATAATTATAATATTCACAATAATGTTCTGGACATTCATGCAGAAAAGGTAGTCTATATAATTTAAACTTAGCTTTTATTAATACTTAGCATGCTTTCAAAATTTAAGATATAACATAGCAATATCACAGCTTTAGTATTCCAAACTGTTATATATACTTGATAATTATTATAATATTTAAAAACATTTCAATTTATTTATTTAATATTCAAAGATAATTCAAAGAGCCTACTTCTTCAAGGGGGGGGGGGATGCTTGTAGCCACTTTAATCTTTGGTTTTCCCTCTCAATGCATACAATTCTAGCTCTAAACAAATCAAATTTATGGCCATAATTTTGTTTATAGTTCATAAATATTGAGAAATATTCACTACTTTTATGTGCTTTATTGTATAGGTATTTATGCTGGGCTAGTAACTGATGCATTATCCCTCAATTCCCTGTAATATGCAAACTTACATGTAACTTGAGTGCATTGAATTTTGTAGATGATAAGTTGACTTTGTGAGCAGTTTGTCTTTTGAATAGTTAAGCAGTCTATTTAGTGATGAGGAAGTTTAAAAGTATATGTTATATTTTTCAGAGCAATGTTTTTTTTTTTTACTTTCTGATTTTCAGAATATATGGAAGGCTTATCCATGTTTTTGTCTCCAAAGGTTGAGACTATGGAATTTTTTATATTGAATTTTTTTCAATTTATTATAATATTTTAAGTTGTTTTAATTTAAGAGACTGGAAAAATAATATAGATTTATATGTCAAAGACTTACAAAATCTAGGGTATAATATTAATAAAATTCTCAATATGATCAATATACAGAAAAGATATAAGCATCCTCTTCTCAAAGAAGTAGACTCTTTGAAAGGATTTAAATATCTTTGAATATTAAATAAATAAAGTTAAATGTTTTTAAATATTAAAATAATTATCGAATGTTCATAAAATCTCAGAACACTAAAGAAGTGACATTGCTATGATTATGATATGTCAAATATCAAAAGCATGTTAAACAATAATGAAAGCTAAGTTTAAATTATATAGACTATCTTTTCTGCATGACTGTCCAGAACATTTGTGTGTATATATATATATATATATATATATATATATATATATATATATATATATATGTTTTATGTCTGTATTCTTTCCAAAATATATATATAACATTCAAATCTACATATATATTAAATACAATAAAATTCACACAAATTTAAAGTTATTTTATTACAAGTACTTTCGACATATATCTTGTAGTCTTCTAATAAAATAACTTCAATTTTTTGTGAATTTTACTGCATTTAATATAAATATATCGATTTGAATATCATATATATATATATATATATATATGATATTCAAATATATATATATATATAGTATGAAGGATTTCCTTTACTGGTTTTTTACTTTTCCTTAAATTAATTCATTGTGGCACTTGTTTAATTTGGTACTTAATAAAGCAAATATTAATTGTGTGCATATATATATATATATATATATAGGCATAGATATGCAGATATATATATATATATATATATATATTGTGCCCTTTTGTATGGGTCACCATTTAAGTTTTGTGCTAATCTAGTAGAAAATTTTAAATTTAAAAGTATTTTAAAATGTGTGATGTTGACTTTGCTTGTGGTAATGTTACCATAAGTTTAATTAAAGCAATCTATGAGTATTTGATATGTGAATTGTGTTGATATTGAGAAGATATTTAAAAATGATGATGATTATGATGTAATATTGCATTAATAAATTTAATAACAAATGTTTGAAGCTAAAGTATTTAAAAGACAAGTTAAAATTAGACAAAGATATTTATTTAATTTAAAATATATGTTAAAAGTAAATAGAAATATTTTAAATTATAAGTACTTAAATTGAGATTAATATTTGATTTTAATCATATCAAATAATTATTTTAAAAGCTGATGTAATATTATATTTATTTTTAAAAAATAAGTATTTATTTTAAAAAAGCAATTGTTAAGTTATTTTTAGATTATGGGAAGCGTTTCTTGTATTGTAAAAAAAGACAGATGTTAATTAGAGATACATACACACATGCTTGGAAGCTTTCTCATAAAGTTGCAAAAACTATTTTAAAATTATGTTGTTAAATTTATAAATAATACGTGAGTTGTCACGAGATAAAAATAAAAGATATTAATGTAGAATATTAAATCTGATTTTTAAAAATATTACGTTAGAAATATAACGTATTTAAAAAATTAGTTTATTTTAAATGATCTTATAAAAGTTAAGATTTAAATCAAGTGAGAAAGAATATTTTAAAAAATGTTTGATAGATTTGAATAAACGATAAAGATTATTTTTAAAAAAATGTAATAATATTAAATATTAAATAAGTCATTATTTTATTTTTAATAGTGTGTTAGTAAATATGTAAATAAGCTAGAAAGTTTGATTGTTTAAATGTACCAATCAGATAAGGAGTTTCTGCTAGTATAAAAGCTGGATTCAATTGTTGAGGGGGGCTCTCTACAATAAATTTTAAAAAGTCGATTGTGCTATTGAGAAAATAGCTAAGTAAATTTATAAACGCTCTTAAAATCAGTTGTAAAAAATCATAAGAGTGTTATTGTATATAATTTTATAATTTTTTAAATGATAAGTATGCAGTAGAAACTTAATAATTCCCTATTGGTCTTCTCAATATCGAAACTCAATTTACATACGAATAATCATGGGAACATCACGTATTGGAGAAATATATCAAAAACTTTATGCTAGAGAAATAATAGACGCTGGATTAGTACATAAAACTACGAGATGGAGAAAAGTAGTATTTTGGACTATAAATAGTTTTAAAAGTTTAAATTACTATTGTCTACTATAAATAGATATTTAAAAGAAATATGAATACTTCTATAGAAAGAAAGTATTTTTACAGATTTTTAAAAAATAAAATGTATATCTTAAGTAAAGATATAAGAAGTAGTAATTTTAATAAATACTTGCCTTGTTAAGTCTTTGTGCTTAAAAGACTAAATATTGACGATTTAAAAAGGCAAATTGATTATAAATATGATTATTTAAAATCGTAATATAATAAAATTATTATATTGAAGTAATCTAAAACGCTGGACGTTATAGATGGAAAAATAGATTCTTACCTAGATATATTGTTTTTGAAAAATGCGCAAGTAATACATGGACGTCCAGGCCAAACCAAATCAGGCCAAGCTAAGTTAATGGAATTAATTAAATGAGAATAATTCAACAATTATAGATTAATTTAGAAATAATAACTTTTGAACAGTATTTTATGAAGAACTGGATCCAGAAAGCGAATTTATAAACTATTATTTTAATTTTATTTGTTTATGGGAACTTATTATTTTTTTTAAAAAAAATAAACGTTATCATTTTTTTGTTTATAAACTTTCAAGAAACACGTGATACAACGGAACAGGAATAGTGTTCTATTGACTTTATAAGTAGGATATTTGTTAGAACTTTTATGGTAGAACAAAAGTCGTCGCTGGAATACGTAATATAATCTTTTATTTTATTTATTTAACATAAAATTTAAAATATTATTAAACTATTAAAAGAAGGTTAGGTACATTTATTAAATAATAACTAAAAAATAATATAATAATTAATTACATAAATTTATTTTATAATTAATATAACACGGAATATTCTAATGAATGTTTATGAGTGTAAATGTGAATAATTTTATTTTATGAAGCTGCAAATTCCGAAGAAGGCTGGATAGCAGATTGGATATTATTATTATTATGGTAAAAATATTATATAATGATTTTTAATGAATTTAATATGTTTTTCTTTAGATCAACTGAATATTATGTTGTTATAGAATGAATGGATAGATATTTTATGAAAACACATACATTATATTGGCAACGAACTTTATTAAAATATGCATAAGTTTTAATTTATAATATCAACATGATACAACATTACGTAAGAAGCTTAGAAATAATTATATGATTCTTTCATAAATAAATTTTGATATTTTATTATGTTATAGTATTAGAATTATATTTATTCTTTATTTAGGTAATTATTTTATTATTTGCAAGATAAGAATAGATTTGAAAAGACTCTATTTTGTATTTTGTTTTATTAAATAAATTAAGTTACGTTATGGGTAGAAGCTTATATTTGGATTGAAGTTTATTAAGTATAGACGATGTAGTATAGGTAATTTGGATGATGAATACTTTGTTTAAAGTTGATATTTGTTTTATCGGAAGTTTTAGATAAATTTAGAGGATGTTTATAAATAAAATTATTAGAAAGGATTAAAATAACATATTGAGTAAAGTAATGATTTTACACAGAAAAGAATCATAGAATTTATCTAAGGTAATGCTTTATGAATTTGAAATTGATAAATGATTTAAATAATAGTATTTGAACAGTATAGATATGTAATGCATATTTGATAAAACATATAACAGGAATTACATTGAGTAAAGTATAATTACAGTCAATTATTTGTTTTACATTACAAAGATACATTAATTTTATAAAGCCATTAAGCAATATTAATAATAAAGTAAATATATGATGATACATTATAAATGGTAATACTTAATTGATGTAATTATTTAATTAGTAGAGCTTCATTGTTTACACATGCTACATAAATAATTTTGGACATATATTATTATTTGTAATGGAAGTTTATTAACATTTATTTTAAAAATCTAAGTTTTTGAAAACATACTATAATATTATTAGTATAGTATTTGAAGAATGTATAATTGCTTGTTAAGCACATGAATTAGTAGCAGTATAAACCTCTTGTATTTGTAATTTCTTATTTTATTTTATTTATTTTCCTAAATTCTAAAACTGTAAATAGTGTAAGTAAATTTTATTTGAAGTCATTGTAAATAAATTTGTTAATTTGTTTTAAAAGTGTGTCGAGTTTTCATTATTTTTCACCACAGCATTTTGACATCAGATAATTTGAAATAAACATAATATTTGCACAAAATGAATTTGTTATTGTTGTTTTAAAAAAATGAATACAATATTTGCTTACTATCATTTTATAAGAATTGATTGATATGAACATAAATATTACAATGGTCATAAGATGATTATAATACACATTATAAGAATACAGTATTGTTTAATGCCACAGATTATTAATTATAAGATTTTGATTTATTCTAGAATTAAGATACCATATGAAATAAAAGATATACATATGATTGTTTATTCATTTAATGATTGATTATACAATAGAGATAGATGAGATTAAAATTACACTCCAAGATTAGTATTGTTTATTATTATTATTTAAATAAGTTAGGTGTATTTAAGTTTGATATAAAATCCCACATCATACTTATTTACATGAGTTATTATTATTATTTTAAAACAACTTAGAAGAACCTGAGATTATTTAATTATATTTTAAGTTAAAAGTTAGGAATTATTTTAGTATTATTAAAGATAATTTACTTCATTTAAAAGTCATAAGAATGCTATAAATGTAGTGGTAGGATAATAAGGTAGTGGTAGTATTCTTATGCCATTGAGACAGTATCTTAGGAGATATTGACTCAGTGTAAATCTGCTTATTACTTTGTAACTTTACTTCACAGTCTCATAATTTTATAAATACTTATTTAATTAGTATAATCTAGAACTATATTGATTTTGATGATTGATAATAAATTTAATTAAGATATGATAATATAAAGTATATTTAAGATAGATATGCAAATTTTAATTGAGCATAATAATGTAACTGAGCTAGTTGTATTTTAAACTATTTTACATATCAAGAAGTAAGGGTACAATATATATATATGTTTGCAAAAAAATAATGATAGTGCATATTCAACTATCTCTTAGTTAGGTTTATGTTTTAAATGGGTTTGTGTGGATAAATAAAGGTTATGTTTTAAATGGGTTTGTGTAGATAAGTAAAGGCTGGTTACAATAGGATTGTAAACTACCAAATCCTTCATATATACATATATATTAACAATGACTTAATGATCAATGTGTTGAACATCACAAATAAAGACTTAGACTTAGTGAACATAGTGATGACTTAATGCCAAGCCAATCTCTAGGCAACCAAGTATGGAAGATAAAAGTAGAATTCTATTATGTAATTTTATTTTTTAACTACAATCAATATAATATGTCCAACAATAAGACAGCTACAGCCATAGAAAAGGAAATGGAAATGCTAGTATACTAAACACCAGAAACTAAGCAGGGTATAAAAACAAACCCAGTTCATTTCCATCATCTTTTGTTATTCTTCAAATGATACAAGAACTGTATAAAGCTGACTTTTAAAGATCGAATGTTCGAATCCAAGAGAATATGGATGACTTGTTCAAACATTCCAAATTATCCATATAATCTTCATAGCACAAAATTATAAGAAATTACAACTGACATTTAAACAGAGAAAAGTTTGATAAATTTGGATGATTTGACAAAAGAACTGAACTGATTTTAAATTGAAATTTTAAAATAAAAACTGCACTATTGTTTGAATACAAAGAAATAAAACATCACCAGCATATATATATATATGAGAAAGTAACTTTTTTCTTATATAAGCCATTAAATGCCAAATAGTAAATTAAAAAAAAAAATCTATTATGAATGCTGTGCAATGTATTCCTGCTAAATTAATATTGCCATAGGGCTCGATTGTTACAGTCATACCATAGAAACATGATGATTTAATTTATTTTCTTATATAATGCCTAAAGAAGCATCAAAAGTCCTATAATAAGTGTCTAAATGGATCCAGAAGGGAAGCATCTGCATAAAATGGAAACAACATCATTTCAAGTGTGTTGTGAGGAATTTTAGCAAGTGATGAATGACTTACTGAAGAAGGATGTTCCAAAGAGAGATAGACTGTATCCATAACAGACATTATTTCTAAACTCATGATTAACCAAGATAAACTAATGAATGTTTTATTATATTTGTTTGTTAAAGTTCTAGTTTTATTTTACCTCCATACTTGGTAGCTTAAATGTGCCTAGAACTTGGAAGAGTCCATTATACTTGAAAGAAACAAAATGAAGGGGTGGAATTTATTAAGTTAACAAAATATTTTTTGTCAAATAAAGTTTAGGTCAGCTTTCCCTCCATAGTGACTTGATATTTAATCATCATCATTATGATATGGAATGAGGTAAGATTTTTTGATATTATTCCATATTAAGCACACACACTACTACAGGACAGAGTTTGTGCTATTTTTATTGCTAATTAATAATTGTTTATCTTTATTTTTTCAGAATATATGACTAATCTTCTTATGTGTATGCTCTCTCCTATCAATTTAGAGAGTTGTATACAGAGGGAGTCCTCAAAGATGGAACAGCAATAACTGGAATTGGATGACAAGGCTATTATGGATATACTTGTACAATATTAAAAATTAGTTAGTCAGCTTCATGGTCAATTTAATAAAATATTTTTTTTATTTTGCTTTGTAAATAATTAGTGCCATGCTATGTACTTCTGCCATAGGTAAAGATTGAAATAGTGAAAACATTTAATTACTGATATAGTAGAAATACATTCTTGACATGTACAACATATTATTTTACTATCTTTAAAAGTTTTGACTTTTCATTTTATTGTTAAATAAACATTGTTAACTTGATTTTCATTGAAATGGTCTCTAGTTTATCAAAATCATTTACACATTCATCCATCATCTTATAATTGGATAATATATATATATATATATATATATATATATATATATATATATATATATATATATATATATATATATATATATATATATATATATATATATATATATTCTTATATAATGGTACAGTAATAGGTTTGGATGGATCTTTAAATCAATTGGGATCTGCATAAAGGTGCAGTAGTTGCTATCTAGTGTAAATTCACCCCTGGAGAGAGTCAAAGGCTGATATCTCCCTGAGCTTGAATATGAAGGCATAATGGAATCAGAAAGAGGAGTGAAGTATAGATGAACTAGCCCAAATTGTGTTTAAATTTAATGTGTAAACTTAGAGCTAGTCCAATGGAGGTAGATACAATTATAGGTTAGATACTTCACTGCATCATGCATGGCATCCTACCCCAAGATCCTAGATCTGACCATAGTGAGATGCAATTCCCCTCTTCTGGTGGAAAACTGGACCTTTACAATATATATAACATAATTATTAGAGTTTTTTAATTAAGTTCATTTGATTCGTACCACTATCTTAGAAATTTTTACGAGTTAGAAATGTTTTGAATATTTAAAAATTAAGTTCTGGGTCCCTTTCAAAAAATGAACTTAATTTTCAAACAAACACTCTCACAATTAATTCAAGTACTTCACTGGGGAAAAAAAAAATATTATTTGCATTTGGAACCTTAATATAAGCAAAACAAAAAATAAAAGAATACTTACATCATTAGAAATATCTATTTTCTATTTTTAAATTAATATGGAAACCAATATTTATCTATAAAACATATATGCAATTTAATATTTTTGGAATAAATACTAGCTTCAATTTATGAAATTAAATTTGTTTGAAAAGAACTGATTTTTAACCTTTACTGATTAATGTTTCTCTTTGCAGCAGCTAATATCGTGAAGAAAAGCATTTCATATAAGCAAAAAATTAAAAAGGCCTGTTAATTTTATACTGACTTGTTAAGGAATAACACTAGAACAATTTATGATAAAATACTATAATTTAGGACATGCATTATTTTCTACTCTACAAATGGGAGGGGGGGTTGACAGTAGAGAACATAGATCAAACAGTGGAAGTACAATTACCAATTGCACTTGGAAATTTGGTGTGGGCACTCATTTACTATCATAAACCCACAGACATACAATATGCAGAGTGTTACTAGCATTGAATTCATTTTTCATTATTGTGCAACCAGAACCCCCATATGTACTTGCAAACCACACTTTGAAAAGCTCTGTTTTAAATACAGCCTAACAAGTATTAGTTGGCAAAAAGTATGTGCTATTCTTAGCTAAATGGTAAAACGATAGAAAAGTGTTATAATCATCTTCATTTGAAAATTTAAAAGATTAGTAATGTTTTTTTGTCTGCAGTTCTTACATAAAAAGAAAGTCTCTCTGTTGGCATTTAGTCAGAAATGTTATTTAATTTGTGAACTTTTGTTTATAAGTACATATAATCCTGAAATTTCTTGGTTTATTGAAAAATTCTATAAACATTATTTTATTTGAATACCATTTTGAAACATTTTTTTTTTTTTTACACTTACTAAAATGTTATAATAATTAGGTTTTTTTTCCATTAAGATAGATTGTGACTATTAGGAATCACTTTTTTACTGAATATATATATTCAAAAAAAAAAAAAATTAATAAAATTTAATAATTGGACAATTAAAAACGATATGCAATAGTTGCAACATAAATAATTTTTTGAATCATATTAAATTTATTTAGCAAATAATACGGTATCTCTTCAGGTCAAATCTTCTTAAAAATCTATACGAAAGCAGCTACCTACTTCCGTACAACTTTGGATACCGTTCATAAATACCATTCAAAATATAATTAAAGTTTTAACCTGAAGGTAAATTTGAAATCATTATTTCATTATCATTTAAAAAAAAAAAAACTTTAAAGATTAAAATTTTGATGGATCAATTTTGTTTCTTTTTGAGAAAACCAATATTCATTAAAGATTGATGAGAAAAAATTAAAAATATAAAAAATAGTTTATAAAATCTTTCCAGTAAATTCATTATTATATAATTACACTGTTCGATATATATATATATATATGCACGTGTGAACTATCAGCATAAATTATTGACATATTATAAGGTACATAAAGTGAACTTCAATTATATAATCGGCAAATTGTGAATCGCCGGCCATTGTGTAGAATGCGTTGGGATTCTGTGCAATGCATGACATTTTTGGGCAACGTGTAAAACTTCTTTTTTCTTTTTATTTTTTATATATTATACCTAGACATTGTATAGAATATGTAGACATTTATAAAAAAAAATCGCAAATAATTTATTGGCAAGGTATAAAAAGATTTTGATTGAAAAGATGCAGATGAAAATATAACAAACCCAAAATATGGGACAGGTGCAGAACTACTTGTTGTTACAAGGCAAACCTGGAATGGCATTTTCAATGACCCTTAACTGCCTTTTTTATACAAAAGCATCTTAAATATTGGCACATGGTCCTATAAGTGCATGTCACGAATCATTGCCCATTGCCTGTGAACTGAGTAAAAGTGACTGACTGGAGAACCTATTTTTTGTCAGGAAAATCAGTAAATACTTGAAACATAGAGTGAATTGTGATTTGGCATTTAAAATTTCTTCTAAAATTTCAAGCTGAGAAAAATGATCATCTTTACCCTCATAACAACCACCAGTGGATTATGTGAGTCATCCCATCCCTTAGCAATGCCTAGGATAGGAACTTACACAATGATCCCCAAAGGTGAAAGAGGAATCTTTTTATCAGAATCTATTTTCTTTTTTTTTTTTTTTTGGTCTGTATTTAAAAGTCCATTTCATACTGAATTTTATCTTCAAAAGCATTTACAATATTGAAGCAAAGAGAACACAATACATTACCATCATAACTGTTTGTGTTCTCATTTCCACCATATTTATGTCCACAGATGGAATGAATGTTTCAGTGACATTTTATACATGTCTGTGCACCACTGATTTCCTTGACTAACATAGTTGAAAGTTGCATACACTCACATTGCAACACTAAATATTAGTGCAGAATTTTGTATTATGCCAATTTTCCTTTTGACATTTTATAGAATGCCTAACAAAGGTGTGAAATTCTAAGCATATTATAGTTGAACATCCCATTTTTGGTTCTGCATAAAATGCATAGGAAATCTATACAAATCTGTTTTCCACACTTTGATAGTAACATATACATTTTTTTGAAAGTTTGGGATGATATCATTTTTATATGCAGTTATATGTTGTACTGTTTCCTTCATTTGGTTGAATTAACTGTTCTTAAAATAATTGACCTTTATTTAGATATTTCTAAATGCATTTAACTATTTGTAGCAGTAAATAAGATAACATAGAATATGTTTTAAATAGTTCTATCTTTTTGGCTAATGACAGCCAACACTGGAAGTGATTTTGGTCATCTTTAGATTTAATTGTTAATTTCTAAAAAACTTTTAACAATTCTACTACAACTAGAGTTCCCAAAGTGGTGGATATTGATCCCCTGGAACTGATTTGAACTATATAAGGGTTTATAGTTTCAGTAAAACAATTTGGGGGTCAATGACAGCAAAAATAGACTCTCTTACTACTGCTATTTGTTTGTTACTACACATTACATACCAAAGTTGTGAATGAAAAGTTAAAATGTGTCATTAAAAAATCACATATAAGAAGGCATGAAGATACATGTAGCACAAACATTCTGTGCATTGTCTAATCAAATGTATCAAAGCAAATGCTGACATGAAAAACCATTGCATGTCCACACTTGCTCAGTGGGATAAGACAATATTTGATATTAGCAGAATGTTACAAATTAGTTCATTTGATGTAACATATACTTATTTGTGATTTGAACTTTGAATATAATTATTGATTGAGGAGCAATACTGCAAAAAAAAATCAGAGGACAGTTTATTTATTCAAGTTTGAAAAAAATCTGCTGTTTCAAGTAAATACTTATTTAAAATTGTTTGTTAATAAAAGTTTTTTTTTTATATAATAAAATAAAGAAATGCAGACAGTACAGCTTGTCCATCATTATCAAACAAACATTTACCAATGTACCTCATATGTGAAAAAGTCATTGGCAATGATATTATGAAACCATCAACGAACTAGCAGATCACTTGAACAAAATTCACCCTGACAAAAAGAAAAAGATTTGTCACACATTCAATCATTTAAAGATAAAGTTCTGAAGAGAACTACAGTAGGTACTATGTTTGTTTCATCATTGAAGCAAAATGATGATGGATTAAGGGCATTGTATAACATATCCCTACTCACTGGAAAGTTTGGTGAGCTGCACACCATAGGGAAGAAACTGATTCTACTGCCATCATAGAGGTATTGAACATGGCAGTTACAAACCTGCACAAGATGCTATAAAAAGGATTCCTTTGAGTAATAACACCATTAAAAGATGTATCCACAAAATGAGTCATGATGTGGAAAACTCTGTGTAATCATTTGCAAAACAATGGTTTTTTTGCCTCCAATTGAACAAATCAACATTACCAGGTAATGAAGCTTGGGTGCTGGTGTATACTTTCTTTATACAAGATCAGAAAGTGCATGAAGAACTTCTAGAACTTTAGAAACTGACATCAGAGGCAAATTTATTTTTAATTTAATGCCATTATTTTTCTGAAAAAAAGCAATTACATTGACAATTATAATATCTGTTGTGATTGATGGAGCACCAGTTATGATTGGTCATCATCGCTGTTTCATCAGTTATCTGAAACAACATATACCCAAAGGCTTACAGCTTATGGTATAATCCATAAGCAACAATTACTAGCCAAGAACCTTAGTGACAAATTGCATCAATTGCTTCACTTTGTTATAGCAGCTAGGAACAAAATTCGAAGTAACACTTTGAACACTAGACTGTTCACTCATTTATTTAAGGGAAGTGACAAAAATTTTTATTGATTGGTTATCCATACTGAAGTCCACTGGCTTTTAAAAACTTTATATTTAGCAAGATTTTTTGCACTTTTTCAATCTGTTTTAGAGTTTTTGGAAGATAAAAGAAAATTTACTTAAGAGTAAAACAGATATTGCTTTTTTAACAGACTTATTTGGAAAATTTAATGATGTTAATGTGCAATTGCAAAGAGACAATTTTAATCTCATTAAAGCAAAATCAGTCATATTAGCTTTTGTTGATAGATTAATATTTTTTAATCAAAATATTGCAATATCAGAGCTTTCCAAGTTCCCCAACATATTTAAGATAGGCACAATCAAAGAAGAAAACATCTTGCTATATCACTTGGTGGCTTTTCATTTAGATTTCAAAACTAGGTTTGAATATATTCTATCATTGGAAATACAGAACTGGATAATAAACTCATGCAGTACTAGTGCAGAACCAAATATAATCTTGCAAAATGAGATGATAACCATAAACATGAATGAGAAACTCAAGGTATAATTGAAACATGGTTGTCAAAAATTTTAGCTGCAACCAGATATTTCACTTTTGTACCCAGCTGTATGGCTTTTTGTACAAAAGGGTTTGCTGGCATTTCCATCACAATATCTGGTAGAGAGAGGTTTCAATGTAGTTTTAAACCTGCTTCATAACAGACATCGATTGCATATCACAGAGCTTGGAGATTTGAGAATGCAAATCACTAATTTAAAACTAAACGTAGATAAAAATTTAGTTTTCCAAGCTAATTTATTTGGTATTCTTATTTTTTGTAATTCTGATTAAAATCTTTATTTTAATTTTGTTGATGTTTAATTCTGTCTGAATATGTTGGATTTTTTCACTTAATTTTTATTTTAATAAAGTGATTTCAATATTTGTAATTATTTTGTATTTACATATTTATTTCATAAATGTGAAAAATTAAAAAAAAAACTTTGTTCGTATTTTTTTGTTTTAAAATTTTCATTAGTGCCGATTTCGATATTAAATAGTGCACAAGATAATGTCATATCCCATAGTCCTTTCATCGTTTCCAGTCAGTAATTACAAGTGAATAAAATGACAAGTTTAATATCTAGTGAAATGTTTAATATTGGGTACTGTATAAAATTATTAATTTGAGTAAAAAAAGTAAATGACTAGGGGATCAACGGTTTTAAAAGTTTTTGGTAAAGGGGTCTGCAGCTGAAAAAAGTATGAGATGATAAAAATATTGGGAATATGTAGTATTTACTGTAGAAGCATTTAAAAACTATTGTGTTTAATATTTAATCTACAAATATATGATTATAAAAGGGGGGGGGTGGTATTTCGGTTTGGTTAAAAAAAAAAAAAGGGAAAAAAAAAAAAAAAAAAAAAAAAAAAAAAAAAAAAAAAAAAAAAAAAAAAAAAAAGGAAAAAAAAGGATATAATGAACTCTGGTAGTAGACTAAACTCATAAACATAATAGGAAAAAAATAAAGTTTAATCATTGGTTCAGTAGCTGTAGGAACACAATATTTTTTCTTCAGGGTGAAAGCTCATATTTCAATCATAGTTTTGCAGTCACTGGATTGACCCTCACTGTTTTCCCAGATTACATGAAATTTATCACCATCCCAATAAATAGTTAGTTAAGAGTTATTTTAAAATATTGGAAGACTGCAAAAAAAGTGTTGAACTCAAATGAAAAAAATTCCAAGATAAATTTAAACTTAAATCAAAAACTATGGGGAGAATCAATACATATAATAACTATTAAACTATGAGAACATTTTTATAGTATCATGTGGTTAATTATATATTTCTATCTAATTAATACCAATATTTATGATTACAAGTAGAACAACACTATTTCTTGTGATTACTATTATCATGATCCACAAAAATGGAATCTATAGCAACTCTGTCATATAATAGTGCCATGGCAAATCATAGTCATCAGTGAATGCTAGAAGGGGTATGCATCAAAATCTCCACTTAGTGCCTATTCATCCATTACTCCCAGACTGTTTTCTTGCTTTAATCACTGAGGAGTCTTGAATCTGAGAGCATTTCATCTAGTTCATTGGATCTATTGAAACCACCCAGCAGTGATCTGGTGCAATGCTCACAGATCCAAGACTATTCACTGATAAAAATTATAAACTGGAAAATAGTCTGGGGATGTTAGATGAGTAGGTACTAGATAGGATTTTGATTCACAAACTTTATAGCAACTATTGGTTACTATGTTTTGCACTGGATGGCGTACTGTATAGAGAGATCCGCTATTACTTTAACAGATTATATAAGCATGACTAGTGGTGTTCATGTGATGTTTTAGTGATTTAATACCAATCTTTCTGAAGAATATTGGTGATTATGGTTATTAAAAAACCAAAAACACCCAAATATATAAATATTGCTCTAGGTTCAAATTTGTGTTACTATATAAGCATAGTATCTTGGATTGAAAACATTATTGCTTTTACAGTTTGGGTTCATAGCTTTATTGTTAACTAAAAAGGGAAAAGATAACTGCTGAAAGGGGTTGCATTAGATCCAAAGATTTACATCCAGTGCTTTCAGATCTAAGAATTCTCACTGATGAATGCCTTAAGCTAGAAATTAATCTAGGGACATTGGATGAATAAGCAGTCAATAGAATTTTCATGCACAAACTCTATAGCATCCATTGGTTACTATGGCTTGCACTAGGTGGCAGTATTGTATGGAGAGAGTTGCTATTGTTTTAACAATGTAAGTATAAAAAATGATGATTATGTGAGAAATAATCAAATCTACAATAACCAAAATTAAAAATAATTAAAGTAGATAATTGCTGCAAAAATTTTCAATTACCATGACCTTCATGATTATCATTGTTATAACTATAATAGTGATTACTGTTTATTTGTTTGATGAAGAAAATATATAAAATTAAAATAGATGTTTCAAATGCAAGTCAAAATTTCACAAATTTGACATTAATTGTTGATGTTATTTATTCAAATGCATAACAGTTAATTCACAGAGATGTTTTTTTTTTCTAAAAAAAGATAAATACAAATTTTAGTTTCAAAAGTTTAATAGTAAACAGTAAAATATATGATGCTTTATTTATTGATAAGAAAAGTAGTAAGTTAAAAAAAATGTTTTAAACTTTTTTCTCTTCTTTTGGTACATGATTCAATAATTATAAATTGCATTTTTCAATTTTTGACACAATTTCAGTGATCATACAACATTTATCCTATCCATACTTTTTTTGTAAAAAATTCACAACTCCAAAACAATGTATCAAATTACTGTAATACAAAATATTTTACTTTCACTTTAATTTTATGTTTTCTTCTGCAGTCAGATATAAAGATGTCCAGTGTAATTAATCATAATGACAAAGCAATGGATTTGAGAACTAAAGATTTCTTAATAAATTTTCAACCTGTTATTTCTGGAATTTGAACATCATATAATGTTCCTAGCAATTGTCCACACAATTATATCCCCCCTTACATATGAGGGTGATTTATATAAAATTTGCCAGGTGAGAATCATCAATTTACCCACTATTTTGATTACCTATCAAACATTAACTATAACATTATCTTCAATAAAAATTTCATTTAAAAAAAAAACAAATGCCACTTTTTAAAATAGTAGTTATTTTGTAAAACTATTAACTGACTTCATAAAAGCAACTTCATCAGCATGAGATAAAATGGCAATATTTGCACTAAAATAAAATATCCAAAAAATTAAAGGTATGTTTTGATTATACAATAATACAGTATACTCTACAATAAAAAAATGCAATATAAAATAATTACAAGTATGATTGCTGTATTTATTTAATTTTCAATTAATATCTTGGTTAAACAATCTTTATTATAATTTGTAATGCATTGAAGGTAAATATGACTGCCATCATAAATAGCAAAAAAAATTATTCAGATTAATACATAATGAAAAACAATCCTTGACCATATACAACAGTATAATACATTAAAAGTAAATTTTTAAATGTATACATTAACTAAAATATATTTATTCAACAAATTTTTGCTCAATATACTCTAAAGACTAATTTACCCTAAATATCATTATTATAAATCTTATTTTGGATAAAAAAAGAAAAATTATTTCATGCATTATGCAATTATTATCAATTTAATATAATCAAAGTGTTCTAACATATGTTTGAACACTTCTTAATTTTTAGTTAATATCCTTATAATTCATTGGCAGCAGAATTTCAGATACCAAATCCAAAATAAGTAAATATATACTCCTTTCTCTAATGACTTTGACAATGCTATATTTTATTTTTTGATTGATCAATATTACATTTTTGACTGATCAGTAGTCTTCTTCAGACAACAAAAATATAGGCGCACATGAATATATAAACATAGATTAACTAAACATGTACACATATATTTTAAATTCAAAGAATACTGCTTGCTGGTTAATTGAAACTATAATATTAGTCAAGTAAAAAATAAAATATAGCATGTAAAAGTGATTAAATAAAGAACAATGTATTCATTTATTTTATAAAATTAATTAATGCACAAAGTAGATATAAGACAAAAGATGAATAAAATATTCCCAAAATAATAAACATTTTTATTGCAAATATAAAAAAAAATGTTTGCTAAAAAATAAAAATAAATTGCAAAAAACTACAAATTTTATTCAGTATGATAAGTAAAACCAAACTTTGATTATATATAATAAAATAAAGAATATTAATAATACATTTTAAAATGTGTATTACTTCAAACAATTTATATTTAACTAATTTTTAATTAATATCATCATATGTATAGACATTTTTATTTCCTCTATGCAAAAATGTGTCATTTTAAATGCAAACAATATTAATTAAAAAAAAAAGATTTACATAATGATAGACCATTAGTTTTATAAATAAAAATTGAACAGTGCTGCAAAAAAATAAAAAAAAATAAAAATTGTATTGTCTAAATAACTACAAAACCAAAAAAACTATTCATTAAAACATAAAATGCACCAAAAGTAAAATTAAAAATGCACATTGTATTATTTTCCTTTCTGTGTGTTTGACTTTAATTTAAAGAATCTTTTGTTTCAGTGTATTATTAATCTTGGCTGATGTAGAAAACTCAAAATAGTCACTTTAAATTATAAAATTATCACTTTTAAAAAAAAAAAATCGCCAACTGAAATGTGTTAATTATGTACTACATTTATGCTTTGGTTAGTAATTTTTTATTAATAATATGCTTAATAAAATGTTTATTTAGCATACTAACATTTTGTACTTTTAACTTTGATTTTTTTTACATTAAATATTTAATGTTTTGTTACAGATTTTGAATCTAGAAAAAATATATATTTTTTGCTATAGGAAATCATTGTAATTCTTATATGTGATTTTTAAGTTAGGAGACATTTTAGAGAACCAACTGCCTGGATAAAACTGTATTTTTAATAATATCTTCATCATTAAGATATTTTCATTGGGATGTGGAAATATTTCAATACTTTTTTATTTATTGCCAATAATTTATAGTCTTTATTTATTGCTATTCACTCTTAGTTGAATAGTTTATTCTAAAATTCCAATCATTATAGCATCAAAGTTATTTAAACATAAAGAATATGTTTTTGTCAATAAATTTTCATTTTATTTACATTTACTTCACTTCCATATTTCATTAAAATTTTCAACAGTATTTTTATATTGAAAGATTTTCAATATTTTGTTAATGTGTGTCTTTATATAATTGTTTTTCAATCACTTAGATGATTACTGTTATATAAATAATAGCTCTTGAAATATGCAAATTATTCTGATGATCAATGAACCAATAATGATAATGACTAGCACATCTGACATCTATCATCAGTTCTTTGGAGTAACCTGCAGAATTATTTAAAATTATACATATTTTTATTTGCAACATGTTTCAACTTCAAAGAAAAAACATTTTTCAAATAAAATTATCATTATTCAAGCTTTTTAAAATTAAATATCTATTCAGATATAACTTTAAATTAGAATTCTCTGTTTAATTTAAATCATAAACTTTTCTAACTTTAGATGTTATTATTAGCTTCAAGTTTATTAATGATGGCTATTTTTAGCCCTATGCTAAACACCATTACATTTATTTTTAATTTGGAATTATTGGTGAATTAATCAAAAATATATATTGTAAGAGGAATTAAGCAAATTACTGACAATTTGCTACAAAATATAACATGATAGCAGTCAAACAGGTGAGTAAAATAAATTAATAATGGGTTTGGTAATTTCTGACAATTTTAATTTCTTTTTTTTTATATATAACATGTACTCTTTGGTTAATATAATGTTGGAATGAATAATACCAATATTAAATCACATATTTTATCGAAATACATAAGAGTAAAAAAAAATTTAAGGTAATAACTTTTACATTTTTTAAACAATAAATAGTTGCAAATTATATTATAAGATTTTAGTCTCTTAATTTGCCATTTGTGTTTTTTTTTTTTTTAGCAATAAACAATGGTGATAAACTTAAGTTGACTTTTATAACATTTTTTAAATGTTATTAGTTTGATTTTTTGTTACTTGAAGACAATATTATATTTTTTAAGTATAAAATAATAAAAATTTTATTGTTTCATTTGCTAAGAAATAAAAACCTATTATAATATACTTAAAAAATACAAAATTGTCTTCAAGTAACAAAAACTCAACTTAAAGAGGTTTATTTTATATTTTAGAAGTAAAATTTTACAAATTCTTAAGCTTGTCTTGGAGCGAAGTTAATTTCTTTCTCCATATTATTTTATGTCATCTCTATATGTTTGTCTTGATTAGTAAAAAAATTTTTGAGATTATTCCTTATTTGTCATTTAGAACAATTTTACAGAATGTAACTTTTTTTGTAGGATAATGACAGATCTCAGCATTTTCTATATAATTGTGTCATTCATTTTTTTAAAGAATAAATCATATACATAATTCAATATAGAAAATTCTGAAATTAATTTATCAACAGTCTGTTAGGCATGGTATAATTATAGGTGATAAGTTTGTCTGAAAGTTTATGAGGGTTTTTTTTTTAGAAAAATTCAAATTTTACCTAAACTTTTCAAATACATTTAACCATTAATAAAAGACACGGGTTGTTTTGCATGGTATTATTCTCCTCACTTCTTCAATTGTTTCTGGTCTAACCAGTGACAATATTAACATGAAATCAAATATGGGTCTTTAGATATGTGAATAACTAGACTATTCTGTAGGAGGCAACAATTCTTAGGATCCTCATAGATAAATACTGTATATACAATTCCTACTAAATGCTGGTTGCCTTAGATAGAACAGTTATCTTAATTTCAATATTCATGAATTTAAAGGTCTCAAGTTCAATTTCATAGTAGTATTATCATTGGTTAGACCAGCAACACCTGCATAATAGAATAATAATACTTGCAACGTTATGTTATATAATAATCTTATATGCTATTAATATGAATTGAATGCATTTGAAAAGGTTCGAATTTTGTTAAAAAAAATTTAACACTTAATATTAGATAATAAAAAATAATCCAGTATATAATTACAACTATCATGGTGATGTTTTGGATTTAAAAAAAAAAAAACAATCAGAAATAAAATAGTTTTATAAGAAATCCATATAAGATTAAACAAATAATCATTCCAACAATATAAATACATACATTTATAAATTATCAAGGGTAGGGGGTAGCAATCCAAATCAAATAAAATAGTCATTGATCTTTTAATATAGCTTTCTAAAATAAATCTTAACCCCTATATTAACAGTTTGCGCTAGAGAAGTAGTGTATCGGCAAATATATACAGTCAAAAAATGCAACATACTGCTAGATTTCATAAATCATTAAGTTTAACTAATAATTAGTTAAAAAGACATGATTGCAAAACTTTGCTCTCATAATTAACACAAAAAAGATCAAATCGTAATTTTTATCTCATACAGAAGACAAAATGTTTCAAAAATATTTCTCTTCCATCAGATAAAAAAGCAAAAAAATAAAATTGTCAGAAATACTCAATTCTTTTCTATTTCCAAAGTGGCCATTTCTTCTTATCAAGTAGTAAATTATTTGACAACTTTTTTTTCTGTCTCTCTTTAAAAAAAGTTAATTTTAAAGAAAGAAACACAAATCAAAAGCTGCTACCAGGAAAGTCTACGTATTAATTATTTTGAATTATTCATATATAACATGCATTCATATATATATATCCAGAGATTATTTTAATATTAGAAATGTTAACTACAACAGATTTAAGGCATTACCACATGTCTTTTTATTTTATACACGCCTGTAAATCATATTTGAAATAAAAATAATAGCTAGGAAACAAAGAAGATTAAAACTCTTTATCTGCACATAATTAATCATTTAGTTATACTGCAAGCAATCTACATTATTTTTTATATTGTATACTGCAAACAAAAATGATTCAAGAGTATAAAAAATTGAAGCAGCTAATAATCAAAATATAAGTAATATTATTTTTTCTGATAGAGGTTAATAATTTTTTATTAATATATAGGTTAGATATAATTGAAAGAATAACGAATGATTATAATTATTAGTATGAACTAACAAAGAAGACAATTGTAGTTTTATATACTCTTATCCCAGATATAATGCAGAACTACCAAAATTGACAAAAACAACCAATAATTTTTAAGTTATATCCTAAATACATTGCTATAAAATATTACAAAATATTTTGAATTAAAAAGATTCTAAGCAAAAATGTAATTATCTTTACAGAAGAATTGTTATGATTTGAATTTGTGTGTTAACAAAATACTCAATGGACATATCATAAATGGGATGATCAAATTTTGTAATGTGTTAAACGATTCTGAAAATAAAGTAATTGAATATGAAATAGTTATTGTGAGTTTTAGTTGTTGTTTTTAAAACAAGACAAAGCAACCAATTAAGAAATATTGCTATGCCCTATCTTCATTCAAAGACTCAAAGATGGGATCTTAAATGTTATATATATATATATATATATATAATA
Source organism: Epiperipatus broadwayi (assembly GCA_028023455.1). Taxonomy (NCBI): domain Eukaryota; kingdom Metazoa; phylum Onychophora; class Udeonychophora; order Euonychophora; family Peripatidae; genus Epiperipatus; species Epiperipatus broadwayi. The sequence goes on from JAQFVV010000838.1 coordinate 104,258, forward strand.
TATATATATACAAAAGGGCACAATATATATCAAAATCATTGACATGTGCAATAAAATGCAGGAGTGAAAAGATAAGAGTCAAGAGCTAAAGCTCCATAAATCACTTTTCAGTTTTGTAAGGTAAGAAAAAAAATCTCAGTTTGGACAATTGAATGTAACTGTGGATAAATATTACATGATCTCTTCAACAACTAACTAAAAATGCTTTTTTTAAAATTATGTTGGGATTCCTCTAACAAAAGATTAACATTCACAATAACATATAAGTTAAATCACATTCTTTATTAAATGTAGAAACTATTGCAAGTTAAACTATATTTTTATGCTTAAATTATTTTAAAACAATCATCAATTACATTAAAGAAAAAGATTTTTAATCAAACAGCCTTAAGATATACTATCATAAATTAAAAACATATTCAACTCAAAAGATCACAAGCTTTCAAGGTTTTTCAAATATAAGTTTTATTAAAACAAAAACCATGAGTTCTACTGTTCACCTTGATATTTATTAAGCTTTATAAATATTTTCTGTTTTTATATATAAATCAAGTTTATGATAATGAGATGAAATTCTGAATGAATATATTTTATTAATAGAAATAAAAATATTCTATTCTAAACCAAAAACCAATTCAGCACTTCTCTATAAACATATGACATATTAATCTATTTAATAGCTCATTATATTAGATATAAGCGAGATACCTGAACTTCTTCATACTTTTTTGGGAAATTTGTATGTAGTTAAACTTCTGGCCAAGAACATGACAGGTACTGTACTAATCATTTGGTCACGACACTCCCCTATTAATGGAGAAAACTCATACATCTAATAGAAATTAATCCTATTATTGATATTAAGAGTTTGTATATTTCTCTCAAGTATTTGTATTATACATATATATAGTATTACTATTGGATATTAAATAAAATATTTATTCATACAACTACTCAAATCTGTTTATTCGTTAAGTTTTTTTTATAATAATTATTCTTGTTTTGGAAACAAATAATCATTTTGTAGCTTCTATAATGTTAAAATAATTTAATACTGCCTTTAAATAAAAATAAAAAAACTTAAAGCCTTTGACAAACAGACATATTCTAAATATAAAAACTATATGATTTTTTTACTACTCTGTAACAGTTCAAAATTTTTCTCTCTACTATGATTACGGCAAGAGCTTAAGCTAAGAGAAAATGAAAAATTAACGTTTGATTTTTAAAAAATTAAACTATGACATAAATAGTTTAGCTAAGCAACAGTTTTATGTTTTGTAGTTTTCATAATGTTTTAAAAATTAATTTTATAAAAAGTTATTTGCAAATTAAATTAATTTCAGTTGCTTATATAATTCAGCTATATTAATAGTTATACAAGAAAACGTGTACAGTATATGAATTAAAATAATTAAGTTGACATTTCAGTATTTACATTATTTTAAAGACATCTGGAATAATCAAGAAAAATTAGTTTACTTATTAAAGTTCTCTTATTTTTCTTCAAAATAAAATTAATCCTTTAATGATAATAACTAAATATATAGTTTTCTTTTGACGGTTTTTAATGATTCTTTTTAATGAAGAAAATATATCATATTTATTCAAAATGGTCAAATTGTATCACTTATATAGGATTAACAATTCTAAGATAAAGAAGAAAAATCAGTAGATCAATTTTTGTTTTACAACAAATTATTTCAAAATACTCGTGATAGAGAAAGAATTTATTTATTTAAATTAAGTCATGTGATGTGCGACTTTATTTTCTTACTATTTATAAATACCGTATTATAAATATGTATATCTAATTTATGCACAGTATATTGAAAGTACGAAATTCTTTAGACATAATTATTTTCAAAAATTAAAATAGCTGTACATAAAATCATATATAAGTAATAGATGTAATTTTCATATGACACGTTTTTTTTTTTTTTATAAAAAAAAGGCAGAGAGAAAAAAGTGTATGCATAATTTATTCAGTTTAGATAAATAATTCAAGTGAGAATATGAATATGTTAAATTATGACAATATTACTCGTTTTTAAGCATATTTTTACATATGCTTAAATGTAAATAGGCAATAATAACAAAGAGTATGGTATGGTAAAAGTAGGAGATCATTATTACTGCTAAGTTCTTTTTTCTCAGCAGGGATATCATTAATGAGTATTTTAAAGATATTATAAAATATAGATGCAAATTGTTTAGAAGTGTTTATATTTCTAATTAATTTATAATTTATACATATATAATGTTCAGTCAATTTATTATTTAATTTTTTTAGGAAATCAAGGGAAAGAGGTCTAAATAAATTATTACTTGATAATTGTCCATTATTCAGTAATCTCATTTCCAATACATAAACTAAGAAAAGTTGGAATGTTTCTGAGTTAAATGATGATAGCAGAGTGGAAAATATTTGTATAGAGTATTTTAGAAAATAAAATAATGCTGTGAATGTACGTAATTAAGTTCAAAATCTGTACATTCTTATAAAACAATAATAAAAAAAATGTTAAATGTAGACCTTTGGGATAGGGATTTGGATGACTTATGATCAGGAAATATAACCAGAGTATCTTATATAAACGTGTTTATGGAGTTATCATCAAATCCGATTTTATTAATATTTATTAGATGTACTGACCAAATACATATTAATGTAGAATAACACATATGCACATAGAAAACATTATGGGTGTGTATAGATATATGAATAATCACTCCAGGTAAATCATCACTTTATTATCACCAGTAATGAGCTTCTGATACAAAACATACAAATAAGATTATAGTATAAAAAATTAAAAAATATTATTAATAATAATAAATTAAGAGAGAGCATTTACATATATATTTAATACAAGTAATTTTCCATTCCCCAGTCTAAGTTTTCCCATATTCTGCTCCATCCCATTTCCACAACATAATCTTTGTCAACTCTATATCCTTTATATCTAAATCCCATTATCTTTTCCCAAACCCAGATAAAAAACAATAATCCACTTTCTGTATAATCACTTTTTTCATATCTCAAATATATTAAAAAATAATTGTTTAATAAACCTTATCAACCCGGATTTCGCTTCTTTTTTCATATTTATTCTTCCATAATATGTGCCCTTTCTATTTTCAAGCATTTACATTCAATTAAAAGATGCCTAATATTTTCTATTTCTTCCTTACATAATTTACAGAGTAAATCACCCATATTTTTCCATTTACATGTATATTCTCTTATTGCTAAAGATCTCATTTGAGCCTTAAACAATAAATTACTTTCCTTACTATTATCAAATATTAACTCGCATCTAATATTCTTTATATATATATATATATATATATATATATATATATATATATAGAAATATAGATATATATATATATATATATATATATATATATATATATATAAACTCTTTTTACTCTCCATACTAGTTCTCCATCTCTCTAACTCCCTATTCTTTATTAATAAATCTATTCTTTTATCCCATTCCTTACCACTATAACACTCAACAATCCTCCTAACACAGTCATCCAACTTTTGTGCAAATATACTGATATAAATTTTTTATCCAAATCTTTTGCATACCACATTAGCTTTTCACCCATTTTGTTACCTGCCCTTTACTCATAACCCAATTAAATACTATTTTGGATATTCTTTTATTATCCATAAACTGCAGTCTACCAAATATTTTCATTTTGCTTTTTGCACCTCTCATATAAAAACTTGACCATCCCATTTCTCCTTGAATTGCCTCCCTTGCTATCCATACATCTGCTTCCAATGCATGTCTTCCTCTTTCCCTTTGAACTTTTTCTCAGTAATTTAATACCCTTTGCTAACATATAATGCATCATTACTATATGTTAACTCTGCTACTGCAACTCCCTTCCATATAATTCTAGCTTCATCATATTTATTATATGAAAACACTGTTAATTTCTTTATCATTCCCTTTCTTTTCTTTGCTTCATTTATCAATTTTTTTCTCCCAGTCATCCAAATAATGTTTCTGATTATTTAAAATAATTCCCAAATAACTATATTTATTCACCACACTTAATTTAATATCTCCCAATAAAAAATCTACATCTTCTCTTTCCCCAGTATTAACCATCATTATATTTGATTTTTCTTCACTAAATTTAATCCCCATCTCTTTACCCATCTTTGCACATGTCCTCAGCATAACTTTCATATCTTCTCTTCTTTCTGCACACAAAAATATATCATCCCCAAAAAAGACCTGACAAACTATATACTCCCTTACTATCTATTAGCAGTATCTCTACCCTTTTTAATCTTTCTATTGCTCTTTCCATTTCACTCAAATACAATCAAATTCTTCATACAGTAGTGCCACCAAGTGCAAGTTTTTGTAATCAATGTATGCTGGACGGTTTGTGCATAAAATTCCTATCTAGTGCCTACTTACCCAATATCTGATTAGTTTTTCGCTTGTGACTTTCATCAGTGAGGAGCCTTGGATTTGAGAGCACTGCAGCTAGATCTTAGGACCTAATGCAACCCTCCAGCAGTTACTTTTTACTTATTTGGGTTAACTATAGAGCTAAAAGCCCACTATAAAAACACCATAATATTTCCAATCCAAGTTCATTTACTTGTGTAGTCACACAGATCTGAACTCAGTTCAGCATTTATATATTTTGGTATCTTTGTTTTTCAAAAACCACAGTCACCATTATCCTATGGGCAGGTTAGGTACAAAACAATAAAACATCACATGATCACCATTTCATATGCCTATACATGCTGATAGTAAGAGTACTAAATTATCCATACAATAGTGCCACCAAGTGGAAGCCATTGTAATCAATGGAAATAGGAAGGTTTGTGCATAAAATCCTTATTTAATGCCTATTCATTCAATATCCCCAGCTAGTTTCGAGCATAGACCTTTCATAAGTGATGTGCAATGCTTTCAAATCCAAGGCCCCCTCACTGATGAAAGCCACAAACTAGAACCTAGTCTGGAGATGTTGGATGAGTAGGTACTAGATAGGATTTTGTGTACAAAGCATCCTGCATTCATTGATTACGAAGGCTTGCACTTGGTGGCACTACTGTTTGGAGAGTTTGTACTCTTATTAACAACATATGTAAGCATATGAAATGGTGATCATGTGATATATATATATTTACTATGCATGTTTTTGGTCATTTATCTTCACTTAAAAAAATTAAAAACTTATTGCACCATATCATTAAGGTTTTTTTTTTAAATTAAACAATGAAATGTCAGACTCTTCTTATAGAATTTAAGCTATAATATGATCTACCATAAATGTTTGACTGGTTCTTATCTTCTATCCAAAAATTCAATGCCTTATCAAAATAGTAATCTTTAATCATGGCTATAACATTAATTATTTCAAAAGTGCAAACAATATTGGCATAAACATGTTTTTCTCTGTTCATTATTTTTCTTAATAGATAATTTATTTCTTTTAAATAAGTAGTTCAATTCTGAACTTATTTTTTTCTTTTATTACAAATTGATAAATTTTGTTTTAATGCTTATTGAAGAAAGTATAAATGCTTTTAACAATGAGAAAATATTTTATCCAATAAAATACTCTCCTATAACAATCTTTTGGAACAAAAAAGATGAAAAAAATGTAGTTACTCTAGAATTAGTGAGAATGTTTTTATTTTCTGTTTATTTATATTTTTATATTTATTTACATTTTGTTTTTGGATAGCATTTGATTGAAATAAAATATATTTACACAACACATATTATGGCCTCAGTGTAATAAAAAAAATAATTTTTCCAAATTTATTACTAAGATGTTATCTGTCTGAATATCCCGTTTACAATAGTTATGTATTGTATTATGATTTTTGTAAAACATTATTGTAAATGGGAATAAATATATGAAAATAAATAAACACAAATTATAAGTACATTCATTTAATTTTATATTAATTCACTGCTGTTTTTGTAACATAGAAATGCTGATACATATAAACTGTGTTTATCTGAACGTTTGTGATGACGTTGTTTTAGTAGTAATTATATGCTGGTTTATTTCCATAATCTTAGAAAAATTCTAAATATTAAAGTTTTCAAATTTATTCAGTTATTATATAAAGCACAAAAGTTAGTATATAAAAAATTATTTTGCAGTAATATTACTGTACTTTTTTCAGATGTTGCTGGTCTACCAGGAACAATACCAGCATGAAAAATGAACCTGGACCTTTAAAGTTATACTAAATTTAAGATGATGGTCTAACCAATTAGGCTATTTTGACAAAAGCAATAGTTAATAGCAATTTTATATTCTTATCTTTAAGAACCCTTCTGATTTCTTGACTATTTATTAAGAGTAAAGTTAACGAGGGTTCAAAAGTTTATAAATTATCACAAGTTGACTTTTGAAGTTATTTGCCATTGTCAAATGAACAGTTTCTGTGAATTTCCTTCTTTGCATTTTTTTTTCTCTGTCCAATATTTTTGACTTTTCCCAATTGAACATAAGTTCATTGGTATATGCTATTTTAGATATATTTTCTTTTTTTTTTCTTTTTCATTCTTATATATATATATATATATATATATATATATAAGAATATATATATATATATATATATATATATATATATATATATAATTGTTAATTAGAGAAAATATAAATTAGTATTAAAGTTTATCGGCTTAACGTTTATAAACTTTATAAATAACAAATTAACTGAAAGTACTTAAAGACTGTTTATAATAGTTTATTACCATGAAATTTATTATTTTTATTATGATATATTAACATATGCACAGTGGGAACAAATTATTTTATATGATGTAAGATGCATGGCTTATGAAATATAGTTATTTTGACTAATGTCTGAAGTCAGATACTATGACTTGAATTTAAAGTATAATTTATATTATTTTAAAATAATAAATAACTAAGAAAAATATTATTTTGCCAAATTTTCTTCATAGTATTTTTGGGTATATATTTTAGAGCATATATATATATTATATGACTATTATTTTTTTAGAATGTTATATTTTTTTGTTGTAGAAAATTACAGAACAGCAAGCAAGCTGCATGGTTCTAATAGTGTGAATAATTACTATGGCATGTATGGATTAAAATATTTGATATTTTTCCATGCAATTCTTTTAGATTAATTGTATGCTTGTGCAATATGAAGTGTTTTAAAGATGAGAAGTATGCATATATTTCAAAAATGTGTATCATATCTTCTGGATGATTATTACCTAAGATATATGTGAGATCCAAATATAGTTAAAACAGATAATAAAGAAGGTTTTTGTAGTAATTGTGTTGAGTAATAAGTTGTGCAAAAATTTTAGACATGATTGAGAAACACACATATTTTGAAATCTGCTTTAAGTTCTGCAATTGGAGAGATGACCATAGATATCTGTCAGGATATATAATTTTTGGAGATTTTTAAATTAAACATCAATTAAAGATTTGATGTTTTAATTTTCTAACAGATCTGCATGCTCAATAGTATAATCAGCATAAAAATGACTTGCGCATGAAATTTAGGCAAGCAATATTATAGGTGGATAAATGACTTTGATGAATGAATTAACTGTCATTGCAATGTATATGTTAGTTCTAATACAGGATACAAATTATTGAAAACATATTAGATAAGATCACCTTTGCAAATAAGGGAACACACACTTGTAATTAATAGATGTGATATTGATCCCCAGATATATGATTTTATTGTGGTCATGATAGTTTTAACAGCATTCCTTAAAAGATGCATCTGTGGACTATAGTAAGCAAGTATAACACCCAAAATAGTATTAACACTATAAACTTTTAATATAAGATAAAGCAATTTTGAGCAGAATGCTTTTGTTTTTGTATTGTTATTGTTTATGTCCAGATGATTTAGATGATAATTTAATTGTGTTTTGGAAGTTAATTGAAATTTTGAGAAATGATGAGTATGTACCTGTGAAGAATGAATGTATATTGTGCTTTGTAGCTATCTGCCTCATGGATGACTTACAAACTTATATTGTAAATCCTATTAGAGTTTCAAATTTATTAAAAATATGCAGGTCTCTGAAGACTTTATAGGACAGCATCAACAAAAGATATCACTATATCAGTAGTACCAAGATGAATAAGGAAAAGGCCTTCTGTGCACTGCTCAATCTCTTTGATCATGGGATCTATATATATTGTAAATAATAGTAAGGCAAGTGGTGAGCCTTGTGGAATAACTCAGCTTGATTTAATTAAAAAAAGAAAAGAGGTACATGCAAATTTTTTATTTTGATTGATCTGTTGGTAAGATATTTTTATGACAGTATTATGATTATGCAGAAGTCTTTTTAATGTGTTAAATAAATATTCCCAATTTACCAGATCAAAGGCAACGTTAAAGTCAAACTGAGATGCAACATAATTTGTTAATTTTATTTTGTTTTTGTATATAATATTGACTCTTGTTGTAAAACAATAGCTTTGAGATGTTCAGCAGGTTTTAACAGCATAATGTGATGAGGAAAGTTTAGGAATGATAAGATCATTTAATTGTTTAAGAATAATTTTGCAAATATTTTTTATCAATATTCTCCAATGTGATAAGACACAAGTCATTTACAGATGAATATAAAGATTTTGGTTTTTTCTAAGACAGAAAATTACATCAGTGGATAGATTAGGTAGGTGATATTTATGTGAACAAAGTTGATTACAATATTTATGTAGAATGGGGAAGATAATTTAGATGCTTATAAATATTAGCTGGAATATTTGCTAGTGAGGTGTGAGAATGTAAGTTTATAATTTCATGAAGAATTTGTTTCTTTGAGATGTAATAATTTTAAGAAAGATGCATGTTACACTTGATAGAGGATAGATGACAATCAACTGATTTAAGAGTATTTTTAAGTGATTAAGAAGTTCAATATCAATATTTCTGCCAGACATGGATTTATTTTCTCTCAACAGAATTGTAATACCATAAGCATAAGGATGGGTTGATTTTGTGTAATTTACTTTAGTTTTTGTTAGTGCTGAAAGATTAGAGATTACTTTTCTAAGCCTAAATATCATGGTATTTTGGTTCAGAGGAGCTAGATGTTTAGCTTTACTTTGCAGCTTAGGAATAAGGAGTTTTGCATCATTGCATTTTGTTATAGCTTGAAGAGTTGAAGTGATGTCATCAATATGTTATTTTATAAGATTATTTGAATGATAATCTTTAGTTGATCATCCTTATATCAATTGAAGATAGATTCTGCAGCTGATAAAAATAATTATTGGCAATTATTTTATTAGAGATATAATCAATAGTTAATTTAAATTCATTAGAAATTGCAACTTGAATGTAAATTTATAAATTGTTGGTTTATTTTGAAGGGTACTTTCAGCTCTTTTAATCATTGTTCAATAAAACAGTCAGTTTTACCAATTTACATCTTGCCATATTCACATGTATTTTATTTTAGTTTTTAACACTTCAAGTTTAAGTTTTGTAGAGGTTAGTATTTCTTGTAGTGTGATTACAGATTTGTTTTAGTTTCTTTTGTTATGTAATCTTAACGATTGGATGTATGTGGGTTTTCTGTTAACTGTAGTTCTGATTTTTCCACGAGGGGGTTTTGTTACAAGAACATCTAAGAATGCCAATTTTGGGATCACATATAAATTAATATTAATAAAAATTATCATTTATCTTTTCAACATGTGTATAATTGGGTGGGTCAGCAATATGAGATGGCATGGAGAGATGAGGGTCGTGTGGAAGTCTGAGTCCGAATCCCTTATATATTACATTATATATGTGCATGTGTGTGTAAATCTGTATAGTGTATTAATCAACATCTATAGGATGGTTTTAAAATGGTAATAAAAAACTGTCTTTTTCTTTAAACCAATCAATAACTTCTAATGAAACATGAAAAAAATTTAAAATGTGTGATTTATTTTGTTTTGACATAAAAAAAACATTTAAGTTCACATAACTGAAATAACTGATTTATACATGAGTGAATAAAAACAATATACTCTAAATATAATACTTCTGAATTTAGTTGCATAATTTGGCTATTCAGGAAAAGTTTGATATGTCAAACATAAAATGAGTTGATATACAATTCAATCTGTCTTTTCCAAAAAGACGATAAAATAATTAGTGTGTTGAGAATACTAAAAGAATTGTCATTTTTATTGTTCTACTGATTCGCTCTTCAGGTATAAAATCATTTTCATCATTAAAATTGTAAAATAACTCTTTACTGCTGGACAATCATGTTTAAAAACATCAAGCAATTTACTTAAAAATTCCTATTAATATATATAAATACATAAGCAGGCTAATATTTAATACATGTAAATATGTTCTATATATAACGTCTACATTTGTTTATTCAAAAGACAAAGCTATAAAATAATATTTTATACTTTCATCATAACAACTTAAATTTATTTTAGTTATGTAAATTATTTTCATCATTAACACTTTCAACTATTAAAAATCTATGTGAAATGAGAATTTTGAATTTATTTCATTATTTCTGATAAGCAATTTCTCATCTTCAGTCCACCAGAAAACTTTCTTACCTTCTTGGTTCAAAAGTGGAATGTTAGTCTATCCAGTTGTTACCATCTTTTGTAGAAACATGTCTACTTAACTTGCAATTAAATTTTAATTATCTGAATGATATAATTAGTACAATTTTGTTCTTCTATATATTTATTTTAATTACAATTTCATCTTATATGAATAGTTTGCAGTCTCTAATAACTAACCATGTCTCAGATTCAAAATAAAGAATTTATTGATTTTATTTCTTTTTAATATTAATTCATTTTAATGAAAGCATTTATCCACAATTTATTTTATGATTAGTTTTACGAATTATATTTCAATCTATATTAACAATTCTTGTTGTTGTTGTTGTTATTATTATTATTATTGTTGTGTTTTCTGTTACTAACACATGTTATTTTCATATTTTTTTAAAAAATCCACATAGTTTTTTACTGAGAACTGTAAACTTTTATGGTATTATTTTTTGCTTTTAAAAAATTGGACCATCTTTTACTTTTAATGCTGAACTTTATTTTCCAAATTTCAAGATGATATTTTATTTCTTTGGGATTTTATTACTCTTTTAGAACTTTTCTTATTTTACTATTTTATTTCTCCACTTGTAAAACTATTTGGCATCCTATTTTATAGAAAATGTATTCATAACTTTAAATGTGTAGTGCCCCCCACCCCATTTTCCTGCATGCATTTCCTCATCTTAATTACTGATCATTTTTTGTTGTTGCCATTAACTTATATAGTTTGTACTAAAATAATAGTTATCTTCTTACTGATCATTTTCAAGTTTGAATTTTCTTTTAAAGCTTTTATCATATTAAATCAAGTTATAAGTTATATCTTAAACTTTGAAAGTTAGGGAAAATTACCAGATTTTATTCACCTACATTTGCATTAACATTTATTTTAAGTCTATTAATCCCTGATAATTTTGTATTTAATCCATTAAGCTTTTTACTACTATAAAAACTAATTTTTATTAAACAAAATATAACTAATCCTGATATACCTTCATGTGATTCATCCTCCATTTAGTATTTATACTTTTCTCAAAAAAGAATTGATAATATACATTTTTTTTTTATTTTCCCTGAAATTTAAACAAGCTGACATTTATTTTTTTTCCTCTTCATATTCAAATTTACCTAATATAACATTTTTTAAGTACTGTTTTAAAATTTTTGCATTGAAATTTGTTATGACAAATTTAAAATGTTGCTTGGTCTATTCAATAAAAGTTCCCACTCCCACAAAATAAGAATTTGTTAGATATAAATCTAAATTATGTACTTTCATTATCTTCATTAAACATTGCTATCAATTTTTATCAACTATCAATTTTCATAGCATATTTTATTCATTGTTTATAAAAAAAAAAAGTGTAAATATAATAGCCACTGTTAATACAAGTTTTTAAAATGTTTTATCACTATCTTTAAAATATGATAATATAATCTAACATATATTATAAATAATATTAAATGTTTTCCAAAGATTAAATGAATGTATTGTCAAAAAAGACAATAACATATAATTACATAGACTTTCATATATTTGAGTCAGTATAATGAATAGATTGTTACCTGATAAACAGATAAAAATGAGTAAATTATCTATATATCAAAAAAGTTAACTATCAAATCATAATAAAGTATTATCTTTAAAAAAAAATAATGACATGTTCTTCAACACAAAACATATCACCATTAAAGAGAAATAATTTTCTATTGTATAGCAGTCTATATATTTTTATATAAATCAAAAATTATTTATACAGATATTGTATAGGCTATATTTTTCAAGACTAATTATTTCTGATTTTTTTGATCCATCTATGATAATTATTATGACATTTATAGCTTATATTTAACACTAGAATTTGTAGTAGTAAACTACAATTACTCTTGAGCCATCTGTGTAAACATGAGTAATCAATAAAAGCCAGATGAGAATATAAATCAGACCCTTATACAAGTATTCAGTCATTGGTCTTTAAACATGAAAACTTATGATTGCACATTTTTATTCAATAAACAATTTTTACTTATTTTATACTATTCAAGTGAATTGTTATTCAATGCAAATCATGGTTTTGAATACAATATTATAGAATGTACTATTGTTATATTAATTCAGAGAATTTAAAGAAAATTATAGTCAGCATATAACTTCAAGTTTTTAAGTGATAAGACAATGGAGTGGATGGATAAAAGCTTTCTATAGTCCTTTCTGTAAGTAGCATATAACAGTGTATAAAATAAAGTGACTCTACATAAAATGTCATACTTCTTATGAAAACATACTATAAATCTATTAATTTGAGGTATTTTGGAGGATAAATAACATAACTTCAGAAATGGGGACATGCGGATCTGAAAATGAAAAATGATTACAGGATATTGACAGTCATAGAACACTTCAAGAATCAATTATACCCTTTAAAAAGTGAATTTCTCTTTAACCACAAATTATAATAGAAGTAATTTTATTCATGGAATATCAAAAATGTAAATCCTCCATAAACCAATTGTTCATCACAAAGTTAATGTTATTGCACTTCAGAAAACTCATCATTTTTCAAATAATATAAATCTTCTAAAAATTCCTGGGTTTAATATTGATTATTAGAATTGCAGTCTAAACATGATATAATTTCTTTGTTTCAAATCATCTTATAAAGTGAATATCTAACTATTAAAGATAGTTCAAGAAATATTGTGATGGTCTTTTGAATAGATAATTTTTATGTACATAATATATAAAAGCTTCCAAATACTCACTGGTTGCCATTTCCTCTTGTAGATCTTAGAACTACAACACTTACATTTAAAGAATATTTAGATTTCCATAGTAACCTTTGAAAGTATCCAAGGAGAATCAAACAGACTTTCAATTTTTAGAATAAATGGTTCTTTACAATGCCAAATAAGGAATAATTTTATTCAGGAATATGGAAACAAATACAATTTCTAATGTATGTTTTACTTCAAAAAACTGGTTCACTATCATCATATTGGATCATTTTTCCATAGCCAAAAGTCTAATAACACTTGAAACTTACATTACTGTAAATGAAAGCTAACATCTTTTGATATAAACATTGAGAAAAGCTGTATGAAATGAATAATTTGAAAGAAATCTTAAAAGAATGTTTATAATTCCTTCTTGCTATGTAGCTTTAATGGATTCGTAACAACTACCAAAAGATTCATTTCTCAAAAATATCAAAAATTCCAGATTGGGAAAAAACTATTAGTGCACTTGATAGCCAATATTTTCTAATAAAGATCATTTATAAAATTATTGATGGAGTTAAAAAAAAGTAAAAAAAAAAACTATTAAAAAAAAAAAACTATTATAATATTTAGTTGAAAGACCAGATTCTTTTTACAGATTAGTTGTTGCAAATGTATCTTAAAAATAATACTAAGGGTAATTATTAATGAGACTGACAAACCTATATATTTCAGACTTCATAACATAATAATAAGAGAATGAAAAATAATTCATCACTAGAGGAGAAGTGCACGTTTCTCTTTCACAATGTTTCTTTAATATCAATCTAATAAAATTAATAGATATAAAGTGAACTTTAACTCTACCTTGAGTGTTTAAACTGGGAAGATTCTAGAAATAGATTGCTTACTTTCAGAGTTTCCAAATTATTTAATATCAAAAGTAAAGCATAGTTTTTAAAGCTATTCAGCAACATTACTCACATAGAAAATATTCTAAAAAATTTGCCGTAAAAACAAAACTATAGCAATCTTCATATAAAAAAAACTGAACAACCAATATCATTATTACATATTCCCTACAATCTATTTATAACAATCATATAACAAAAAAATTGTCAATACTTGACAGTCTTACATCTACTAAGGAGGCTGATTGAATGTCAGTCAGAAGCTGTTGCAAATTCTTATCCTTAACAATTTATATTGAAACAGACTTTCAAAATAAAAACAGATGCAAATTTTACTGATTTAGTTCAGCTTATGATGTTCTTTTTAATTAAAAGTTTCTAAAATCTTAAATTCAGAAAAACCATTAATTTTATTGATAAAATGGTCTTCAATGTAAAAATGCAAATCACATTAAATGAAAGTCATAACAAATACAGTTGATGTTAGGAGATATAAAAGTTCTGAAGAAGATTGCTGGGGCAATTGAAACTGTAAACTGTAAAAGAGGATGGTAAATAAAGCAGTGTGTAACAGTAGTAAAGTGCATGAATGATTTAGTATTATATGATTAATAGATACAAAATTTTATATAATGCTTTACCATAGCATTCAGTTATCTTAATTACTTTATTTAATATAATACATAATGCAGGAAATTCAACTATGCTGATGACACTGCTTTGCCTTTTTAAAAATAGGATCTCTCAATAAGAATTCAAAGAGATTGCAAATAACTTTCAATGAATGAGATCCCGTATTTATTGACCAAAACACTATTTTCAACTTTTCATTTAATCAAGAGCATCATATCATAATTTAAATAAAGCCTATTGCAACAAGAAATTGAAACACATACCCACTCTATGTTACTTAGGTTATTTTAATTTATTTTTTCATTTATCTAAGATAAGATCTAAAATAATTTTTAGAAATAATCTCTTTGATAAACTAGTTGGCCCTACTTGTGTTGAGATGCAATTACATTAAGGACAATTTCTTTAGTCCTAGCACATTCTACCTGTTTGGGTAAAACGTGCCCATGTGAACCTTCTGGATATTCAATTAAATATTATGATGAAAAATGTTACTACTATACTCAAGTCTATTTGTCTGCAGTCACATCCTGTTCTTTCATACATTTTTTCACTAGATGTCAAATCCAAAAATTGTCTCACAGAAAATGTATAAAAAGTTAAGTTATTAGTAAAATACCAATTTGATATCTATGATTTATCTCAAACCAAATCCTTTTTCTAGATATTAAATGAAGAATTTGCAATAAAAAAATTATAGCATAAAAGCACATTTACTTATAAGGTTCAAACCCAAAGTCTTTTCCCAGATCCAATTAGAAAATCTAAATTTATTTGACTTTCCTGGATATTATTGGAATGTCATTAAAAAATTTAGGAGAACCCATGATCACATTATTCATCTACTTAATAAATTGCATTAATCAGTGGACTCACTTATGTTGATGTGAGAAAATTATGAGCTGCACATGGATGCAGAGGAGAATTGAAGCATTTAATAAAACCATTAGTGAATCTAATTCTGGTTAAAATCCCTAAAGGTTTTTTATTTTTATATTTATTAAAAGTAATGCTGTCTTCAAAAAACCATATGTAAAATCAATAGATACTGATATAATATCAAATCTAAGTAACAGGCAAGAATGTTGGTTTGGATTTAAAATTGATTGGTACTGAAACTTTCAAATGATTAAATTAAAATAACTACCTGCTGAATATTTACAATCTATTGTTTTTTTTTCTAACGAAGCTGAATTGTAGGAAAACTACTATAAGAATTTGGTTGCATTATTATCAAGTATTCATTCATTCCCATGCTTAAACAGATAATTCTAATTACCGTGATGCTTATATAATTTTTAAAGTACTTCCCCCTTCCTATTTTTGCCTAAGAGAAAAGATCAGAGAAAGTGCAGAAATTTAAAAACAAAAAGCATTAAATAAAAAAAAAATGCAATTTGAAAAGACAGGACTTTATATAACCAACCATTTTCACATATTAATTTATTCTCATTTTAATTTAAGACATAAAACTACTTGTATTATAAAGGCAAAAAAAAAATGTTGTTTATTTACAAAAGTGAAACCTTACTATTTGTTCGTAAAACATCTGACTTTTATTACCAGTTAATTCTATAAAAATAATCTTATAAAAAAATATTTTTAATCATTGATTCATATAATTTCTGTTTCTAAATATGTTAAATATATATATATATTAAAATGTTTACCTTGATAATCTAATCAGAAAATGTTTTTACTGATTTCAAATTCTACTGAAAAAGTACATTTGAAAATATTTTTTTATCTATTAAAAAAAATGAAGCAATATGATTTTCTTTTGTTTAAAAAAATGTCTAATAATGGACGTTAAAACTTTGCTTTAATTTCTTTCTATTCAAAGTCTTATAAAAATCTTTCAAATTCTAGACATTTCCTTCCATGCTGAAAATTGTTTTTGACTAATCTTTTTTTGCTCATAGAATTTAACGGAAGTTTAGGAATAAAATGAAAATCATTGAATATAACAAAAGCAAAATTTTAATTCTTTTATCAATGCAATTATATTTTATTTAGTTAATTAATTTGATCAAATTTTAACTCATTCAAAACTAGAGAAAGTAAAAAAAAAATATGTTTGGTGAAATAAACAAAATTTGAATGGTCACATGACTACTTGTGGTAATCTCTTAACCTCAAAACTCGAAATAGGATAAATAATAATTTCACAATTACAAAACATTTTTCAAAATAAAAATTTTCTTATTATTTATTTTACTAAAGTATCATACAAACTTCATTACAAGAAAAAATTATTTCTAACAATTTGAAAAAAAGAGGTATGGTTTATATACATATAAAATGAGAAAAAAAAAATTATTATAACCAAATAAGGAATATTTTCAAAAGTTTAAGATGAATTTTATTACTTTTAATAAGTTAATTTTTTTATTTATAAGTTGTAATTATTAATGAAAATCGCATTTTAAATCAATTTTTAAACTAAAGGTATAAAAATGTAATTTAGAGACTAATAAACAAGAAGGGACTGTATAAATTATTTAAAAAGATTTAAAAACTTATTTTTAAATTTAAAAAAAAATCAATTTCAATTTTATTTTCTTGAAGAAATTTGTTTCAATTTTTCAATTTACAACTATATCCCAGCTTTCACAAAAAATAAAAAAGGTTTTAGAAATGTGATGCATCACTTCAAATACACTTATTATTTCATGAACTGAAAATAACTTTTTTCAGTAGTTTAAAAAAATGTGTATTATAAATGTCAAATGAATAACATCATATTGCTGGTTTTTCTTTTCATGATTCATTACTTATATAATCATTAAATAAATTATTTAAATGTTGATTCGTAAAAAAATTATCATAAAAAAAAAAAAGAATTATGGGTCAAATCAAAGTTTTTATTGCAAATTTTGTGTAATTTTCAAGATCTAGTGCTTGGTAAGATTAAAAAAATCTCAGTTTGATCAAATGAATGAAATGATTATTCTCATTCTGTCATTTTGATTCTCAAAAATTACATGATTATCTAAACTACTGGCTATATTTCAATTAAACACTAAAGTTTTAATAATTCGTAATTGAAATAAATAGATCTAGATGAGAAATAATATGAAATTATAAAAATATTTGAAATGCCCCATAGCTATACTATTCCAGCCACCCTTCCCCTTAAATAACTAAAGAAAGCTCAAATTTTAGCATTACACTGAAAGGAATTTGTAAAATTTGGGTTTTCTTTATTTATTTAAAGTGGGAGTATGGCTGGAATAATATAGCCATTGGTGTTTCAAACATTTTTCTATTCAGTTCAGCTAGTGTTATTGAAAAAAAAAATACATCTTTATTGTTTTTTAAGTCTAAATTTTTCTTTTTTTTATTTATTGTCCAAGATCTTAAAATTTCATATATGATTATACTGTGTAAAATAAAATAAACAAATTAATTTTTATTTTAAAAGTGTTCTGTACAGAATCATCAATTTCACTCATAAATTCAGTGATAAATAAAAGTCTTCTGCAAATTTAATCCAATACTATTATCTATAAATTTTCTTTTCAGTATCACTTCAAACAACTTTATTTCAACCATCTGACTTGTATATGGTCTTTATCTAAGTTTTTTTTTTTACTCTTTCTTGGAGATTCAAAATATCAAGATATTAAAATGTTAATTCTTTTATAAATGTCCAAGTTTAAGATCTATAGAAAATAATGGTGTCCAAATGTACAAGCCTATTTCCTTTTACTTATAAATTATTTCTATGAAAAATATTCCATCCATTTATATTTTATGGTTAATTTTATTTACTGTATTTCTATCTGCAATAATAATATGATCAAATATTTATGATTGCTAACATTCTTTACTTAAATTATTATTATAAATATTTATTTTCCCCTTTTCTTAAAAGCCATTGAACATTATTATAATTTTTTAATGTTTCATTTTAATCTTCTTTTTACTATTATTTGATTTCTTTTGTTACATTTTCTGAAGTTTAAACATTATTTTTTTAAAAAATTGTATCATCTGCAAATTCTAGATGGCTTAAATAACCTCCATTTACTTTACTCTATAGTATATATTATGTAAAATTGCTGGAAAAATGTGATCAGTCTGTCACACATCTTTATTAATCTTCTTAGTAATGCTTTATAATCTAATCATTGCTGTCACATTATGATAAATATTCTTTACATTTGACAACATCCTGAATATATGTCTTAACATTCCAAAGTTTTAGTCATTATTTAAGTGAATGCCATTTCACACTTTTCATATTTAAAACAAACTCATTGATCATATCTTTAACTTCTTTTCACAAATGGACTTATTTTTAGTTAGAGTCCAAAGTCTTGTATAGTTTAGATGTAATGATCTTAGCAAAGAAGTGAAAGAAGAGTGATATATCTGTAATTTATAATATTTTTTCTTTTGATGTTTCTTAAATATAAATAACATTAGTGCATTATTCCAATCATCTGGAAATTTATTTTAAAGTTTTTCCAATAATTTCTCTGTTTCTTCAACTGCTTTTTTAAAAAATATATTTATAATAATTCTATCAACTTCTGCAACTTTTCTACTCTCATAGATGTTATTGCATATTATCTCTCCTTACTTAAAATAATTGGCATTTTAAAAAACTGTCATAATTGTAGGAATTATTTTGCTTTCTATTTTGTATTATTA
This sequence comes from Epiperipatus broadwayi, assembly GCA_028023455.1. Lineage (NCBI taxonomy): Eukaryota > Metazoa > Onychophora > Udeonychophora > Euonychophora > Peripatidae > Epiperipatus > Epiperipatus broadwayi. The sequence goes on from JAQFVV010000838.1 coordinate 123,790, forward strand.
TATGGTTCTTTATAATATTCTTCCAAACACTTGATTAAGTTGTCTCAGTTTTTAATTGTCAACTTTTATTATTATTGTTTCAAGAACTTTTTTCTATTGCTGCTTTGTTTTATATTTTTAAAACTTTTGTTCTCTTTTGTAGTTTTCTTTACAATTTTAGTTATATATTCTTTGTTTACCATTAACTATTATCATCTTACTGAATTCCACCTAATCAGTTTTGTAAATGGATCATTTTTTAAAATATTTTCATATTTCTGCTTTTCTTCATAGATTGATTCCTCTCAATTGTAAATTACTGTGAATTTCTCTTTTCTTGTATCAACAAGTTGTGCAGCAGTTTTTATATCCAGCCCAGCTTTTAATTAATTTGTTAATTAAAACTTTAAATAAATCTTTTTATCTTTTGATTTCAATAAAAAAAATAAACTTTTTCTTTAAAATATATTTCCCCTTTACTTAAAAGAAAATTATTTTACTAAAAACTAAATTAAATTTTCTGTAAAATATATTTCTTATTGACCAGATTTAATCCTGAATCATCTTAGAAGTTTGTTAATATTTTTAACTAATCTTCAACTTCTAGTTTAAGTTCAGTAAAACCTTAGTAAACTTATAAATATTATTTGAAAATATGATTAAAATATGATGAAAATGTGAAAAAGGAATAATATACTTTTCTAGATATACTGCTTTATATTATGAAGTTAATTTAAAGTATAGCACTTAGTCTTCTGGACCATAATCTGAAATTCAGATGGCTGAGATGCTCTTAAGAAAGTTTAGAAGTATTTGTCTTAGCTAACTTATAGTCAATTTTTCTATCTAGCCAATATAAATCAATAATTCTTGGAGGATATGTCAGATGACTATCAATGAACTAATCATACAAAGGTATATAATTATAAAATGATGCAACTTTAATATATTATAAATTTAAGTAATAATATATATATAAATTAAATAATATAAAACTTATTCAATATATGTATTCATATATTGTTTGATAGATATATTACAAAAAGGCTGAATTATTATTATTTTTCACTAAAAAAAGAAAAAATATCAAGCATTGGTGGCCTAGTAGCTAGCATAACTGCTTTCAGAGCAATTGTTCTGGATTCACTTCCTGGTTGATGCTTTGACATATAAAAGAAAAAAGAATGAAGGATTACAAAAAAAATTACATAAACAAATTTATGAATTGTATCAATTTAACAAAAGAAAGAGAGAGAAAAGATATTCATTAGACAAAAAAATATCATCTTAAATGGATTAACCATTACAAAAATGAAAATTAACAAAAACATTAAAAATTTATAAGTGTCTAAAGTTATTTAAAAAAAAAAACACTAAAGAGTTGTTTTTTTTTTTTAATTAAGATTGAAAACACTAGACTGGGGTAACTATCCCAAAACTGTTAAGACAAAAAATTAGCATAAGAATTTTAAGATAAAAAGCTGAAACATTATTACCAACATATCACTTCAATTCTTTCAATTTATTATAGTATTATAAACAAAAACAGTTCTTTCTCTTATCTAGTATTATTTATTATAATCTTATGAATTGAAAATCCATAACAATTTTAGTTTCAACTTTGAATCCTAAATTCTCATTGGTAAAGGCAAAAGCCACAAAATAGTTTGATGATGAGAATTAAATGATATTATCATTTTGTAATGAATAATTATTCAAACTTGCAATAGATGGAATTATTGTAGAGAAATATTAAAGAAACTTTGAAAATGATTAAAATTTGTTTGAGATCAATAACAAGATAGAAAATAGCAGGTACACAAAGCACAACAATTTTCCAGTAAGTTTTCTAGTGAAACAAGACATTTTTTATACTGATCACACTATTGAGCATGCATATCTGTTAGACAATTATAACACCACATATTTAATTGGTATTTTATTTAAAAATCTGAAAAAATTATATATCCTGACAGATATCTATGGTCAACCGCCCAATTGCCAAAACTTTAGTCAGATTCCAAAATATATATGTTCCTCAATCATGTCTAAAAGTTTTGCATACCTTATTACCATACACAATTCCTGAAAATACCTTCATTAACTGTTTTAAATTTACGTATATCTTACATAATAGTCATCCGCAAGATATATAACACACATTTATGAAACATTTCCATACTTCTCATCTTTAAGACACTTCATATTCCATAAGAAAATAATTAATCTAAAAGAACTGCTTAAGAAAAATATCAAAAATTTTAAACCATATAATTCCATAATAATTATTTATACTATTAGAACCAAGTGGCTTGTTTGCTGGTCTGTAATTTCAACAACAAAACATACAATCTTCTAAAAAAAAATACCCTAAAATATGTACCCAGAAATACTATGAGGAAAATTTAGCAAAACAATATTTTTCTTAGTTATTCATTATTTTAAAATTTGTATAAATTATACTTTTAAAATGAATCAAGAATTGGTGGTCAAGAGGTCAGCAACAGCTGCTTTACAAGCAGTTGTTCCGGGTTAGCAGGTTCACTTCCTGGCTGATGCTATGACATATGAGAAAAAAAAAAGAATCATCTTCAGACACTAGTTAAAATAACTATATTTTATAAACTGTGTATCTTAGGTAATATAAAAAAAATATTCCCACTGTTCATATGTTAGTACTTGTACATAATTTGTAATTAATAAAGTTTTATAAATATGAACAAAAGAATAAAAAACAAAACATATTTCACTGACAAGGCCAATCGTGATATTTTAAAAAATCAAAATGATGCAAAAATTATAGCTAAGGAATCTAAAATTTTTGTTTTATAAAAATGATAAATACTATTTTAGGATGAATTCTATTTTTTTCATCACTTGGATTGACCATTAATCAAAATCTTTAAATCTAAAGCTTATTTAAAATCATTTCAGCAACTTTATTACTATCTCAGAAATTTGAGCTCTTAATATTATTAATTCCAAATTATTTCCAAACTTTATTAAAATCTGTTTGCTTTATGTAAAAAGTTAACTCTTCCTTCAATGTATAATAAATCATTTAGACAAATAAAAATAACCCAGATAAAGTTAAAATTCCTTGCAAAAACAGAATGGATCAACCTTAAAGTTCTAAGAATACAATTAACATTTTTCATTGATGCATTCTTTTTTATTTTAAAATCTGAATTCATCTCCAACAAACTATGTTTTTACAGTAAATACATAACTTGTTTTGCATTCTCAATTATTTAATCTGAAATACAATTATTTATTAGTAACTGAAACACACAGGCTTATTATATACCTATGGGATATATGAGCACAGACTTTCACATGACCCACCACTCTCCACACTATCTCATAACACTGATACACCTGAACATATATATGTTGAAAAGATAAATAATCATCAATATACATATTTCATGCTAAACCAGCAATCATCAGTTGGTCCAGATTACCATCTCCACACATATATGCTATAAGTGCTCAGATATATATTAAGATAGCCAAACATCATACTTTATTGGACAGGCTTCAATCTACTCCATGATCCAACTCTTCAACCATCCATCCAATTGAAAATCTGATGATGGAATGTTCAAAGGCCACCCTCACACCCATGTTGACCTAAGATCAATCTGACCCCTCATGTACAAGACATAATCCATTTAATACATATTGGATTTATGCAATCTGATTTTCATACATTAAGGAAGCTCACTTTTATTTTTGAAAATTGTTGAATAAAAAAATAGGCTTTACTAATTCTAAAATATTCAATCAAATGGCAAACTCTTCTCTTTCTTGTAAGACTTATTTGGTAGAGAAGACAAATTATATGGAATCAACTATTCAAAGCATTATTATTTCTAATTATATAAAAAATATTTGCATTTAGTTTGTCTTATAATAAAAAAGAATATTAAAGACTACGATCTTGTCTTGCATTGGTGGTCAAGAGGTCAGTGCGACTGCCTTATAAGCAGTTGCCCAGGTTGCGGGTTCGCATCCTGGCTGATACTATGACACATGAGAAAAAAAAGACTACGATCTTTCAATATTTTTACTATATATGTTAAAAAATGGTACAAAAATATTTTCATAAATTTTTGGTATGATTGGAATTTTATATAAATCAGTACACATTAAATTAATTTCTTCAAATATCTATTCTAATTCTCCAATTTGTATAACTAATCTTCATTGTCATGATTAGTTTAATCTATTTTTAAAAGTAAGACATAAATGCAAAGATTCCAACTAAAAGTCCCTGTGAAGACAGTAAAAAAAAATGCAATAGAAAAAACAGTAAAAGGAATAGAAGTGAACTTTCCATTTTGATACTGAAATGTGCATTAGACATAAAAAGCCACTGACTATATATTAATTAAATATATTATATGCAGTAATTCACTGTACATAAATGATAAATGGATTTAGTTTTTTTTTAATATAAAAATTTACTTTTTTGGCTTTATTACATTATTTATGTAAGGATATAAATAAAAGAGAAAGTTTGAAAAAAGATCAAAACTATAAAGGGCAAAATTCTCCATACAGTAGCACCACTCAGTGCAAGCCAGATAAATCAATGGATGCAGGAAAATGTGTGCATAAAATCCTTAGCTAATGCCTATTCATCCAATATCCCCAGACTAGTTTCTATTGTAACTTTTATCAGTGAGGAGCCTTGGATCTGATGTTTAGTGATTTAACCTATAAATAGCTATGAGTTCATGAAGGTCATAAATAAAAAAGGATAGTGAAAAGTTATTTTTCTTCTAATAATTTTAATATTTTAATCATAATGAAATTAGAGTTTAAGATTATAATTTACTATTTGTAATTACTATGATAATTTCTTTAAAAACAAATAAAGAAAAATATTCTGACAATCATCATTAATGAAGATAACAATGATTTCAATTAAGCTGTTTTTATATTAACATTACAATCAAATTCTTAATTCAAACATAATTATTACATTCACCTACCCAATGGCAAAAATATCTTCCATTCTATACATCGTAAAATAATGTATACATGTATTTTACATATATACAAACGTATAAAAACATTAAAACAATGCGTATATAGTGGATAAGTATTCTGTGTGGAAGAATGTTTGTGAGATTGTATAATTGATATGAAGAATGCATTGATGAAACAAAAAAAAACTTTAAAAACCAATCCAGTTTATTAGATATTTATAAATATATTCTTTTTTTTCATTATGCTAATATATAATATTATTAGTATTAGCAGAAGAATTTTTACCATAGTGATATTGTTATTATTTTTAACATAATCAGATGCCATCAAATTGCTAGTATTATATATTAATAGTAATACTACTCATACTGCTAATACTATTATTATTAGATGTCATTAAAATGACATTTACTTCTGACAATCATATAATTAGGGTTGTAGTGCACATTTATAAAAGGTTTAACACAGTATATAAGTAAAGTTTATGACTGCTTTCTATCCTGTAGTTTGAAGTGATGTTTAATACCATAAATATTAGAAATAAAAATAAAACAAAAGTTATTTAAAAGTATTTTATGCTTTGCCTAAAACCAAGAACATATAAATAAAAAATAGACATTAAAATAATTACTATTCAATATTTTATATATACATAACATTTTAGAAACTACAACAATATTTTTTTTATTTTATTAAAAGGAACACATGTTGCTCATTAATGGATATTCTTTTATATTTTTCTTGACAATATTCCAAATAACTGATTAATAGTAAAATATATACCAATGATAGTGAGAATAATCGCTACATGAATAGAGATAAGCAACATTTTTTTTTTTTCTAAAATAGAAAATACAGTGATGCATCACTTAATTTATAAAAAGTAGTTTGAATAAATATTAGATAGCTCCTGACTAAAAGTGGTAAACTAACAAAAATAAAATAATGTGCTTTATACAGAATAATAATGCTTCCTGCTCCTAGTGGGAAAAAATTTTTCAAAATATCAAATATCAAAATAAACTAATCATTTATTATTAGCAATTTTCAGTTATTCGGAGGCAATTCATTATTCAAAATTATAAGCTAGTTAAACTTTTAAGTCTATTTTATAAATAAAATAACATATAGGATGTAATTAAAAATTAAATTCTAAAAAAATAATATTATTTTGAAATGAAAAAAAAGTCATATAGTAATTTGCAATATTATTATGTCAATTCGTTTTGGAGAGTGAGTGGGGACAGAAGAAGGGATTGAAGACAATAAAAGTAAAAAAGGTGAAAGGGAATAAATAAAAGAATACATAAAGGAGAAAAAATTATTAATTACTGCTTGAGTGAAAACTATAAAAAAAATAGTGAAAAAGGAATGAATATAAAAATAAATGTGATGGAATATTATATACACGTTCTTTATGTAATTTTGATTTCAAAAAAATAACTGAAAGTTATTTTTATTTACCAAATCATTAATGCAATCCACAGTGTGTTTTTTTATCATTTTCCAAAAACTGCAAATAATGACTACATGATTGTGTTAACAATTAGGTTTAATTTGTAATTTAATGTTTTAATCCAATGATAAATTATTTATTTAAATCAAATTAACAGTTTTTTCTACTTTTCAGAAATATTTTATTTTGTATCTAGGAACAGAGAATTTTTAAAATTTGACAATCAGAATATATATATATATAACAATTAGGTATATTTAAAAAAATGATGAAAAAAAAGACTTATGTAAGAAAAAAAACGCAATAGCTGAGGTGAATTTCCAGAATTAAGACTTTTAACACAAAAACATAAAGATTTAAGGTTGATTTAAGAAAGAAATATATAACAACACTTAAATTAATGCAGAAGTGCTGAAAACCCACAGCAGCTTACATGTAAACTGAACTAGTCAATAATCGTAAGTACAAAATGATCCCACCTATGTTTTAGCTTGAATCATATTTAAACAAACCATTTTTTAACATATTAACATAATCAGCATGATTTAAATATGTATGCTAATATAATTTCAGGACAATGTTTTAAAAAAACAATATCCACAACACTATATTTAAAAAATCATTATGGTCATTGATGATCAATTCAAGTGATAATGTAAACAAATGCATTTTACTCTCAGATCATATGACACTTAAATAATAAAGGAACAAGCTGAGGACAACAACTGAGAAAAGTGAATGTCCTTTATTTTATTCAATTGGGAAATATGCATATATCCTCACACAATGATTGTATATTAAAGTGCCTTTATTCTCTTTAATGGACTACTAATTTTAAAATAAATATTTTACAATATCATACTTTTATTCTTTTAGTGCTCTTACAAGGGTATGTAAAGATAAATAAACACAAAACTACAGTCAAAACATAACTTATAATCACAGTCAAATTGTAATTTGGCACTATTAGAGGTTCCTTAAACTCAATATATTATAGAATTTTAATTTATAAAAATATATTATAAACTTCAAAGAACTTTATATCATTAAGATATCTAAAAAAAGACCCTAATAATATCTCTAATCACATTTAAATTTCATGAAACGAAAAAAAAAAACAGATCAAAATATAGCTATATATATATATATATATAACAATATTCACTAGAATAAAAACTACAAAATTTTAAAAAATGCCTGTATAAAATTAAAGATTAAAATTCTTTGCTATAGCTAGCTTCGGTATATTCCACCATCTTAAGTAGCAATCCGTTAATATTTAAATATGATCAAACTCTCACACCAGTAACGTTCTCACGTGAATTACCTACTTTCCATAAATTGTGAATATTAACACAATGACACTGTTTATTCAACACATTATCTGTACTATTTATAAAATAGGACTCCTTAATTCTTCTTTTCCTCAAATCATTTTCCATATGCAAAATAAAAACTCTATCAAAGCAGAATTCTCCATTACAACTCACAGCATGTTCTGCAAAAACAGATTTATATCTATCTGCAGAACAACACAACTTATTATATAATAATTCATGCTCCCTAATCCTCTTTTTCAATGCACATTTGGTCTCCCCAATGTAACTATAACCACAATGACATACCACTTTATATATAACATTACATTTGTTGCTTTTATCAATTGAATCTTTGCCATTAATAACCAATCTTCCAGTATTTGCACCAACTTTAAATGCAACATTAAAATCAGCAGATACCAATGATGTAATCTTATTACAAACAATATCCTTTACATAAGGCAATGCTATCCATTTTTTCTTTTCCATATTATCTCTTCTCCATCTGTTTCTATACCTATATAGTGCACATAAAATATTTGTCCTACTATATCCCACACCCAATAAATCATTCACATATCTTTCAATATTAATCATTTTATCACTCTGAAATTTACACAAAATATCATTTCTAAAAAGAAATGTTCTAAAACCAGCCAATTTATAGGTAAGTGGAACATTTGAATTTGGAAGAACAACTCCTCTAATTGATAATGGTTTCAACACCATTTTATTATTAATTTTATTCCCTTCTCTCCACAAAATCAAATCAAGATATTTTACACTCTTCTCACTATCTTCAGAAGTAATAGTCCACGTTAATCCAGCAATATCATTTAATTTAATAAACAGTTTATGCACTATCATATTTGATGCTACAATAAGCACATCATCCACATATCTAAAATAACTTTTAACACCGGTCATAAAATGTTCTTTTAAAATCATTCCTTCATAATATGACAACACATAACTACATATAATTGCTGAAACAGGCAAACCCATAGGCCAACCTTCATCCATCATATACAACCGATCTTCAAATGTAGCTATCAAATTCTGATCAATAAATAATAACAAATCCTTTACAAACATACGATAAAACTTACACACTCCTTTTTCATATAAAACTTGATCAATAATGTTAATAGATTCCTTTCTTTTATTGAACCATATAACTCTGCAACATCCAATGTAAATAACTTATCATCATTATCCAAAACAATATTATCAATCTTTTTAACTAAATCAAATGAAGATCCAATTGTATAATCACCAAAACCCAATTCATTTTGCAAAAACTTTCCCACACGACGCTCTTCCGATCTGCATAATACATACATCCTCCAAAATCCAACATCAGTCTAATAGGAAATCCTTCCTTATGCACTTTTAAATTTCCAAAAATCCTTGGCATAATTGCAGCTGATGGATAAAGAGATAGATATAACTTTCTATCAAACACTTTATTTAAATATGGCTTAAGTATAGTATTAATAAATTTCATTCTCACTGTATCAATTGAATAAGCATCTATCAATTTAAATTTTAAGTTTTGAATCTGCTGATGAACCTTTTCTCTATATAAACTTTTAAACATCAAACATAATCTTCCACCTTTATCTTCTTTAATACATGTAACATTATTATCTGATAAATATCTTCTCATTAAAATGATTAATATTGAAAGATATGTGAATGATTTATTGGGTGTGGGATATAGTAGGACAAATATTTTATGTGCACTATATAGGTATAGAAACAGATGGAGAAGAGATAATATGGAAAAGAAAAAATGGATAGCATTGCCTTATGTAAAGGATATTGTTTGTAATAAGATTACATCATTGGTATCTGCTGATTTTAATGTTGCATTTAAAGTAGGTGCAAATACTGGAAGATTGGTTATTAATGGCAAAGATTCAATTGATAAAAGCAACAAATGTAATGTTATATATAAAGTGGTATGTCATTGTGGTTATAGTTACATTGGGGAGACCAAATGTGCATTGAAAAAGAGGATTAGGGAGCATGAATTATTATATAATAAGTTGTGTTCTTCTGCAGATAGATATAAATCTGTTTTTGCAGAACATGCTGTGAGTTGTAATGGAGAATTCTGCTTTGATAGAGTTTTTATTTTGCATATGGAAAATGATTTGAGGAAAAGAAGAATTAAGGAGTCCTATTTTATAAATAGTACAGATAATGTGTTGAATAAACAGTGTCATTGTGTTAATATTCACAATTTATGGAAAGTAGGTAATTCACGTGAGAACGTTACTGGTGTGAGAGTTTGATCATATTTAAATATTAACGGATTGCTACTTAAGATGGTGGAATATACCGAAGCTAGCTATAGCAAAGAATTTTAATCTTTAATTTTATACAGGCATTTTTTAAAATTTTGTAGTTTTTATTCTAGTGAATATTGTTATTATACTTATATTATTTGATTTTACATATTTTGTCTGGAATTGCTACATGCCTTATAGTAAAATGGTTCCGTGGTTATTGACTGAATGGCGAAAGAATTATAAACGTTTTATTAAACTTTCACACAGGATTGAATTTTTAAAACTTTGTCAAAGCAGTAATGTTTATCCGAACTTTTGTTGTGTAAATATTAATGGTGTAATTGATGGACGTAAAATGGTAATCGGTAAAGTTAAACAATTGATTATTACTGAAGTAATAAATTCATGTTGTGAAAAATTTAAATCAATTGAAAAATATAAGACGGTTTTAGAAAAATTTATTTGTGATAATGAATTTGATGATTGGCTGGATTTCAAGAATAATTTTGATTCTTATAGAGAATTTTTACAACGGAGATTAATACGGAAATATAATAAAAAATTTAATTTTTTGTTTAATAAACAAGCTCAGCAGAGGAATGGCTTTAAGAAAAAGGAATCGAATATAGTGAGTTTAATTGATAAACCTTTGGATTTGATGGACGTTTCAGTTTTGGAGAAAGGAATAAAGTTTGTTGGAGGTCCAATTAAAAACTATAAAATGGAGGTTATTGCAGCAATAGAAAGTGCTTATGAGATGCAGATGCACTAGATGAGTTGATTTCTAAAATATCTTCTTTGAATATTTCTAAGGTGAAATGTGATGATTCGTGGTATAAACAAATTAATTTAATGATAAGATATTTATCAGATAATAATGTTACATGTATTAAAGAAGATAAAGGTGGAAGATTATGTTTGATGTTTAAAAGTTTATATAGAGAAAAGGTTCATCAGCAGATTCAAAACTTAAAATTTAAATTGATAGATGCTTATTCAATTGATACAGTGAGAATGAAATTTATTAATACTATACTTAAGCCATATTTAAATAAAGTGTTTGATAGAAAGTTATATCTATCTCTTTATCCATCAGCTGCAATTATGCCAAGGATTTTTGGAAATTTAAAAGTGCATAAGGAAGGATTTCCTATTAGACTGATGTTGGATTTTGGAGGATGTATGTATTATCATGCAGCAGTTTTTGTGGGAAAGTTTTTGCAAAATGAATTGGGTTTTGGTGATTATACAATTGGATCTTCATTTGATTTAGTTAAAAGATTGATAATATTGTTTTGGATAGTGATGATAAATTATTTACATTGGATGTTGCAGAGTTATATGGTTCAATAAAAAGAAAGGTCACTATTAACATTATTGATCAAGTTTTATATGAAAAAGGAGTGTGCAAGTTTTATCGTATGTTTGTAAAGGATTTGTTATTATTTATTGATCAGAATTTGATAGCTACATTTGAAGATCGGTTGTATATGATGGATGAAGGTTGGCCTATGGGTTTGCCTGTTTCAGCAATTATATGTAGTTATGTGTTGTCATATTATGAAGGAATGATTTTAAAAGAACATTTTATGACCGGTGTTAAAAGTTATTTTAGATATGTGGATGATGTGCTTATTGTAGCATCAAATATGATAGTGCATAAACTGTTTATTAAATTAAATGATATTGCTGGATTAACGTGGACTATTACTTCTGAAGATAGTGAGAAGAGTGTAAAATATCTTGATTTGATTTTGTGGAGAGAAGGGAATAAAATTAATAATAAAATGGTGTTGAAACCATTATCAATTAGAGGAGTTGTTCTTCCAAATTCAAATGTTCCACTTACCTATAAATTGGCTGGTTTTAGAACATTTCTTTTTAGAAATGATATTTTGTGTAAATTTCAGAGTGATAAAATGATTAATATTGAAAGATATGTGAATGATTTATTGGGTGTGGGATATAGTAGGACAAATATTTTATGTGCACTATATAGGTATAGAAACAGATGGAGAAGAGATAATATGGAAAAGAAAAAATGGATAGCATTGCCTTATGTAAAGGATATTGTTTGTAATAAGATTACATCATTGGTATCTGCTGATTTTAATGTTGCATTTAAAGTTGGTGCAAATACTGGAAGATTGGTTATTAATGGCAAAGATTCAATTGATAAAAGCAACAAATGTAATGTTATATATAAAGTGGTATGTCATTGTGGTTATAGTTACATTGGGGAGACCAAATGTGCATTGAAAAGAGGATTAGGGAGCATGAATTATTATATAATAAGTTGTGTTCTTCTGCAGATAGATATAAATCTGTTTTTGCAGAACATGCTGTGAGTTGTAATGGAGAATTCTGCTTTGATAGAGTTTTTATTTTGCATATGGAAAATGATTTGAGGAAAAGAAGAATTAAGGAGTCCTATTTTATAAATAGTACAGATAATGTGTTGAATAAACAGTGTCATTGTGTTAATATTCACAATTTATGGAAAGTAGGTAATTCACGTGAGAACGTTACTGGTGTGAGAGTTTGATCATATTTAAATATTAACGGATTGCTACTTAAGATGGTGGAATATACCGAAGCTAGCTATAGCAAAGAATTTTAATCTTTAATTTTATACAGGCATTTTTTAAAATTTTGTAGTTTTTATTCTAGTGAATATTGTATATATATATATATATATATATATATATATATATATATATATATATATATATATATATATATATATATATATATATATATATATATACACATTTACTCACAGAAAGGAGTTTGCTATTAACTGAAAGGATACCCTTTGATTACTCTTGGAGGTGTTAAAAAATTGAGCAGGGCAAATTCCTAATGTCCATTCCATACATTCTTGTAATTGCAGCTGTTATTACTATGTGATTATTTATTTAGTGTACAACACACATTAACCTGCATGGTGAGTTTATTGGCTTTTTACCTCTGATTTAAGATCAAGAAACACCATGGTTTTTCTTCCAAGTTGCCTGCCTGATATGGCACAATAAATGTATGTGTAAATGATAAATATTTTTCCAATAGATATATACAACCATTACAGACAAAAATAAATCATGGACCTTATTCCCAGGAGGCTGTAAAGTCACCAACCAAGGCAGTGGTTTGGTAGCCGAAGATGGAGGTGCTAAGAATCCCCTGATTGTAGATCCAGGCTGCCATTTGATGATGACTTTTTATTTAGGTATTTATAACTGCAGATCACTTTCAAGTGAAAGAATATTACAAGAATTAGAAGAACTGTTTTATATTAAATGGGACATTATTGGACTTTGTGAAGTTAGAAGAAAAGGTGAAGAGACAATTGATTTAAAATGTGGACATGCACTCTACTATAAAGGCACAAATAGTGGAAATGCAAATGGAGTAGAATTCATTATAAATAAAAAGTGAAAGAAAAACATTGTGGAGATTGATGGTGTATCAGACAGAGTGGCAATATTAGTTATGCAACTTAATAGAAGATACCAAATGTGATATGCCCTAACAAGATCTCATAGTGATGAAGTAATAGAAGATTTTTATATGGTGTACAAAATGCTTTTGATCACATTAAACAACATTTTACAGTTGTTATGGCGGACTTTAATGCTAGAATTGGTAAACAAATGAAAGACAAAAGTGCTGTAGGTAATTTTGGTTATGGTAATAGAAATGAGAGAGGTCATAGACTTATGGAGTTTGCAGAAAAATAAAAACTTTATATTATGAATTCTTTTTATGAGAAAAATGTTAAAAGGAAATGAACATGGAAGCATCCAAATAAAGGTACAGCAGAATTGGATCATATTTTGGATAATAGAAAATACAATATTTCAAGATTGTAATGTTCTTAATAAATTTAACACAGGAAGTGATCATCAATTAGTAAAATGTAAGATATGTGTTAGTGCAAAACCAGAGAGATAAAAATTATTAAGAAAAACAATATTTACAGTTGACATTCCTAATCTTCAGAAACACTCTAATGAATTTAAGTTAGAACTTACAAATCAGTTTCAAGTATTAGTAGATTTTGAACATGATTCATATTTGAATCAAATTAATAAGAAAATAATGGATACACTTTTAAAAACTACAACACAAATAGCTGGTAGAAAAAAAGCAGCAATTGACCAATAAAATTTCTACTGAGACTAGAGAATTTATGAAGAAAAGAAGGAATATGAAGATATACAAAAATGATGCATTAAAAAGGATTGAATACATGGAATTCTTTAAAATGGTGCAGAAAAGAGTTGAAAATGGTATAAGAAAGTATAACTGTGAACTAGCAAGGAAAGCTGTAGAAAAAAATAAAAATCTCAAGAATGTAAAACAACATTTTGGTATTGGTAGAAAATTTATATCTGCAATAAGGAAAAAAGATGGAACTATTACTAAAAAGAGAGATGACATCATAAAATGGGTAGAAGATTTCTATCAAGAATTATATAGTAATAAAGAACAAGTACCTCCTATATCTATTATCTCTACCAAATTGCCCAGAATTTTAAATGAAGAAGTGAGACATGGAATTAAATTTATGAAGAAAGGAGAGGCTCCAGATAATGATGGATTATAATTGATATATTAAAAAAAGCAGGTGAAGAAATAGATAAAAATTGAGGAAAGTTATATACCAAATGTTGATAAAGATGTACCACATGATTGAAAAAATTATGGACCTATCAGCTTTTTATAAATTTTATACAAACTTTTTATCAAGATAATTGCAACTCATTACAGAGATCATTGGATTTCCACCAAGTAAGGGAACAAGCTGGATTTAAAAGTGGTTTTTGTATAGTAGATCACATCCAGGTATTGAGAGAAGTTATAGAAATTACAAATGAATATGAGTTGCCATTATGCTTTGGATTTGTAGATTATGAAAAGGCATTTGATTTTATAATCATTTCTTCAGTGATTAAAGCATTGGATCATCAAGGTATAGTTCCAAGATATTGTCATATTTTAAAGAATATTTATAAAAATGCAATAGCAGCAATAGGAAAGTCAACATTGATATAAATGTAAGCCAGGGTGACTCCATATCTTCAAAATGTTTTATAGCAGTGCTGCAAAAAGTATTTTGTAGATTAAAATTGAATATTTATAAAAATGCAATAGCAGCAATAGGAAAGTCAACATTGAGATGAATGTAAGACAGGGTGACTCCATATCTTCAAAATGTTTTACAGCAGTGCTGCAAAAAGTATTTTGTAGATTAAAATTGGAATCTAAAGGAGTGAACGTAAATGAAGATTATTTAAGTCATTTAGATTTTGCAGATGATGTAGCTGTTTTTGCAAATGATTCTTTAGAACTGCAGGAAATGTAGGAGTTATCAGATGAAAGTAAAAAAGTAAGACTAAAGATAAATGTTAAAAAGACTGAAGTAATGTTTAATGGATTTTTTCAAAATATAAAAATAACGATTTATTATGATGACAGGAGTTATCAGATGAAAGTAAGAAAGAATGACTAAAGATAAATCTTAAAAAGATTGAAGTAATGTTTAATTGATTTTCTCAAAATATGAAAATAAAGATTTATCATGATGAGTCAGAAGAAGTTAACAGTTACAATATATTGGTCGTATTATTAATACAGATGAAAAGATAATGGATGAAATTAATCATAGAATTAAGCTTGGTTGAAGTCATTTTGATAGAAATAACTTGATTCTAAAAGGAAATATGCCTATATGTTTGAAAAAAAGATTTTTAATAAATGTATTTTACCAGTTCTTACTTATGGATCTGAGATCTTACACTTAATAGAAGAGCAATACAGATACTTCAGAATACTCAAAAAAGTATGGAGAGATGCATGTTAGGAGTAACAAACAGAAATATCAAAAACCCAATATATGGGTAAGACAACAAACAGGTGTTATTGACCTCATTGAAAAAATTAAAAGACTGGAGTTGGGCTGGACATGTTGCTAGAAGAGATGATAATAGATGGACAATTGAAATCTTAAACTGGATTCCAAAAGATTGTAAAAGACCTAGAAAGAGGCCACATGTGAGATGGATGGATGAAATAAGAAAGTGTGCAGGGGTGATATGGAGAAAAGAAGCTAAAGATCAGAGAAGATGGTTTGAATTTGGAGAGATCTTCATCCTGCAGTGGATTGATAATAGTTGATGATGATGACTCACAGACAATTCACTGGTGTCAAAAATCTTCTGATATTTAACCACAAACATAATACTTCACTTCAATATTTCATCTCAAATTAGGTTTTTCTTTGTTTTTTGTTTTTTTTTTTTAAATCCTAATTTGAGATAGATATTTAACCAAGAACTGCTATAGTCCATCAAGTATTATATTAGCTAATAAGTACGCAAAGTAACTAAAATTATGTTTTTTTTTTATTTTTTCAGCAGCAACAATTCGCAATAAGCCATTATTTTTTATCTGCCATTTTCAGTATTAATATTTTTTTTTTTATAACACTTGCAAATGACTTATAGATTCTATTTCAAAAATCACAATCCAAAACAAATAATCAAAAACATATATATAATGAAATTTCATTGCTCAAATTTTAGAAGTTCTTTACTTAATTAATTATTCTTAATTCTAAACAATAATTATCAATAAGTTTAAACTTTGACTATTTATTAAGAATCAATAAATAAATATTTTAAAATTTTATATAATCAAAACTAAAAACAATAATTTATTTTCTTTGCAAAATATAAATATTAATGGAAATAAACTTTTAATCAGTTTCTGAATTAAGAATAATTTTATTAAAAAAAAAAAAAAAACTTACATAAGATGAGAAATAAAAAATGTTAATGTTGATTGGATATTTAACTATGCAAATCTTTTTATTAAAAATATTTTAAATAAAATAAATGTTAAAACTAATTGCATAAATTCTAATCTACAAATTGCATTTTTCTGTTTAAAAAATATACGCACAAACACATTGGAATCTTATTAGCTTTAACAGTAGAAAATTAAACTAAAACGCTGGATAATTAATCTAACTATAGGTGATTTAAATCAAACAGTTTTAAGACATTGGTGAAATATATAATTGCAAAACTTGAATAAAATAATGATCCTAATTTTTAAAGTTATGAGCATTTTATATTTGAATATTTATTATCATTCAAACAAAAATCAATCATTTAATTCTACAATTATAATTATGTGGTTAAAATAAATAATTCCCATATTCTGTGTGACTTAATTACAATATCCATGAATAAATAATCTCTGTAAAAACAAATAGACTACTGAAGCACATAAACCTCTTTAGCGTTATTTCGAGTACTGGTACATATTGTTGTACTTCGTAAAGAATTGTTTTTATGTTTAGTTTAATTAACAAATTTATTTGATGGTCAATTGTGTAAGTGTTAAATTCCCTTTTAAAAATACCAGCTATTACAAGTTTAGATACAATGAAAACCTATTAATCTTACCATTTATTTTATAGCAAAACATATTAAGTTCAAAAATGGGTCTTTAAAATTAGATCACGAATTCTTTTATTACTTCACTGCTATTTTATTATTTATTTTGATAGAACAAAATTATTTTAATAATTGAGCAAAATCTATATTTAATATATGCAAAACAATTATATATAAAATGTTTGTTAATATGAAAATAATAATCAATCTAGTTTTTCTGATCAATAGCCTCTCTTCTCCACATTTACACCAACAAAACAAGTACAAGACTCAATTCAATTTGGAAAAATCATGTGCCTAGTCACGAAAGACACAAACATAACAGGCCCAAATTTTCAAGGTAAACCATCTAAATATTTTCGAATTTCCACTTAGATTTTGGTCTTTCAGCAGTGAAAAAAATCTTACAAGAAAAACTGAAACAAAGTACAAATCAATTTTTTCCATCTCTGAAATAAATATAACTTTCAAAAACAATTTGTAGACTATAATAAAGTTTTAAGAGTGAAATTTAGATATTTAAAAAATGGGATGGAGTGTTATTTTCAGACTCAGTACAATAAAATAAAAGTAAGGATAAAAAATGCTCTCAAACTTCAAAAGGAAAGATATCAGTTATGGCATATAGCAAAAAAGTTTACATGAAAATTATTCCTGAATTGGAGAACAAAAATTATAAGAAATTCAAAAGAGCATAGACACTTACTGTAGCAGTTTCCAAGCAGTTCCAAGAAGTAAACAAAATAATTAGAGGAAGAGATCATGAGAATAGGTGCATGTAAAGATATTCAAAATGTTGAGTGATGGTTAAAGCCATTAGTCAAAGATGAGTGTATGAGTTTATTGGAACTGAAGAAGTTTTGACATTAAGAGAAAAATTTTAAGCAGCAAGTTAGAAACAGTGATGGAAAAAGGTAAAGATATATTAGTTATTTAGAGTTATGGAGGAAAAGGATGAGCAAATAATAGCCTTAGAAAAACAAATGTACAATCTAAAATGCAAATTGATCAAAGAAAAAGTCAATTTGTATCAAAAAATGGAGCTAATTTTGTGAATAAAGAGGGATCCATGATGTTGGAAGCAATCATTAACCCTGATGTTTTGGTAAGTAAAACAGGTGATGTTAACCATAAACCTGAGTGCACTAAAAAATATAAAGTAGGGTATTTGGTTAAAGTGCATAACTGTCATGCTAGCTCCAATACTTCTACATTCATTAAGATGAAAATCTTTAAGGGTGAATACAGTGAAAAGTCTGTGGAGTATTTAAACACCCTAGAGGAATTGTTTGTATTAAGTTTGTTGAGCATGACAGAAAAGTTGGTCATTCCCAGCAACAATCTTTGTTCATCTGCTAAGGATTTCTGATGATCCTTATTTGAGAAGCTAAGACCTATGGCAATTTTAAGCATACAATCTTGAACAGAATCTGGAATGAGAAGAAACATAAAAAGATATGGCATCAAATATCACAGGGAATTTATAATGCTGTCAAAGGAAGTGTTATAATTTAGGCTGCACATAATCATATTTAAAACTTTGATAACCTTTCCTTTATTTGAGATGCAGATTGTGCATATATTATATGGAATTACCTTGTAATGTTGTATGTGCACTGGTTGCTGCAAATAGGCATACCATAGAGGATGTGTCTAATCTACTGGGATCTTTAGAAGCAAAATATGCTATATATGAATGAACACATAGGCCCAAGAGTGAAAATTTAGATTATGCTGTGACAAATATTAATTATGAACCTTATGAGGACCAATGTTAATATCATATTCAAAATCAGATCAGAAATAATAATCAAATAAGAATATTAATCCTGTACATCAATTATAATAATGAACAAAATGATTGTCAAAAGGTAAATCACAGCCTTCACCTCAACCTGACCCTTATTCCAACCATGATATTAGGGAGACTGGAGTTAAAATTTCTTCGGCCCAGATCAATAACTGACCATTAAAGTAGAAATATCTTATGGCAATGTTCCCAACTGCAGGACCCATAGCTAAAATGGAGAAGGACAATTTATTTTGTATGCTAAAGTCACTAGGATTTGATCATAATGACAGAAGATATTGGAAATTAACTTATTGTTAGCAACTGTCCAGAATTATTCTTTTAGTTGAAGTACTTCTAGTAAAAGCTATATTAAACACAGGAAGCCAAGTTTCTATTATTTGGGAGGATTTGTTTTATAAGATTTATGTCTTAAATTTCAGTGATTCTATTCTTACCCTTAAAGCAGTCTGCTTAAATTATTTTAGCAAATGGCCAAAAACCTAAATTGTTCTCACAACAAATTTGGGTGAAAATTCAGATAAGTTCTTTAATTTTGAAACATGTTTTCTTAATTATAAATGGACTAATTCATAGTGAAGTTTTTGTTTCTGACTTCACGAACAAATATGAGTGCATTATAAATTATGCCAAGAAACAAATAACATGTAAGAATGAAAGGGTCAAATTTGATTATTATGTCATGTGTCAAGCCCTCACTTTATTATGTGTGAAAACAATTGTTAGTGAATTAAAACAGGTAAAACTCTCTATACATATTGCCACTCAGTGCAAGCCAGAATAATCAATGGATGCCAAAAGGCTTGTGCATAAAATTCCCATATAGTGCCTACTCATCCAATATATCCAGACTAGTTTCTGGCTAGATGGGGATCTTATGCACAAACCTTCTGGCATCCATTGATTACTCTGGCTTGTGCTGAGTGGTAATACGTATAGAGAGTTTTGCCTGTTTGTTGATCGCGTGATGTTAATTGTTAGTGAGTTAGATATTAAGGAAAAAATGGAAGAACCTAATCAGTTAGAGGATGGAACTAAAAGATATATATATATATATATATATATATATATATCAATTATGTTAATTTAAAAATGTTCTTACCATAGCCAGACATTATTAAAGTACGTACTATAGAATTTAACAGCATTGAAATATTTCAATATAGGTCATACCCCATACCTTAACAATATTAGGCAGAATTTGGGAAACAAATAAACAATATGGTGGAATGGGGCATCATTAGAAAATGTGATCATCTTTCAATAATCATTTGGTGATTATAAAAAAAAAATGATGGATTAGTTCATATCAAAAAATTGTTCCTAAAAGAGCTGTTCCTCGGATGATGCAAGAATTACTAATTAAATATAAAGGAAAAATGGTGTAAATTTAACAGCCAGTTATTGGCAAATTAATTTTCACCCTGATGATCAGAAGTACAGCATTAAAAAATGAAGTAATCATGGGATTTGAATTTTACAGGAAATAAGAAACTTTAATGCAGATATCATTCTTTTAATATATTTACAGATGTCTTCATTTGTTCTTCCAAAGATGGTAATTATCCTTCTAGTTTACTGATGATATAAGACAGAAAATTCAGAAGCATTGGTGATGCTAGCTAAGGCATAGTATCAGTAAATCTTGGATTATTTTTACAGGACTGTTTGCTTCTTTCTTCATGGCATTATTAAAGAAGGCAATGGCTGGTTTTAGCAAACTCCAGTATTTGTTTCTAAATCCAATTACATTTCTGAGTGTTTGGCTGATGTGGTTTTTGATTATCTAGCCAAACATATCAGATAGTTTTCATTAGATAATATCATCATATATGTTGTTATAAATAAAGTATTGAAGAATACTGTGAAACAATCAGAAAGATACAGCTATCCAAATTATGGTAAAAAAACAGCTTTATCCATCAGTTTTTCTCCTCTGCATTGAATCACTGCAACACTGCTTATTCAGGGGAATTTTTATATAGACTGAACTGCCTTGAATGAACTACACTGCTTTAGTTTTTTTGTTTTTGATCAGTTTATACCCTATTTGATGTTCTTCAATATGTTTTTTTGAAAAACATTTTCTTTATCTCCTTCACAACATAGATATTATATATCATAATTAAATACATGTGAATGAAATATTTATTTTATATAGTACTATGTTTTATAAACTGTAATAGTAATAATCAGCCCTTAAGCTAATGCACATGCTCTTTGTAGATTTTTAACTATAAATGAATACTCTCACTTCCAAACACAAGACATTTGGGTCAAAAAGATAAATGGATTTATTCTTTCTTTTCACAAAGACTTTATCTTGTGTTTGGAAGTGAGAGTATTCATTTATAGTTAAAAATCCACAAATCACATGTGCATTAGCATAATTAAATACATAAATAAATGAAAGAAAAAAATTGTTTTTTTTTCTCTCTCTCGTTCTTTACATTAGTTAGTGATAGGAAAAAAAAGAAAAAATCATTGTCAACTATTAAAATTTGATTGATAATTTACTTATTCTTATTAATCCATAATTTTAAATAATATACTTACACTTGCCATGAAATATACTTTAAAAATTGACAAGTTGTTTAATTAAAATCCATTCAGAAAAAAAAAATAAAAGACAAAATTCTTTTGATTTTTATAAATTACTTAATTAAAATTATTTTGTGTATCAATACAATTTTATTTTCTTTTACAATGCAACTTTATAAAATATTTAATAATATGATTAAGTGCATAAACTAACTTTTCTTTTAATTTTTTAGGCTGTATATATATTTATTTTTTAATTTACACACATTTGTTATTAAACTTTTATTTCCATGCAGCTTTGCAATATAACTAATTCAAGCTGCTATCAGATTTGTTTTTGTTACAATATATATATTTAAGTGATGCTATTTCACAGAGAATATTGCTAAAAAACATAATGTACAAAAGAATGAATTGAACATTATATATATTAAAATAATGACCATTGCAAAGAATGAGGTATTATCATATTAGCTTTGCAGTTCACATTAATAATATGAGTTGTAAAAGAGCCACTTTGATTGAATTAAATTCCAGCAAGATCTTTATTGCATACTTCATATGTAACAGATTCCAACCTATAGAATATGGATTTGTAAAATTTCATATAATAGTATAGCATTTATATACATTTTTAAAAAATCATCTATATAAGTGTGAAGCTTTATATGACCTCTATAACAAGTAATGGTTTTAAAAATTTTAGTCATAATGATATAATCATATATTATGTATTATAATATATTAATTTAAACCATTTCTACATCTACCACAAATAACAATGATACCAATATACTTCATTATAGTCTACTCAATTCAGTTAAATTAGAATATGAGATCTTGTTATTATATTTAATAAAGGAAAGCCTGTTTTGTGAACATTTTAGAAATCAATTTATTAGGTAAATAAAAAATCCATAATAGGCATTTTCTTTAAAAGTTTACAATGAATAACTAAAAGTGCTAATTAAATCAAAATAAATAAATTTACAATTAATTGTTTACAAAATGAATAAAATCACCACATTATACTTATTAAATTTGTTTCAATAGATCTATAAGATAATGGAACCACATAAAAATCTTGGAATCAATGAATTTATTTGACTTATTCTACTATTATAAATACACCTTTCAAATATTTTAAAAAAAAAAGAAATAAAAGTGAGAATTGTTAATAATTAAAAATAAACTTTCTTATATATAGTGGGATTACAAATATCATTTTATATTGAATTGTTAAAAATATTACAATGAACATTAAAATACTTTCACACACATTTTTTTTAAAATTTAGAAAAACATCAAAACCTAAACTAGACTTTGTATTAATTTTATTGATAACATCTTTGAATATATATCCCATTCTAATGTCATGATTAAGAATTTCATAATCAAAATTATTGCAATTCTCATTTTTGTTACTGATAGTGTTTTTAGTTATTGTTGAAAAATAACTACACACTTATTAATATTAAGCATTTAAAAATGAATCTATTTATAAACATAGAAATAGTTCGTAATTTTCTAAAATTCTATAGTTCTAGAAAAGACAAACTTCTACATTAAAATCTGTTCATTAAGACGGATGTTAAAAATAATAAATGCTACAATTTTTTTTTAAAAAATATTTTGTATAATCTATACTTTTTCTTTAAAAATAATATGTCTCATAAAATCAAATAAAGATATCTATAAAAAAAATACATAGCTGCATCAAAAGATTATGGAGGATGATACCAATTATAATGATGGTAATATCAAAAATAAAAAATAAACTATCTGACAAAAATTATTTTGTGCAAATAGGGAAAATTAGAGAAATATTTTATAAATTTGTTTATCAGAAGTATTTAACTCAAATTATCTAAAATTAAACAAAAAAATTATTTAAACACTTGACCATATTAAATGTAATAAATTGTTTTACTAAAATATTTTAAGCACAAAATGAATTAATCATAATTCAAATGGGTTTAGAAGTTAACTGAATGCAATAATAAATT
The DNA here is from genome assembly GCA_028023455.1 of Epiperipatus broadwayi. Classification (NCBI taxonomy): domain Eukaryota; kingdom Metazoa; phylum Onychophora; class Udeonychophora; order Euonychophora; family Peripatidae; genus Epiperipatus; species Epiperipatus broadwayi. The sequence goes on from JAQFVV010000838.1 coordinate 147,662, forward strand.
TTTGACTAGTACAGTTCAGTGTACAAAATACATACATCATTTGATAAAAGGTATTTTTAGATAACAAACACAGTGAAGTTTAAACTTTGCCTACACTTAAATGCACATATTGTATTCAGGAATTAATCTTATTACAATATTTTAAGACTCTTTTTTATCAAAACAAATTTTATTTAAGTAGACAGATATATTCTTTTGCGATTTTAGCAGTTTGTTGTTTTTACTATCTGAACACATAAAAATGTCAATTCTGCAAGTTTAGGAATCTTCAGCCTATTTTTAATTTCCCAATAATAATTTATTATTTCAAAGCCTATTTAATTATCTTTTTTCAATTATTTTATTGAAAATATTACATACTGCTATCTTTTTCTAATTGTAAAATCAAAAGTGAATTCAAGGTCAATGAGCCAGCTAATTACAATGCTTTTTATATAGAAATGATGATAATAATGACAAATAGTTCTTGGACAATAAATAATATGTCATATCAAATCTGCAAAGCCTTTTTTTTTGTCACAAATATTTATTTATTGCTTGGGAGTTTGTAAAAAATTTCATCACCAGAAATGATAGATATTGCACATATACAGAAATATGAATATATTGCTTCATAAACAAATACATAACATCACTTTTTAATAACTAATGATCACAAAATAAGTTTAATAAAAAACAAACTCTTCACCAATTTGCATTAAATACAATCTATCACAGTAAAAAATTTATAAACGATGAAAACAGATGTATCATCAAAGCTTTGCAAAATATACAAATACTTTTTTATAAAAATTATTTCAGAAGTTGTTCTTCAACTAGCAAAATATGCTCCCCATCATATAATGGTTTAAGAATGTTAACAATTCAATTAATTTCTAAAATATATTAATTGTTGAATTGGATATAGGAAATTCAGTTATAGAAGTATAAGTATATATAGGAAATTCAGTTATATATATATATATATATATATATATATATAACTGAAAAGCTAAAGGTCACTTATAATATATATATATATATATATATATATATATTGTGACCTTTAGCTTTTGCTTGAAGCTAAATGTTGAGGTATCTGTAAAAAGATTTTAGCAATCCAGTTATGATATTTTAATCCTAATAAATAGTTCTTTATAATTTTAAAGTACTTAAATTTTAAGTATTTGTGAACTTAAAGTCTTTGTTAATGTAGTTTGTGAGCCAGTAAGGTTAAAATAATCATAATTTAACTATTAAAGTACCTGAAAGATTTAATATTTGTATTAAATTTGAAAACTAAGTTCAAAACCTTATATTTATGTTTGTTGACATTTAAATTAAACATTAAAATGCTTTAGCTCAATTTCAATTATAATATATTTTTCAATTAAATATTTTACATTTAGTTAATTAAAAAAAGTCATAATAAAGCTAATAATTTTAAAACTAGGAATTAAAAAGAGTGAATACATGACTATCTGGATGAATAAATGGAAGTCAATTAATTTACTTTACATTTCCTTGTTTAAAATGTTTCTTTTTTTTTTTTTTAAAAAGACAATATTAAATGTTCTAAGAACTTAATTAAATTAAAATGAATATGTTAAATAAATATTATAATGTTTTTATTTGGAATAAAGTACTTTTGATTTTATAATGTATTTTATTTTCACTATAATATTTGATTTTATAAATAATTTATTTTAACTGAAAATGTAATAATTAATTTGTCTGTATAAATGTAAATTAATTGACTTTAAAAAATGAATATATACTGAGATTATTTTTAGAATATCTCCTTAGAGTTGGTAAAACTTTGGATCCAACCAATGAAATAAAGTGGGTGGAAATTAAAATGTCAATATTATATATCATAAATTACATTATTTAGGCTATAAATAAGAAAAACTGACACTTGCACACACACTGGGTATTTGTACATGCATTTTCTTCACTATTACTTGCAACCATTCAATTGTTTTAATTAGCTAAAGTTTTAACTTTCTTTTAAATATTATAATTTTTTTTTTAATAAAGGTAATGTGTTTCTAGAAAACTAATCTTATCCAGGTGTAATTTCTATGTCAAGGATTTTAAGTGCACAAGTTTCACATTATAGGAAACGTTATGGAAAACCTTACTAAACATTCTACATTGTTTGAATTGTTATTATTTAAATTTTGCACTTCATGGAATTTTGAAAAACAGCAATGTTGTCATCCCTGTGATATAAGAACTTCAATTAATTTCAATGTTCATATAAAATTTAGCTCATACTTCAAGTTTTCTTTAGTATAAATTATTTTTTTAAATTCTTCATAATGATAATGACTTTAAATTACTTCGCTGTTTCAGAAATATTAATTTAATATGTTTTTTTTTTTTTTAATGTTCAACTTTTAAAGCAAGTTTATTTCAGAATTAATTCATTTTTAAATGAACTTTCAATTCCTAATATTAAAACCTGCATATAATAATAAAATATCAATGACTTAAATTACGTTTCAAATGCTTTAATAAAAAAAACATTTAATTTATTTAACATATTATTATTCGAACTTATATTTTATTATATTATTTTAATAAGCCATTATTATTGTTCAAATAGTGGCATAAAAGTAATTTTACTTTATATAAATAATTATCTATTCCACATTCAAGTAAAGTAATATATTTTCTTAGCTCCATTAAATTTAAAACAAATAACATTCATTGTTTTATGAAACCGATAATATGCTTTTAACAATTTTTCAATATGATATTTAAGACTACTTATTGAAAATTTATGAACATTCCTAAATTTATTATTCTTGTTCAAAAATTAAGATGAATTATCCTACATTTATTATAAAGTCTGCTCTCCCTTTCTCTCTCTCTCTCTCTCTCTCTCTTTTTCTCTCTTCATTGTTAATTTGGAAAACTGCTCTACTGTACAAAAATATTTTCAAGAACAAAACTGCTTTTCCTGCTTATTGTTGTTTATAAAATGCTTTCAATAGATAGAAAATAAATGACTTTATTATAATATGAAATAAATATTATTATTACTGCCTAATCCAAGAAAGAGTTTTTTAATTAAATAACATATACACTTTCCTTCTAGCATTAATTTTTTTAAAAATTTTATGTTAATTATAGTTGTGAAGTCTTGTTTGTGCAACTCCATTATGTGATGTTCCTACATACTGGATGTCTTCAGTGTCTTAGAATTTTATTCAGTCTATTCACTTATCCTGATAAAATAGTTGAAGATAGATGGATTTTTATTTTAGTTTATTACTTGTAAAAGGGTTTAGTTTTAAATTTAATATTTCTATTTTTTTTGTTTAGAATGTTATTATTTCATATGCATATCATATTAGTATAATTTTGTATTTTATTTTTATAAATAGTTCTATCAAAATTCATAAAAATACTATCATTTTATGATACTACATTTTGAAAATGTTATGTGGCCTTCTTAAGAATTATTTATTTATTGAAGATGTATAATTATGTTGAATGAAGTATAATTGAATGTATATTTTTATTGCTTATTTTATTACTTAATGTGATTTAGTATTAATTAATTATTTATTGCTTTTACATATCTGCTAGTTATTGTATTTGTTTAAGATATGGAAATTTAGTCTCTCTCTTATTTTCTAAGAATATTTATCTTGCAGTACAGTTTTTGGATATTGTAGCATAGGTTTGCTCTCTTTGTTGTTATGATACTTTCAAATGTATTTCATTGTCCTTTATTATATTAAAGCATGTTGTGCTTTGTTTAAGGCAAATCCAATTTTTCTTATTATTGTTCCTGATGGTTCATCCTCATTGTTTTATAACTAGAAATTAAGTCCTAGTTTATTTATTCACTGCCCTCAAAAGTATGTATATTTATTTGTAAGCATATGCCATTAAACTTTTACTTTGTCTTTGCTTTATCGTCCAAATGTAGATTTATTTTCTTGGTATTATATTTTTTATAAAACCATGAGTAATATATTGTCATGGCTTTATCCTGGCAATTGATATGTTTTTCATCAGATATTGAGGAATGTCATTGTTTTTTACATTCATAGTTTATCTGATTGTAAGTCATATTGTTGAAGTGTAAGTTCCATAGGTATGCTTTGTTCATACATAGAATATAAAGTCAAAAAATAATGAAGATTCAAAATTTTAAATTATGTTTTGGCAGAAAATTGCAATAGATATCTTGTTTAATATCCATCTCATCACTGGATTGGGAAGCTTATAATTTTAAATTGTACTAAATGTTCATAAGGGACACTCTAATACTATGAATGTTATGTAAGTGTGAGAACTTAGTCATATTCAAATTTATAGAAAGTTTTATGACATTAATATTTCTTAATTTATTTTGCATAATCAACTTGTAAGTTATAATTTTTCTGATATTTATCTGTAAAAGTTTTGATTCATAACATTAGGAAATATATCAGATTTGTTGTTTGTTCTCTGTTTAATGTGAAAATAAATATTGTTTATTTGTTAATTAAATTTTTATAGTCATTTTTCCACATCATCCACTCATTATTCAGAAATATAATAAAAGCATAACACAATTATAAGTTACTTAAAATTTTTATGCACTAAGAGTACATGGGTATTAAAATTTTGACATAGGAGTCACTTTATTGAAATTGCATCTAAGATATTAGAATTATCTCTAAGAAAGAGATGATTTGATTAATAAAGAATCATAATTGCATATTTATCATTCAAGATCACTTTAGTCAATTTTGTTTGTTTATTAAGATCATATGCATATTTTAAAATATTTTCCATATTTATAAAATTATCCTCTTATTCCATAATTTACTTAATTTTAAAAGATATTCTAAAGTAGGTTGATTAGTGTGATATTTAGAATCATCATAAAATCCCTTACCCATTCTTAATATCTGTATATAAATCTAATAGATGTTTCTTTTATTCTAAATTAAGAGTTTGTCATGTTTAGTTAAAATATTAATACTATTATTATTATCATAATTGGGGGAGACATTATCTTAGGAATAAGAGTACACCTCACAGTATTTGTCACTAAGATTTTATTCTTTTCCAAATAATCTGTAAGAGTTAAATGAGAATTTATTTTATTATCATTATATTTAATCATATTTACCCTGAAATACCCAATTTATTTATAAACCATTTTAGTAAAGAAGAACTTATTTTCAAATAAGATACTATTGTGAAAAATATTTAAGAAAATATATTCACATTTTATAAACAAATATTTCTTCTGATTATAGCAATAAGATGCTAAAAAATTGATAAGAAGTGTGGTAATAGTAGATGTTGTGAAATGAAGAATTTTTAGTGAAACCTTTAATGACATGTACTTCCAACATTAAGATTTTTTATAAGACTGAGTATAAGAATTTCTCCTCCTCTTAAGTCATTATTAATGCTGACTTTTATCCTAATGATAATTATTCCAATTGTTTTAGCTCCTTTCACTCATTATTGTGGTATATGGCATATTTGAAACCCACTGAGTTTAGATAATGCAATATTATTGTTTTAACTACCTTTTTATTGGTTATTATTTGACACTTATTTATTTATTTTTTGTAATTCTGATAGGTTACAATTTATAATATATATATACGGTAGCATTTTATGTTTTGCATTTAATGTTTTACATTTGGGTTTAGGCCTTGCATTAGAAAGTGCAAGTTAATCAAACTATAAAAAAGTATCTTCAGACCATGTAGGAATTTGGGTATTTTAAAAACATAATTATATTTCCTGATTAACTGACTTAATATTTTTATTATGATTTTCATTGCCAGCAGAACCAGTTTTACATTTATTTTAAAGAATGCCAAAGTCCATAGACTCATTGATCCATGCATCATGTCACATATTTCTGCAGCAAATAACTAAATTTAATTTTTGCAAGATTTCACTTTCTTGTCAAGTAGTATTTAAGAAATTTTTTCAGCATTTGTAGATAAAGATGAACATGCTGGCATAGGTAATTATATATTTCTTAAAATAATCTTTGATAATAGTAAAACCTAATAAACTAAAATTAATAATGTACAATGAAAAGTTGTTATTAAAGATAAATATTTTATTACAACAAATTAAAATATTTAAATGACAATTATTTACAAACTGAAAAAAACATAGAATCACCCATTCAGATAGTTAGGTTAAATAATTAAAACAATTTAACTATTAATGTTCACTTTTTTTATAAGTTTCTTCTGAAAGGCTGTAACTGAAAGTTCCTTAAATAATATAGCAAATGTCTGTATTGGGTAGTATATAATAAATTTATAATTTAGGTTAGTTTGAAAACATTTAATCAGTCAAAAATCAGGGTATGTATACTACTAGATGACTGGTAAGTTTTGAAACTTTATGTAGATTGTAGCATGCATGTATTTCTTGAGTCAAAAAAGCTCATGGTAGGTGAACTTTGATTTCTGCTGACATTTTTGCATTCCTGATCTGTAGTAAGATTGGACTCAAAAACTTTTTGGATTAACCTCTTTATGGTGAAAGATGTCTGCAAACACTCCAACTTCCCTTCAGCATGACAAATTAGTTCAGCATAAAGTGGTCCTGCATACTTTGCAATCCAGGACCAGCCAAAAGAAAAACAGACAAGATCATGCTCCAAATTATTTGCTTATTTTATACTCTGGTCAGTTTCAGATTTTTGTGGATATGCATTTCTCTTTTGTTTTTGTTATCAGAATATATGTTGATAATCTTGTATATTTATTATTACTTTTTAGTCACAAAGTTCTCTTTTTATAAATTATTTCCACTATTTTTAATTAGGATAACGTCTTTATTTAACGGATAATCAATGTGTAGGCACTTACATTCTTTTCAATTTTAACTTTAATTAAATTAAATAGATAATATCAACACAAATAACTTTCATTGTATGTTTCCAAGAATAAATCATACTAACCAAAATATAAAAAAAACTAACTTTTGAACGATCTTTAATTTTTACTTTTTTTAAGCTTTTTAAATATTACAAATGCCAAAACACTCGTGAACGGTGTGTATTTTATTGCTACTACTTTGAACCGGATTATATAAAAAAAAAAAATTTCCATAATAATAAAATTTATACTAAAAATTTCTTAAGAATAAAATAGGTTCAAACCCCTATTGTATTCCCATTCCTTGACCTCAGTAGTATTGTACCATCTACATATATATGGTACAAGTATATTGATATTGAGTAAGGTTTAAAAGAAATAATGAAAGTTATTTGTGTTGATATTACTTATTTTATATTGGAAGGAATGTAAGCACATACAGATTACTATCAGAGTAAACCCTTTTATCAGATAATTAATGATGACAGAAATGTTTTAAAAAATGGAACTTTGTAACTAAAAAGTAATAAAGAATATTGAAAATTAATGAGTGTAATAACCCAAAGAATAATGATATGCACAGAAATTTCAAAATAGTCATTACTATAAAAAAAGAAAAAATGTTCTTTTATCTGTGTTTTTCTGGCTGTTTCTTATGTGCAGCATTTCAATGCCATAATCAAATGCTACTACCCAGAACTACTACAATGAATCTAATCTCTATGTTTGAGTAGAAACCAATTATTTTCCAGCATCTTCTCTCACAAAAGTCACCAAAAACTTCATCTAGACTTGCCCTAAATATGGATCAGAGATGTGAAAAATGTTATGAGAGTGAAGTCATAAAGAATTAGTATGGAGTCCTCATAAAAAGACCTTACCAGTAAGTTAATGGCCATATCATAACTCATCTCTATAAAAAAAAGTGATTTGCAAACTGAATTTAAATAATAAACTGTTAATGTAGACAAAAAGAAAGGAGAGATACTTGTTATTTAAGACTTCAAAGTGAAATATTTGAATTCAAGGGGTAATATAATTATCTTATTATGCAGGTATATGTTTCTTTCTAATATTATAATTTTTTATTATAAGTGTTTAATATGTGGCATAATAAAACTTTTTTTACTAATATAAATATTTCATTGTATGTGCTTAAGTTTAGTTAGTTACATTGTTAATTTTAGTTTATAGACGTTGTTAGTCAGTTTTAGAGAAGTGTATAAATTATTACCTTGTCAATATGCTTTGTTAATCAAGCCCAGGTAAAATTCCTAAGAAAATTCTTGTAATAAATTAATTAAGTGATGTAAAAATATAATTCCTGATCTTATGGTTAAGTATTGGTTTTGTAAGTCTTGACAAAAATGTGATGAGAATTAGGAGTCTATAGACTCTGGTGCCCTTTTAAATAAATTAAACTAACTCTGTCAGCAATTTGAGCTGCAAGAAATTATTACATTGAGTTAATTAGGAGATATATCAATGTTTAGAAATGTTTGAACTCATACATGAATGATATATTTTCTTTTATATCATTTGATTAACTAATGCAGTGTGTAATATAAGGCATGCAAAAATGTTACAATATATATATATAAATTAATAATGCATTTTTAGGCATGCAAAAATGTTACAATATATATATATAAATTAATAATGCATTTTTACATTTAATAAAACCTACATAAAGCTATCTATGCATGTTAATCTATTTATTGCAAATAAATTGAATACCTATTTAGAAAATAATCAACTTGATTATTATCTAAGTATAAATTTCTCAAATCTAATATTAATTAATATATTTATTGGACTATCTTCAATACCTTAAAAGAATGAAATAAATAAATTACCATTTCTAATAGAATTTTGTCACCATAAATATTTGTTTGACTTCTCTTTCTATTTCTCTCTCTTATTCTGAAGTCAATTATGTCTCTAACTAAATTTATCCAGCCTATATTATTATTTAATATATTACTATTTAAACAATATAATGCTATATATTCTTCTTCCTTCTTCTTCAGTAATTTTGCTTATTCATATATAACTATATATCTTATTAAACAATCACTATCTTCTTACACCTTTAAGCAAATAATGTTTATTATATAATAACAGTTTAAGCAAATAAAGTTTATTATATAATAACCATTTCAACTGCAAGGAACAGTCGAAACTGTTATTATATACTAAACATTATTTGCTTAAAGGTGTAAGAAGATGGTGATTATTTAATAAGATATATAGTTATTTAAACAATAGTTTTACATACAATCTTTGCTTATGCTTCACAAGAGTTTCAATTTTTATATAAATTTAGTGACACAAATTGATCATCAATATCTGCCCATCACACACTTTGCAATTGCTTCATACATTCAGGAATCTTTCTGTAAGTATTGGTTTGTAACTTCATTAACTATGATTTTATTATTAATTATCTCTGAATATTCAATCACCTATAAAATTGTATTTAGAATAATATATTGTATCATATGAAATATGTTGGAAAAACATTACTGATGATTATCAACTAATGATTATAAATAATCAGTAGTACAACTTGGTGCATTATTTTAAAAATACTTGAACAGAATTATTGATTAATGAATAACAGAGATATAAATGTGGTTAATTGGTGATAGTAGTATCAGTTGTAAAAGTAAGTGATCATTCAGTGTACTAACAAGAATATTTTTTCAATAAACTGAACAAAATCAAAGGGAATAGCATATTTATAATTAAATAGATATTTACAAATGTGATAGATAATTGTCGTATATATGTAGCTATGCCATTCTTAGTTATATAGTATTAAGTGTGTCATCAATCAGAGGTATAAATATAATAACTATCACTTTTTAAATAAACAAAAAAAGATTCCATACCATCTGAAACCTTTAATATTGTTTATTTTTTTCCATATATCAATGACTGAAAATAGCTTGGGAGAATAAAAAAAATTCAGATATTAAAATAGATTATATAATTTAATAAATTAACAATAAAACAGAAATCTTTCAGATCTAACGAATCATTAAACAAACACAGTTATACTAGAAATATAATTGATAGTTCATAAAATATGATTATTGTATTTGAATAACAATACTAGTAATCGTTGTTTCAAAATTAATTAAATAACTCTGAACGCATAATAGATCAAGGAATTATAAAATTCTTCATCCTTTTCATGATTTTAACCTTCATTTAAAAATACGTTTCAAATTTGTTTAATACATAAAAAAAAAAATTACAATCGTGAAATCCTTTTATCTACATACATACCGATTGAAATTTCAAAAGATTGTATTTTAAAAAGTTAACAGTTAATACAATAACTGTTTTTACGATAACATATCTCACATCACAACATACAAAACCTAATAAACTAATAGAATATTATGAAATTTTCTATTGGTTTATTAGGCTTTAGTAGCTGTGCTGCAATTGCACTTGTAAACCAGTTAGCTATTGACAATTTATGGTTTAATACTTATATATCACTCTCATAAATGTAATTGAATAATATTTACAATAATAAAAACATTAAAATTGTAATCTACCTATATGAAGTTAAATAATAATATTGATTAAAGAAACAATAAACTTTTAATGTTCCATTCCCAATAAGTTTTAATTATTGGCAAAGTAGAATAGTAATAATGATGACAGATTTAGGAATGTACAGGCAACTGATTTAAAGTCTTTTTTATCCTTTATTCAAACATAATTTTGATATAGTAGTCCATGCAAGGTAAAGAATGACTTATCTAGGAAATATAATAGCTATAAATCAGCTACTAACTTTTTGAATCTACAACACTCTATCTGAATTCTCTCTGTATACTTTTCTGTCTCTGAATTCTAAATTTTTAGTCGTAACTGTCTTGATTAAATGTATTTCACTTTTTTAATTATGTTTCTTTTTGAAAACATATTGGTTTTTCTATAAATATTTTTCCATAGTTGTCTGTATTGTTCAGCTTTCACTTTAATTAAACTGAGTAGTTGGTATGTTGTTTACCAAAAAGTATATCTAAAAAACACCTAAAACAATTTGTTTATTTTTTTCTTAGTTAAAACAATTAATTACATGATTTAAATTTTTTTTTAACTAAAAACAAAATATATTTTTTTATTCCACAATCTTTGATTTTGTTTTAATCAATATTCTTTTAACTATTTTTAACTAGCTACAAATATATAGCCACACATGATGGATTGTCGTAATATATTTAGCAGACACTACCAATTGTTTGATATTGGCCTAAACTGACAGCAATTTGTTTTAAATTGTTCTCTGGTATTTTTAAAACTTCAAAATCTAAAATTTGTCCTAATTTAATCATTTCTTTTTTAAAACACTATTTTATAAAATCAATGTCTACGAATCATACAACTACACAATGTAGATTAAACTTATCTGGAGGTGAAGTAGATCCTTTTTATATAATGTTCTGAATTATTTTAAGTTTATATTATATCATACATATATATATACACATAACGAATATCCTAAAAAAACTTGATGATATATTATAAGAAAAAACTCAAACGTAATAGTCATAAGAGCTATGACTCATTATACCAATAAGCATTAAGATATGCAAATTCTAATGATGAATATAAAAATTTCTGGATATACAAGAATTATCAAGATTATCTCCAATAATATATAGTTATAGGAAACATCATTATTATTTTTTACTAAAAAATGGCTGGGTTTCTATCAATCAATATTCATAAATCAACTTACGTACTTTTTAGTAATGCCTAGGCTGTTCTCTAAGCATGTTGTTCTTAGTGAAACTATTCTCGAATATGATTTTCTATTTTTTGCCTCTGGGAATAGTGTTTATTTTCTCAATGATTTACTAATACTGTTTGCTCATTTCTATTTATTTATTACATTACTATAAACAATAATATACACTCAGAGTTATCTATTATAAGTTTTGAGAAATCATTAACATTTTATAGTATTTCTAACCATGTCTCTGATCTCGTTTTGGTTATTGGCTTTCATTAGTGAAAAACATCAAATTTTAACGCACATGCACAGAGCCACTTTTACATTTTTTATTATTTAAACTAACAACTTAAGATTAAAACACCCTATCGTTCTGCATCCATTGCTACATAGATCTAAAATCAGGTCAATAGTCATGTCTTAATTGTGCTCACCATTAATCCTTTGAAAATGATAAGAAAATATTTTTTTTAATAATAACTGATATATGATTAGCTTGTTACATATCAAACAAATCATTTCATTAATATATGTAGTCCTATTTTCAAAAAATATTTAAATTAGTTTGGTTTCTGAATAGAATATCCTTGATATGCATTGTGTTAAACATTATAATAATAATAAAATATTTAAAGAAATTTATATATTTATAAATACACAAACTGTATTAAGAGCAATGCTTTAATAACAATAAATATATAACATGCTTTCAATAAATAACTCTCATAGACATAGCAATGTGTATAACACTTCATGGAGATAAAGCATTCATAAATTAAAGAAATTATATTTCAGTACCTTCAATGCAATACACTTTTTAATTTATAAATGATTAATTCATTTACAGAAAAAATCACTTTCTTATTTGTATGATCATATCAATCTATATCTCTTAAAAGAATCAAGTGATATCATGTGAAATACTCCTCTGTCCTCATCTCCTACTTCAAAATATTGGGCCATATGCAGTATCTTATGGAATTCATGTCCAATGGGCCCTATCAATTGATCTCCCCTCTGCATTAAAAATTGATAGAATATATGCGATATACTTTTCTTTCACTATTATATAATGTTGTGTATCCTCACTAGGTATCTAAAATGTGCCACTATATATATATATATATATATATATATATATATATATATATTATAAATGCTCAAAATGATATTCATATATATATTGTACCTAATGCTCAAAATGATATATAATATATATATGTACATATATATATATATATATATATATATACTTTATTAGCACAAAGTTTGTTGTAAGCTTTGCTTTCTAAAGCAAACATATCAATCACATAAGATGTATAGGGAATTAAAAGAATTCTTCAATTGTAACATATTATATTTAACCTTATTTTTAAATAATGGTTTAGACCAAATTCCATCTTCTTTACATCAGATTAAGCATTCATTGTGAAGAAACTATGTGTATATAGATAGATAAAACATAGCCATTGCCAAGAATATAATAATAGAAAATGATGCTCACTGAATCTGAATGTTTTCATTAAGGATGATCTGGCAATAAATAGCAAAGTCTTTTTGAAGGTAGGGTCAGAGAACTATTGTCACATAGCAAAAAAGTAGAATATATATTCTCCAAAGAACTATTGTCATAATACTGAAAGACAAAATTCATTTTGTCCATACATGTTCTGCAAAGAACTAATGTCAATCTGAATAGCAGTATGCACATTATCTAGAGAACTACTGTCATGGAGTTCAAAGACTGAATCTCCATTCTTCATATCATAGCAGTTAAGCTAAATAGTTGATGTTGTAAGGCAAATCCACATTCAGGACTGTAAGGTTCTAGAATCAAACATTGGCATAAGGCAAACTATCATAGTACATCTGAAAGTGTCATCAGATCTACCTAGAAGACAGATTGTCAAAATACAACTGGAAGTGATAGAAAACTTACAAGGACAAAAGCAGTCTCTTTTTTTTCATAGATCACCCCAGAACTAGGAATTATTCTTCACTAACAGCAGTAGGCAGAGTATTGCCATTGTAAAATATACTGTAAATGTGAGTGTATATTTATTTGTTTCATATTCTATAATAAATATAATATTAGAAACATATTTACATGTGTTTGTATTTGCATGAGTCTGTGATTATTAAATCATATATATATATAAAGAAGACAAAACACAACATACCACATATCAAATGCATTTATTTTTGTTTGCTTTGTGAATTTCCAACTTGAATAGCATAAGTGACAAATTAAATAATCAGATAATAGATTTTTTTTTAAAAAAAAAAAACCATCATAAATGTTCTACTATTCCAATATTAAATTAAAATTATGATAATAAAAAAAAAACATTTCTTTCACAAAATAGTGTGTTTCAATATATTTTCAGTTATTTTAAAAATTTATCAAATATAGTTTAAATAAACTTTTTTTCTAATTTAATGAAATAAAAACTAATAAATAATAAGGTATACTACTTTTTGATAAAAAAAAATGTTGTTTGAAATTACTTCAATAAAACAAGTTAAATAATAAAATATATTCATCCTATCTATAAAAAAATAATATTAATTACTAACATGCATTGATTAAATAATTTATAAAAAATTTAATAAGCATTATATTTCATCTATAACAAAATAATTTTCAAAATATACATTAAAAAAATTCAATCAACATTAGAAAATGGAGGAAAAAATAGCTATATTTATAGAAAAAAAAGTGCTTTACATAGGATATCATGATTAAAAACCAGAATATAGTAATAAAAAAAAAAAAACAAATTCTTTCGGTTACATTTACTTTCTAATATTTACAAAATAAATTATAGTGTCATCAGAAATTCTTTATTATTTCTATAGAACATTTTTCTCTTATAGTTTACATATTTTATAAAGAACAACAAAAAGTGTGGTTTTCTCAGGAATTACATTTAGGAAATAACATTTTGTTTGTGAATTGTCTAAATAAAATAACCAAAAAGTTTAACTATTTAAAAATTAGGATACAAAATACTTCCCAAAACCTTTTTATTGCACATAATATGTTTCAAATAATAGAAAACTTAAATTTTAAAAAAGGAAACAAGCCTGATATATAAATAAAATTTTTAGCAATTAACCAAAGTTTAATAAAACATTTAATATATATATATATATTAAGCAATTAAATCATCCCACATGATTAAGAAATCCAGTACTGCCCTCTGTGAACTAATATATAAATACATTGGAGTTGTAGCCATTTTGAAATACGAACTCTAATGTATTTATATATTAGTTCACAGAGGGCAGTACTGGATTTCTTAATCATGTGGGGTGATTTAATTGCTTAATATTTGTATATTTATTTCAGTATAGCGTTCTGCACTGGATTATTTTATTATATATATGTTCTTTAAACACGTTTTTTTTTTAGTTTGTCAGTTTATTTCATAGATTAGTTAGCTCAATTAGATTACTATTTATTTTACAAAAGTGTTGCTGATTTTCTTTTCGGCTATAACATATGGCAGCATAATTAAAAAATAAAAGTAAAGCATTTTACCTCATTAAGAACTGCATCGTTTTCCTAAATTTTACACTGTAATAAAAAAAAAAGATTTCCGACCACTTACCTACAAAAAATAAATAAATATACATTAGTAAAAAAAAAAATTCTAAACTTATTTATTAAAATGAGATAATTTTATTGTATTTGTTTTCATTAATATACAATTTTAATAATACTAATTTGCAAATTAAACAATGAAGTATTGATATATAAGTAATAATTTATGTACTTTTTAAATTTATAACACTAAGAATAAACTTCGAAACAACCCTCTCATCATTAGTTATCTAGTTACAAAACCTGAATACTTTTAATCCAACCTGTCCAATCTTTGAATGAATAATAAGAATAAATCACAAATTCCTTGAATATATTTTTAAAATATACAGTACGTCGAATATACTTAAAAAGATACATTAATATTTTTGATATAAATTGAAGATGACCAACTCTTTCATATTATTCATTAATATTCTAAAGATGAATATATAAAAAGAAATGAAATATATATATTAAATAAATAAATAAATAAAACTTATTCTAGCATGCTTCAAGGTATTTATGATTTTTATTTCATAAAGCTTTATTTAACGACAAATGAAACATCATTATGAAAAACAGGTGTACCAATTAAAAGTGATTTAATTATTAATAAAAACAATGGAAATTCAGAATTCATTATTAATATTTTTTTCGATTCTTGAACTTACCATGATAATACACATTATCAACAATAAATAAATAAATATATATATATATAAATACACATAAACCATGACTTTGCAACATTTTACTTATGCAAAATAAAAGATTATATTGGTCTTGAGATTATAGTCAAAATGTAAAACTAGTAGAATTGATAACATTGCATCAAAAACTTAGTAGATGATCAAGAAAAACCAATAAATAAATTCTAAGAAAATTATGCTGATTAATTTGAAAAACAATTCAATGTTTTATAGATATGTTGCTATACCAAAGAAAGGAGTCTCTAGGAATATGATTATGGTAAAATTAATTAAGTACAAATTGGGTCCTATGTTAAAGAACTACCAGATATAAAAACGAGTTGCAAAAAAAATACATTTTTGCTAATAATTGGAAAAGCCAAGAAATATCAGGTAAAAAGTATAAGTTATTTATTGATTATAACTTTATTTTTGATGGAATTGATCATGCTAAATCGAAGAATACTCTTAGAAAAATGATGAGAGCATAAAACTACCTTATTCTTTAAAAAAATCTTTTTGAGAATAAGACACTACAGAATATTGCAAAACAGATTTGTTTTGCATTCCCTAAGAAGTTACCCAGATTTGCATTTTTGACAATATCTATGCAATTTGTACTTTGACTATTTAAGAGATAAGACAAATTAAATGAAAACCATTTTGTATTCAGAATTATTGAAACAATATCAATAATAGCTTTGTATGCCAGTCACACTAGACTTATAGCTGAGAGTTAAAAAACTCTAATGGTATTTATTACAAAAATAAAAAAACAGAATAAAAAAATGAAAGATCTGGATAAAATCTTTATAAATAAAAGCACATCTTTAAAAGCAGTGCTCCAAATCATTTAAGGATCATAATTTGAGTAACTAATCTTTCATGGATACAAACTTAAAATATGAGCACAGTTATTGATTTAAAAACAACTATCAGAATTATGCAAGTTATTGTATTTCCTTTGACTCTTTCTCTCAATTGATTATTTTGAATTGTGAAAATCATCATCATCATCATTATAAATGTGATTATTAAAAGGTTGGAATCAATACAGATTATCTTAAATGATGTAAAAGGACAAGCTGGGGTTACAACTAGAGTACCATAAGATGATGATAATACATCTCTGGAGCACACACAGAAGCCTTGCATACTCAGACAAGATGAATGATCAATTTGAAATCAATTGCATATTTTTGTTTTGAGAAAAACAAGGACATGGACATGTGGCTGCATAAACTGTACCCATTTGTTGAGCTGGTGATAATTTGTAGCCAAGTTCAAACCTTGGACATTGAGTGTTGCTATTTTTAGCTTCATATTAATTGTGAGACAGGGATAATGATTATGTAAGTGGATATAATTTTACATGAATTTCATCACTTACAAATTGTTTATTCCAAATCAGGTACTATGAAGAGTTCAAATCCTAAGTAATTTAGCTGTTGACTATGGTTGACTAGGATAAACTTTTGCAATATTGCTTTCTTATGTGAATGATTTTGGATATTGAATTGCATGATATTGCATTTAGGTGTAATTGTAGACATTCATTTTTTGATCATTATTCAGACTGTAGATAGATGAATCCATGTGGCTGGGTTGTGAGGGCCACCTCCATGAATATTAAGTTGCTAAGCAAGTATCAAATGATGGCAATTGATTGAGCTCTAGATTTTCAATTCTTGAATGGCCATCCAGGGTCTCTTTTACTCCCTAAGAATATATCTTCAATAAGTGGTAAGCATGATCAGACAGTCCATAATACAAGTGGCAGTTTTATTTATTATTTTAAATGGAAACTGCATAAAGTTTTAATCTTTGGAGTATTTGGCTGTGCTACTTGTTTTCTTCAACTGGATTTATATCAATAGGCTATTGATCAGATGATTGGTGCTTGCAGGTATGATGAGGGCATAATCAAGTTGGTCTATAGAGAAATCTATTGGACAGACATTTACACTAATGGATATTTCTGTAGTAATACTGATTGGATGAAGACAATTGTCTATTTATGAATTCCAGTTTTTTTATTTCTTAATGGATATATCAAATCATAGTTACTATTCATGAGTGCTGAGGGTTTTCTATCAACAAACTCAATTTTATTCTATACCAACTATCATGGCTTTTTCTACGCTAGGTTTAAAATAAAAGAAACAAAATCATAATTAAATACAGTAATTTTATAAAAACAATAAAATATAAAAACCAAAATAATAATAAATGCATAAATTTACTATTAATAAAGAATATATTTGTATAGTTTATTCTAAAATAAAATAACGATCTCAAAAACATGTGATTCTTCTAAATCCAGATTTGTTTTTAAAATTGTGAATAGGATTTTAAGATTACAAGTACTACATGTCTTTGCTTTATATAGCATTTTAATACATCACATAGTACATCTTTAAAATGATTGACACAAAAGCTAAAAACTTCTGGATCAAATTTTATCCTAATAAAAAAAATATTTATTTAAGCAACTAAATAAAACTGTTGCACATAACTGCTATTTCATTGCTCAAACATTGCATGATTTCTCTAGAAATTAACCCTATAATTATTAGCAATAATAACTTCCATTGAATGATCCACGTAACACTTTAGAGAGTTTTTATAAGCTCTAAAATAATAAGCCCATTATATCATTAACAAAGTGAGACCAATCAAAATAAAATAAACTTAAGAAATGAAAGAACAAACTATATTTATACTTCTCAGTGAATACATTAAAAAGGGTAATAAAAATTTAATTTAAAGCATGATCTTCCCATGAAAGAAAGATTTGAAAAATGAAAAGAATCTTAAAATGCTGAAATGGAAAAAAGTAGAAAAATATATTAAAAGAATGAAGTTAATTATTAAAAGTTAAAAATATCTATTATAAAAGAAAATATCCACTACAGCAAAAATGTTGCAATAAAGAATTTAAGCGTTATAATTATAATTTAAAGCTAAAACTTAAATGGATCTAGGAGATATTCTAAATAGCTTAAAATGTCTGAATTGAGCTTACAGTTTTGCAGCTATCATACAGTTATCCCCTATTATTGATTAATAAATTGGTATCAGGCAATTTTTATCTGGAGGAAAATGTGTTAAAATAGTCATATAATTTTTTAAGCACTCATTTATGCAGTACAGATATGCTTATATAATATGTAAAGGAGGCCCAATATGCAAATGAGGCAATTGGATATTTCATTTTCCAAACAATGGAACACACAAATCCTTTTTGTTGATGGAATGTGGATCTTTTGCAATTGCCCAAGCCTCTTTGTATTTTCTTTTTTTAACATTTTTTTTTTTCCCCCCCCCCCCCCCCCCCCCCCCCCCCCCCCCCCCCCCCCCCCCCCCCCCCCCCCCCCCCCCCCCCCCCCCCCCCCCCCCCCCCCCTTTTTTTTCTCTCTCTCTCTCTCTCTGAGCAAAATGTTTTAACATTTGATGAAAAAAAGATAAGACTCATGACACATTCATGATCAAGAAAGATAGATCTATATTCACTCTTTTGTTTATCTCTATTGTATAGATATGCATGTTGGGCAATTCTCATGAATCTATTTGTGTAAGATTCCGCATAATACACAGAGCTGCAGGATGAGTTAGAACATGCAATTTTGTAAACCACCTATGGAGCATGCTCCATGAGTAATCATATGAATATCAATGTAATAAAAGGAAAAGCATGACTTTAGTATAATGCATCTTTCACCAATAGTGGGAGTGATATTATGCACCTAAGATTTGTATTTATGAAAAAAGGCTATGAACTCAATTAAATCTGCAAGAAAACAGATATCAATAAAAAAATAAAACACTGGATTATATGAAAGATATTAAAACTAAAATTATAAATATAAAATAAAAATTCAAATAATATAATGACAAATTTTAAAGTTAAAAAAAGGAATAAATATTTATATAATTATCTGAAGATTAGCGATCATGGCATTTTTATTTGTAGTAAAATGTTGGACTATTTATTTCATCTAATTGAAATAGTTAATTTTTTTTAAAAATTCAAACTTTGCTTATACTCTTTTTAAATATAGTCAACTCTTAGCAGTAACACCCATACCAGAATAAAACACGATGTTTTGAGATATATTTTTCTTTTATTTTCTGGCCTAACTTGTGACAGTTAGCAAAGGAATATAAACTGGTAATCTTCAGATTTATAAACAGTGAATTTAAAATGGCACTATGTAAAGTTTATACAGTTATTTATAAGTCTTTATTATTTCTTCCTTTTTTTAAAGCAAGGTTAATGAGACAGAATAAGAGACTAAGTAAATGCTAATGTTCAATAAAAAGTATGTGGATATTTGATAGAGAACATGTAACAGTAGCAAATAACTTTGTAAAACATTTCTTGTTAATTGTTTTCTTATTAAAGAACAAAAAAAAAGATCAGAAAGACCTCATAGGTATAAAGAATTTCTACTGATTATTGCTTTTTCCAGAATAATCTAATTGATTATAGCATTACCTTAAATTCAATGTTCAAAAATCTAAAGGTCACAAATTCAATTGTCAAGTTAACTGTCACTGGACAGGTTAACAATACTAGAGGAAGATCAAAAAATAATGTCATTTAAAACATAATGTTCCATATTAATTTATGAGTTATTATTAACACTTAAAGTTATTTAAAACGTGAATAAGTAAAGTTTGAATTTTTAAAAAACATTTAACAATTTAAATTAAAATAATGACTATATTTACTAAGGCAATAAACCTCAAGAATATGCGCTTGAAAATGCAAAGGTAGGGACCTCTACAGGTCTTAACCACAAGCTTATGCTTTGGAAGAAAAGAGGGGAATGCTTCTTTACTTCAACCTACTTTCTATATAAATAGGTGAAGCTGAAGTGATTAGATTTGAGAGCGTGAAGCTATTTAATACTTCACTGATTAAGTCCACAATTCCTATTTCACATTAGTACTCACGAAATCTTTCGATTTATGAGTCAATGAAAAGATCTTATAGTTAAAAATCTATTAATAGAACATATAATTATAAATTATATATCAGTAAGTGCAAATATAATTGATATTTTTATAATTAATATTAAATACATATTATGAATTCTTGCATGGCAATAATATAGTAGGTTTTATGTAAACAAGTTTGATTTTTTTTTTAAAAAATCTTATTCAAAAATTAAATGAATACTGATGTATGACAAATAGTTATACAGTAAAGTTTATTACAAATTTAATTTAATTCAACATATATGTTGTAACACACATGCAAAAATGTAACCAATTAAAAATAAGAAAAATAATGTTGACTATAAAAAAGTTATTCCCAAACTTTATATGACACAAGATTAATCAATGTTAGTTTAAAATATGAAAGTCCCATACTTATTATAAGGAATGCTAATCTTCAAATCCAGAGATTAGCAGCCTTTATGTTAAAAAGGTCATGGCACTTGCACCTTTAGTTTTATTATTGAAAAAATATTAAGCATAAAGTATACAATGCGTATTTATTTTAAATCAGTTTTGTTAATTCAAAATTATACTTAAATACCTGAAATATATACATTGGTAGCTGACTTTATAAGTGTTTATATAAGAAAATATAAATATAATTCTTCTCACTGCATTTTTCAGATGGCTTATTATAATTCAGTAAATGACTAGATATTCTGCTTTTTAAGTAGTAATTTAAATGATAACAGCAAATCATTCTTAATACCTGGATTTCAAGTATTTAATGTTTCAGAAAATGATTCACAAGAATATGTCAAAATATAGTAAGAGTTCATTTTGAAACCACTTTTTCTTAATAGAGAGTAGCTATTTTTATCCCATAATGTCAGAACATTTCATTATTCTTATATAACCATAAACAATATGCCAGTTTTTTAAACTTATAATTCTAATTCAAAATTTGTAAATACTATTCAGGTGAAATAAACTGATCACTACAAGTTTAGCAATATAGCAGAAAACAAAAGACTTAAAATTGTTAGTATGATCAAAGTGGAAATTTCTGAGTACTTGCATCTTGAAAACATTAAAGGTTATAACATAATTTGCCATATTGGCAGTTGATAGCAGTATGCTGAAACTCATGTACTCTACTGCCAATCCTTTTCTAATAAATAACTAATATTATAAACTTTCTTAGGTTCACATTATCATTATGATACAAATGCTTTACATAAAAATTTTACAATGACAGTTAGTAAAGTTATACAAACATTCAAAAAATATATGCACAATAAATTAATCTACTCATAAATTCACAATTTTATCAAAAAATGTGATATCTAAATATTTAAGACTCTTTCTTTTATAAATGCTTATATATTTTTTTTTATATTTAGGGTAGAGTTATTCTTTATATCCTATAAAAATTGATAAAATATTTGCTACTAAAACATATTAGTACATTACACATTGAAATTAGGTACTGTTATTGTTTTTTTTTTCATTGTTATATATATATATCAGATTTTCTACTTAATAGTTATCCATTAGTTAAAGTGATGGTCTTGGCCTGGTACTTTTTAAATCTAATACTTGAATAGTTGAGGTTGGGCATATTCTGAAAAGCTTGTTAAAAGCTATTTGCAAGCTTATTATGTAACATTTATAATACAAGCTTGTTAAATTAGGTCATGTGACATATGACTTGATTTCTTTGTAATTTTATTTTTTGCTATTAAGGCTTTGGCAATTTTATATTGCTAAAACTATTAATTTATGGTGTATCTTAACTTGGTTTAGTCCCATATGGTTATTTAAGTTAGAAAAATGGATTGGAAGACATGTGGATGACTGAAAATTTCAGATTTTCTACTTAATAATTATCCCTTAGATAAAGTGCTGGGTTTGGCCTGGTGTTTTAAATCTAATGCTTTAGCACCTCACTGAGGAAGCCAGTAGCAGAAACTGGTCTGAGTTTGTGGATATTCAGAAAAGCTAGTTAAGAGCTATTTGCAAGCTCATTATATATATATATATATATATATAAACAATTTCAGGACAGCAAATAAATACATTCAGGAGCAATACCATTAAAACTTTAGCAATGTATTTTTTTCTTCATTTTCCCTTGAATTTTTTTCTCATTTTCCAATAAAGTTTTATTATTATATATTCAGAAATAAAAAAAATATTAAATTAGTGTGGGTGTTTAAATAAGAATCTTTTATTGCATATTTTATATAAATGTATATTAAAACTGTTCAAAAAATGTTACTTTTTAAATAATAATATTTTTTTTATATCTGATAAATAATAAAAATATATATCATAATTTTACAGCATTACCAATAAAAACACATCTATTCTTATGAAATAATATCTGGTAAAATTTGAATACTCATAGAAAAGTTTTTTTTTTTTAAATATTTAGGGTTATTACTACCTATAATGCTTTTGGTATATTTTTACTATATCATATTTATGGCATATAGTAATGTGATTATTCATACTACTATATACCTTGAATATGATATAGCAAAAATATATTGAAAGCATACTAGCATAAAGCTAATATTAAAAAAAAAAACTGTCTTTTCTGTTAATCTTTTCATTTTACCAGATATTATGTTGGCTCAGAAAAGAAGAAAATTAGTAACAATTGAATTATCTTATAAAATAAATATAATTAAATTAATGTTATAAAAGTGTATGCTTTCCATCTCAAATTATGCATAAAAACTTAAAGATATATTGAATATATACATATAATATTCATTGATTTTTTTTACCTAAATTTGTATTTGCTGCCAAGCGAACATGTTAGAGATTCCAACTAGTGAGAATAACTATAATTAAAATGCAATAGTTTGTCACAGATATATTGACAACATTCAATTAATTATATGACAAGAATATATTTAAGGAAACTCAGCAAATATCCTACTATCTATAGCAATGTTTCCACAAGGTAAATTGCAAGCTACTATAAAGGGTTTAATTCAGCAACTGATATTTAGAATTTTTTTTAATTCTGGACTTCTCAAGTGTTTATGACTACTACGTTTTATTACTACTTAATAATTTTCTTAAAAAACAAAATTTTTAATCAATCTTGAAAAACATGCTTTAAAAAATAATTTTATAAGCATATTTTAAAATCAATAATGCAGAAATATGAGTGCCATATTTATATTCTCTCTTTTTTACATTTATCCAACTAATCCATTTAAATCCATAAATTTTGTTTTTTCCCCTAAAAAATAGCAGTTGTAATTTTAATCTTTATCTTTTTAAAAGTATTTACTATAGATAGACAGATTACCATCAAAAAAGAGAAAGAGAAAAAAAAGAGGTAAATTTTATTTAAAAAATACTACCTAAAGAAAAAAACAAAGTAATATGTATTATATTATTACAAAATAAAACTGCTGCATTGATATAAAATAAGTTTAAGATACAAAAATATTATAAATATATATTCAATAATTATCAAAATTGTTATTATTTAAGATTTTGCCCTATTTCTAGAAATAAAATAAAAATAAATTTCATTGATTATAATGATAACGATTATAATAGTTTAGAAATTATGAATTTGTTTTATATTATAAAATATTTAAATTGTTTTAAAGATAATAAAGAAATGTCATATGTTGAAAAACAAGCAACAAATTGGCAACAAGATTAAAACAATGCTTAAATGATACAAATTCTGTAGTTTATGGTTATTATGAGTAAATTTAAACATAAAGAATTTAAAATAGAATCATTGGAATATATTAAATTATATTATGAAAGAATTATAAAAGAAGAAATTTATATTAATGAAATAAAACCTATAATAAATAGGTTTTTAACTGAAAAAAAAATAGATTGCTTTAATTAAACAATTATAGGGGATTATTTTAAGAAAAGTATTTAAGAAATGAATGTAATAAAAATTTAAGATTGTTTATTAGAAGAGTTTTAAGTTAAGAGTCATTTGTATTTGTTATATATATTGGATTGTTGTGGAATATTTGTATTTATATTTATTGTTCTTTTTTTATGTATTTTTAGTTGTTCCTTGATAAAGACCAAAAAAGTATACTGTAGTTGATATGTTGGAGTATTTTTTGTACTTGATAATAGTCCATATAATAAATTAAGATTTATAAAGAAGTTTGCATATGGTTTGTTTTGTATATATATTTAGATAACTTTTGTTACGTATATACATTTTGATATAAAAAATAATAGTATTCAACATTTATTATTTCTATAACTGTATAAGAGTATATGAGATGATCAGATATATCTTCATGAACTATTACTATATGTCTTCATGATCTAGCAAAGTTGTTAATTCAGAAAGCTATGAAACCAAGAATACAGAATTCAAGGCATAATACTTGCAAAAATATACTGTCAAATATAGAAAAATATTAAAGTTAATACAGATTTTTCTATTGTTTAGGTAGTCATGTATATTATAAAAACTTATCAAAATTATAATCTATTATGGAAAATGCATTTAAGAAAAAAAAATCATATTTACACTTCAATTTTAGTATTTCATTAATTTTGTTAGTTAGAAAGTATTAAATATTGCTTTTGGGATACATTTTTTAAATATATATTTTGCAAAATATACCGTTACTAGTCTACCCCATTTCCAAAAATTAAAATTTCATAGATTTTGGACATGCTTGTTGTATGGGCGATAGCATTCTTATGTGTGTTATCAAAGTGAAAATATTATTTTAGTTTTATGTTAAATAAACATTTTTTTAAAAAAATTAAACTCCTCTGGCTAGTTCAGTAAAATTGTGAAGAGGTTTTTTTTTTTTTTTGAAAGAGAGTGAGGAGAGCAAGTGAATTGAACACATTCACATATTATTCACCTGGTTTTGAGTATTATTGTGCTGTCTTTTTTAAAATTAATTTCTATATTTTATGTTAATTATTTTTGTTGATGTGAAATAAATATAATAGTAAAAATATTTGTCTTAAATATATATATAAACAGATTATATAGGAGTTTCGTGATGTCGTGCTTTCAAGCATAAAGTGTGATGACTTAAAATCTAATAGCCATAGCTATAAAGGATTACTATCTATAAGAATTTTATTTTGCTTTATTTTTTAAATCCGATTTTAAAAATAAATAAAATTGATCAGAAAAAATATATTTTTGAAAAAAGTTTTTGTAAAATAAAAGGATACATAATATTCAAGTCAGTTTTCTTTAAAATAAAATAAATGAATGGAAATCGTATGAGTTTGCTTATACTTAACGAATATATGACAATAGAGTCAGAACTAATTTTTCTTTTCAGCTAAAAAAAAAAAATTCTTTTATAGATTAAAAAAAATTTCTTCCCAAATATAGATATGTAATTTATTAATAATAAGCACATTACTACATCATTCTTTTTTTGTTATTTAGATTTGTCATTAATGTACGTAATATATACGTGTGAGTGTGTGAAAATTTATCTATGCATATTCAATTTCTCCTCCGACAGTGTTCAGTTTAAAAATTTATATCAACGAATAAAAAAAGTACAATTTATATTTTTGTAATCTACAATATTTAAAATATCGCAATAATGCTTTTAATTTTTTTTTAAAAAAAAAACTGCAGAATTTAACAATATAATACTGTTTAAATCAGTAGAAATACTGATAAATAAATTGAAATTCTTATTCTGAATCGTAATTTTGGTTTATTCTAATTCTTGTTGTCAGCATAAAATTTTTCCCACTCCAATGAAATCCTAGAAGAAAAAAATCAATTCTATGACTGTGAAGAAATTGCTAGTTAATGTGTAATAACTATTGATAAAATGACAGGTCAATGAGTTGAGAAGCTTCAGAGTGAGAAAAAAAAATTTTAATAACAGAAATTCTATATAAAAAAAATGTTTTTATTCATTCCCTTAAAAAAAAAAAATTTCTTCACTTCTTTGTTCTAATAAAATATGCAGTTATAATAAAGATTATTTTATCTATGTGCGCCAATAATATGTGTAAGTATGCGTGAGTTCAATTTCTCTTCTATATAAATATCATCCGCATCATTATTAACATGATTCGCAAATGGGTGTGCCTATTTTAACTCCAAAGGAAAAAAAAACGAAAATAATAAGATAACTAATAAAAAGGATGACAAAATTGAAATCAGAATTTCTGTTCATATATTAAAGGAAAGAAATGTGATTACTAAATTTATAATCCATTATAATAAATATAGAGAGATAATCAGTGGTAAGAGAGGCATAATATGATTAGGTTCTTATATTAATTAAAATGGCTGCAGACAATATGATAAATCAAAAAATAAAAAGAGAAGAATAAAAGAAACAGCACAAAGAGAAGTCAGAAAAACTAATAATATATGCTAATGTTTAATTTTAAAAAAATTAGTGTGTAAAACCTGTTCCAATTATAATGTCTTTTTCATGTAGTACTTATCAATGCAATATTTTGGCAAAATATTTTTAGCAGTAATCCCTTACTTTTATATTAATTGGCTAGCTATATGATTCAATTAGATTTAATATTGGAGCAAACTTTCCTTAAAAGTTGTTACCTGAATTGAAGTAAATTAATAGTCACCTGGGAGAGCCCAGACATGAAATTGATATTTGAGTCCAATTCTAAAACCACAATCCCTCATTCTGTAAATTTTCACCAGAGCTTCATTTGGTAATTCAAATTGGAGCAAATTGCTAACATACTGAGATCCATGGCAAAAGCCTTTTCATTCTATCCTTGAACCCAAAGGATTTAGATGTAATTTTGTAATTTAATCAGGGGTCTTGAACAGAAATAAGCAATCATAAAACAATAGTTTGGTCAAAACTTTGACTGAAAATATAAGATTTCATATGCTGAGAATCTGCATATTTATGAAAGTTATTAACTCTAATAGCTTGAAAAGAAAAGAACTCAATTTCTAAGTGTGGTCAAATTTTCATATTGCATTTGATGGAATTTTTCAGGAAATCAATTATGCACTTTGATTTTTTTCCTGCTGAAAGGAGATTTTTTGTTTCAATATTTGACAGAAACAAACAACCTTTAGTGGTGGTTGTTCTATATTCTATTTAATTGATTCATGCTATTAAGATCAACTATTGTCAATTCTTTTTAATGATGATGAGGGTCTAATCAATCTATGTAAGATAACCCTGTCATGACAGTATCAATTCCATTGTGTTTATAATTTACCTCTTGGAAATAATGCTTCTAAACTGGTGAATAAATATAAATAAAAATTAAAGTTAGCACATTTATTCTACATTAAATAAAGAGAAGATATATAAAATGCTATAAAAGTCAGATAACTTGCTTTGACTAAGTCAGTACAGAAGAGTTAATATCATTGCAATGAATTGCACTTAATTTGCAATATAGTTTGGATGCTGTAACGTCTTCACCACTAAGCTTTTTTAGAGGGGTAGAAAAACACTTACAATCCGATTGATAACATAAACGAGTATAAGGAATCATAGCTAAAATATATGAAATCCGGCTGCAACAACTCTTAACCATTGTGCTGCAAATAGCTCTTAATAGCTTTACGTATCCAACTTCTTCTGTTAACAAAACTGTAACAAGTGCACAATATTTTCCTCTAGCAGTTTATATATCCCTCTGAGTTCTTTTGTTAAGTCTTATCTGCTACATTCCAAAAACTTAATCACGTGTTTTCCAAATCCATTTTATTGTTCTTACTTTAATTAATTATTTTTATCTCTGATAAAAATAATTCCACAACTTGTTTTTAATTATAATTATTTTCCCTTATAATTATTTTTACTTTCAATAAAATAAATTGAAAACTTCTGG
Source organism: Epiperipatus broadwayi (assembly GCA_028023455.1). Taxonomy (NCBI): domain Eukaryota; kingdom Metazoa; phylum Onychophora; class Udeonychophora; order Euonychophora; family Peripatidae; genus Epiperipatus; species Epiperipatus broadwayi. The sequence continues at coordinate 176,336 of JAQFVV010000838.1, forward strand.
AGTAAATTGTCTCTAGTAAACTCGCTGTTTATTTCTCAACACAAATACAACACTTCCTCCCCTCACTCCAGAAATTAGAGTTTATTTACGTTACACATAGTCATCTAATATGTGCGGTTTCCTTTTTCAGCTTGGAGAAACACTTGATTTTTCCAATTAATCGATATAACCTTGAAATTTGTGTAAACTCTTCTTTTTCCTCGCCACTTTGAGTGCTTTTTTCTCCTGCTTGGAGAAACTCTGGGTTCCCTTTTGCTCTTCGGTTTTTGTCTCTGGCTGCTCACTGTCTAAAGATTTCTTTCCAAAAAGTCTTTGAAGGTGTCAATTTCCTTTTCACTTTCGGCCATCTTTTCCTGTAGTTCCATTTCATAGTGCTGCCAACTCTCTACCTGTTTGGATATTGTGACATTGTGAGTTTGCTTTTTAAATCTTTGTTCAATCTTTCAAAACTCTGACATTCTAAAAATTTGCTTTGTAATTTTTTACTAAATTCTGAATTTTGTTGTTCCAGTTCTTCTTTTAATTTATTTAATCCATAAATGTCCAGTTTTAATTTTTGCACTTCTTTTGATAGTTCTTTAAATTGCAAGTTGAGTTGTAGTTCCGATTGCATCTTTCTCTCAAGCATGGCAGCTAATCTTTGGTTACATGACTCCAATTCTTGTAGTTTAGTGATCTGTCTTTGTCTTTGCAAAAAAGTCCTATCACTCGTGGCCATGCTTTGCCCCTTAATTGATACATAATTAATTGTATATGTTGTACTATCTGTATCCAGATTACATTTTATTTTGACATGGTTTTTTGCATACAGTGGTTAAATGTCCTTTAAATCCGCAGTTAAAACAATTTTCTTTTCTCCATTTACAATTTTTCGATAAATGGCCAGTTTTACCACAGCAGAAACATTTCACTGTTAACATTTTCTCTCTATAAATATTTTCATTCTTTGGCTGCTGGCTTTGATCTGTTTTGTAAACTGCCATCTTTCTGGTTTCTTCTGAGTTGTTTCTAAAAGCTATGGCTTGCTCAATTACTGCTTCATATGCTATTCTTTTTTTAATAGCCACTTCATAAGACAAAGTCACTTTTTGTTAACAATGTCAGTCACAATCTTTCATCATGCATTCCTCACAATAATTGATCCAGCAAAGCTTGTTCTAAAAATTTGCCATAATCACAGATTTTTGCCAACTGTTTTAATGCTATATCATAGTCTTTAATTTTTTCCTCTCTGCCTTGCTTTCTATTTTTCAAAGTTAATCTAGTTACATGTCTAGATGGCTTTGGGCTAAAATAGTCTGTTAATTTTTTAACTATATCTTCAAACTGTACTCCATCGGTTACTGGTCTGTCCCATAATTTATTAACAATTGCTATAACTTTACATCCAGCTAAACTTAAAAGTGCGCCCACTTTTTTTTCATTATTTTTTATCCCATTTAACTTGAAAAAATTTTCCAATTGCATTATGTAGAGAGGCCATTCCTCGCATTTTCAATGCTAAATTCAGGAATACTGCTTTGTCCTAATGACATTTTACTTGTTTCTGAATGTATCGGTTGACTTTCTTGTCTGGCTTATTCTTTCAAGTTTTACTAGGTTCAAAACTTTAGACTGCACCAATCTTGTAAGGATTTCACCCCTAAGCTTTTTCAGAGGGGTAGAAAAACACTTACAATCTGATCGATAACATAAATGAGTACAAAGAATTATAGCTAAAATATATAAAATCCGGCTGCAACAACTCTTAATTGTTGTGCCGCAAATAGCTCTTAACAACTTTACATATCCAACTTCTTCTGTTAACAAAACTGTAACAAGTGTGTGATGTTTTCCTCTAGCAGTTTATATATCCCTCTGAGTTCTTTTGTTAAGTCTTATCTGCTACATTCCGAAAACTTAATCGTGTGTTTTCCAATTCCGTTTTATTGTTCTTACTTTAATTAATCCCACAACTTGTTTTTAATTATAATTATTTTCCATTATATATTATTTTTACTTTCAATAAAATAAATCGAAACCTTCTGGAGTAAATTGCCTCTAGTAAACTCGCTGTTTATTTCTCAACACAAATACAACAGATACATTATGGTTGATATACTTGACAATATATAATTTTGTTAACAAGTGATTTGGGGTGCCTCTAATTACATTAACAATATGGATACAATAATTAATTAAAATATTTCAATTTTAAATGGTTGGCAGAATATAGTTATATATGGTAACCTGTAGTTTGGGAAAATGCTGTGATTCTCTTTTATAAAATCTGGCCATTGACATAATTTGTTGTGTTAATGTTTGACTCTAGAAACTTCCTATTACAAAGATAAAAAGATGTGACTGCATTCAAGAAAATAATGTGAAATGTTTATTTCTACTGGAGTTATTTTAAACTATTAATTATTGTTACAATGTGACTCAGTATTCTAGTCTTGTTATCTTATTTGTCTGTTATCTATTATAGGCAGGTTAATTATTCACTGTGAATGCACTGACTTAGTTATATAAATAGCCTCTTTATGTCACTGGCTATTTTTTATTTATACTGCTGTTTCATTTAATAACTATATGATAGACAAAATCAATCTTGATAGCTTTATAGTTTGGTCAAGTCCATTACACTAGCCTAAAAATAAAAGCTTCTTAAGGTAAAAACTGAAATAGATCGACTTATGAATTTTATTGTACTGAATTTAAAAAGCATTTCGTTTTGCTGTGTTGCATCTGGTCAATTGGTAATAATGCAAAATGTTATTTTGTCATTACGTAAAATTTTTCATAACTTAATATTGAGTGAATTGAATATGTTATATGTAAATATTAGTATGCAAAATTCAATTTTATTTTTCCTATATTAAATATAAGTGTAGGCTGTTTTGTAAACAATAAGATAGGTTTATATGTTGCTTTTAATTATGTTTAAGTCAGCAAAACTGAAGTGGGCAAATGTGTATTTTAAACTAATAATGTCAATAACATTTAAATTACTAGTGCTACTTAAAATAAAAATTTCAGGCTAATACATACATACTTATATTAAAAATATAATCAAGAATATTTAAAAAAATATAATGCCTGTAGCACATATGTATATACAGGGAAGCTACTTTTTAATAAATCATAAAATAAATATGTCCAAAAAAAGATTAAAATTTCCAGGCCTATGGTGGAACATACAGCTGAATATGCTTCAAAATGTTGTTTAGAGAGGGTATTATGTGCCTGAGATTTTATGAAGAGCTTCTACATGCATAAATATATCTTTTAGCATTTAAAACATTTTTTTTTCCTTTCAGAAAATTGCTAATTTCATTCTTGGGTATTGCACTTTAATACAAAATTACATATGTAGAGAAGAGAGCTATAACACATAAGCAAAACAACTTAGTTAAAATATGTATGAGATGAATGCTTAATTTCTTGTAAATATATATTAACATTCCTTGCTCATCTTTTCCATTTTTTTGTAGAATTTATGTTTTCTTAAAGTTCTTAAGGGTTCTCTGGAGAACTTTGTAGATACTACATTTTTTGCATCATTAATACATTAAATATGATATTCATAAAATACTTATAATAGAAATTTCAATAATAAAGATTAAAATATTCACAATAATGTATGCACAGGTACTAATAAAAGTAAAAGTAATAGGCAAACTTCAAAATGAATATTAGCTCAACATTTCCAACCAAATAAGATCTGGTTATGGTTTAAAGCACTTCAATTTATATAAATGGTTTGAGAGAAGAATTAGACTTCTTATCTACAACCAAACTACTATTACATCCTTCTTATTATGCATATGGAAGAAGTTTATTATTAATGTACCAGGAAAAACTCAACAACAATATAAAACTAATATGACTGCAATACTCACTAAAATATTAAATCCATACAAACAATCACAACTAAAGTTTATAATTGTATTACAAAGAGAGATGTGTGAAAACATCTCTTCACTATAAATATTTAAAAAAGACAGAATTGTACCACAACTAGATATGGAATAAAAAAAATTGACATCATTTTCAGACCAAGGATATTGATTTCCATTAAAATACTCTATTTTATATTTTATTTCAAAATCTATTGGCTAGTGGTATTAGATGACAAACTTAAGATGTGAACATAAGACTACTACATAATTAAAGCTTAATATTTTGTGCCATAATTATATGATTAAAGTTATATTCATAAACACAGTTTTACTTTATTGCTATTATTATCAATATTAATTATATGATAAAACACAGGTCTTATAAATTCAAGTGTATTTAGTTTTTTTCAAAACATTTCTGTTCCTTGGTTTAGTAAATACTCATATTTTCTACCTGTAATTATATACTAGACTATTGCTATCCTCTTGTCGAATTTTTAACTATTTTTTATAATCAAGATTTATTTATACTTCATCAAATATCTTTAACTGTAAGTAATGATACCCATGGTAACATTATATACTAACTTTTTACAATAGTTAACAATTTAAAAGATGATGGATGAAATCCAGATAATTTTAAACTAAATGTCCTAATTAAAAACTATAAAACAAATATAGCTATTACTCTTCTTTAGATAAACTATTACTTTTTTATCTTACCACCTTTCTCTCTTAATTATTTGGTGTCAAAGTACAATGCAATTCAACACTTTTTTCACCTAATAATTTCATATAAATAACATTTTTTCATCATTTCTACATTAGTAATCTTATCCTTTTAACATATTCTTTTCATTCTCCTCTCAATCTTCCTTAGGTTCTTGATTACTTTTCCATTCTTTTGTCAATTATCCAAGTCTCTACTCCATATAAAGCAACAAGTAAAACATTTAACAAAATAATATTTTACTTGTAGTCTCACTCATTTATTATATGAAATATTTAATAAATCCAATCAGCTTTATAATTTCCTATTCAATTTTTAATTTTTCATCTGGCCACTTATTTTCATTGTTGTGATTTCATTTCATTTATTTAATAAGTTCTACCATATAAAAAATATGATATCATTATTAATCCAAAAAATAATCAAATAGTTTTATTATTCAGAACTTCATAAAAATTGAATACCAGAAATTATACACTGTCAATACACAGAGTTTGATGTGTAGAATCTATTATTCTACCACATGACAAAGCATTATATTTCCCTTTTTTACTTCATACTTTAACATTATTTGAGAAGTCATTTAATATTATTTTTGAAATAGAATTAGAAAGAGAGTATTTAACACTAGGTAAAGAATTCAATAGCTCAGCCATAAAATCAAAATGATGTAATAAATAAAAAAGGCAGTATGCAGCATAAGATAATTAAAAAGAACAATGCACACAAAGGAATTAAAAAAAGGAAATAACAAAGCAAAGTCAGAAGAGGAATAGCTACAATGATATCTGTAAAAAAGATAAGAGTCAGCAATAGAATAGTAATGTAAAAAAAAGAAATGAAAAATAGATATAGTGAGCTCTAAATCTCAAGTTCCATGGATAGTGACACAACAACTTAAGATACTCAAACTTTTTATGATCTCTCAAATAAATTAGTTATTTATTTTTATTTATAAATGAAAACTAAACAAATACTACTCCATTTCAAATATCAGAATAAAATTTGACAGAATGCCAAAATTTGCACCTATTACAAAGTAAAAATTATATATGATAAAAACAATCTTAGGCTAATTAAAAAAATACTTAAAATAGCAAATGCCATAAAAATGCATCATCAACAACAACAATAATAATGATAATAATCTCTGCATGTGCACATAAATTTCCATATCTACAAATAGCCTCCAAAATCACCCTCCACAGATAAGCCACCTCCAATGCAAGGATACCTGAAGATACTGCTTGCATCATTACTATCTATAAAAAACTTGAATTTTAATCCACTTCAAAATAAATTTAAATACTGGGAAATACATTTGCTTTTACATCCTTCACAAATTGATGTAAAAACTGTACTGAATATCACCAATAAATAACTATGCCATAAATTTAAATTCTGGTCACTTGAACTAAAATATTTTGATTTTCTACTTAAAATTAACATTGACTCACTACCTATGCAACATTTTTTAAAATATAGAAAGTACTATCAAAATGTAGACAATATATGTAACATCTGCCACAGAGAATCAGAAACACAATATCATATTTTTTTCTCATGTCTAGGACTAAATAGCATCCATTTAGTAATAAACACACTATTTAAAAATAAAAGAATAAATGTGAATTGCCTATTTGACTCATTCAAAAAAAGAGTTTTTGTTGAAATAAGAATCAGTATGTTTATTCTCTATGCTTTATGGTGTACAATGTGTAAATTTATGTACAATAATAATCCAAGAAGGCACCCTAACACATTCAAAAATAAATTGGATAGTATACATGAAAGAGATAAATGAATAACAAATCACACAACATCCATTGACACCTGGTCTCTACTGCAGTTACCTTCAAGCTTATAAAAAATAGAAAAAATCACAAAAGACTTAGGAATATCAAATGAAAAAGATACCACTTGCCAATATTGAAAAAACATTATATGATAGTGAACTTTTGAACTTTGATCAGGATTTAAAAGAACTAATTGTATATATGTCAACTTTTGTATCTCTGTCAATTTTACAAACAATTGTCTGTGTGTATAATAATCAAGAATAATGTGTAAAAAAATTATGTAACCTTTTTTTAAGTTATTGAATAAAGTTCTTTGAAAGATGATGATGATGATGATATAATAATAATAGTAACAATGATAATAATTTAACTCAATTCATTTATTTCAGTGCTAAACAACAGCATATAATCAATTACAGTTTGCACATTAAAAAAATAAAAGAGATAAACATAATACATATAACATAATAATAAAAGGAAGTAAACATAAAACTAAAAAAAAAAAAATACATATATAAATAAATAAAATAAATTTAAATTAATCAACTATGACATTTTAATTTAAGAATATTACAAAATTGCTTATAACTTAAATTAAATTGATTAGTATTTCTATAAATCTGATTGCATAAAGAGGGTAGCCTGAAGCAAAGAAGAAAATTTAAGGACATTGGAATGACAGGTTTGAATTATATACAGACAAATGCAGATGGAATATCACGTTCATAAGCCTTAATAATAATAATAATAATAATAATTTGAAAAGATATCAAAAGTGATAAACTGAAAGACTTGAAAAAAAAGTAAAATTAGTTTAAAAAAAAAAGTTTATAAAATGAACAACTAACTTCTCACTAACAATTAACTGTTTTTTTTGTGATTAACATTTAATTTATTCATCTTTTTGCTTAATAAACAGATGTTGATAGAATTATAGTAAATATCAATTACCTAAAGGGCAATTATTCAAATAGCTGAATAATTTATCATCTTTCCAATTCCTGTATGTGATTGGTATACTAGTTGTTGTAATAAAGTATTACTGCTAACACTAAATACTTTCATTTTTGATTATTTATTCAAATATATACAACAAGAATTTCATTTTATATTATTTACTCCTTATAAAGAAATTGACTGTAAGTAAAAAAAAATCATCAAAATATTTTGCCACATAAAAATATTTTTCTTGCTTTATCTTTCTTGTCACTATGTATTAAAGTGCATTTAAAACATTATTATCAAATGAAATATTAAAACAAGCACTCTCAGATTTAAAGTAAAATGACAGAGATTATTAATTTTATAAAATTATTGCATCTAACTTTAATATATTACATTTTTTATATTTATTTAAATCATATCATTTAATAATTAAAGCTACACCAAAACTCCCATTGCTTTATTTTGATTTAATTTTATTATCACTTAATCTTTTATCTTATTTAGGTAAATATTAATTTTATTTAGAGAAGATTTGCTTAGATATTTCAATTTTGGAACATATTGTAAGATCTAATTGAATTATGAATGCATATAATTGTTGAAATCCAAAATATTTTGGTTATTATTATTTTTATTATACTCTCTATATTTTACAATATAAAAATAATTTTATGCAATGATTATTTCATACTGGTATGATTATACAAACTTCTCTTGATCAAAATTAATTTACAAAATTGATATTTTATTATATTGCTTGAAGGTTACTTATCATATTAGTATTTTAATGTGAAAAAAACTGGCATGTAAAAGGCATAAACAATAACAATAAAATAAATGAATTAAATTAATTTTTCTAATATTATATGTTTTTATTTTTTTAATATTTATCTTTTATTTGTTTTTATAGATGATCTAAGTTATTAATTAAAATGCATATTGAGATCCATTAATTAATTTCTCAGGTGTCTATTAAAATGGTATATTTCCCATGTCATATAAGTTTCACTTATTTATCTCTACAGCCTCCATCTGTGCCAGGTTTAAACCTCTAAAGAGTACCTCTTAAGATGCCAACATGATTGTATATGCAGAGTTATGTATATATATGTAAACATCGATGTCTGTAATCTAATTGTTATAAATATATTACATCAATAGATTTATTTAAAAGTAATATATATAATTTAAAATATACTTTAATTCATTTAGAAATCAATTTGGATTTTCATATGTTTAAATCACATGTATATATGTAAATTCCACATATCACTATCTTATATATATATAACGTCTTATTATTCGATTACTTCATATATTTTCTAGATTTGTTTTAAAATATTTGTAAAGCAAAATCACACCATGCATACCTGTTTTAGCATAATGCGATGATGAAATCTAAAATTTGTTTAGATAATAAATGTTGTCAAAAATATATTTTGTCTTGTAAACAAGATTTAGCCAACTGTAATACTTTCTAAAAATCTTATGGAAAAAGTAAATGATCAAACCTTACAAAACATCCTGTTCAGAGGATAAAACAAAAGATAAAAGTTATTTTGGTAATTTAAGATATAAAATTTTCAAGCTGTTAATTGATTGTTTCACTCAAGAAATTTTTTTATTCAAATTATAAGTTGATCATGGGCATGTATAAATAGGCTAAGTTTTTCTAGACAAAAACTCTCTGTAAAATCCTTGAAGGATCTACCAACAGAATCCACACCAGTTTGAATCTTGACATGGCTGAGTAGGGCTGGCATGAGTTACTGTTTCCCAAGCCCAGGAAATGGTGATCTCCATCTCCATTCTATGTGCCAAGATGACACATAGTCATCATAACAGTTGAAGACATTCCTGTTAATAACCCACTGCATTGAAACCTCAACTGGAAGTATGCTGCCTATCCTCAGAACAAGAATTGCTACTGTACTCGCAACCAGAAAGTGTCATCAGACAAGCTGCCAATAAGAAGATTAGGTAATAATTCCTAAAATCATTGCAAAGAAGTCTAAAAATGAACTTTAACTCTTAAATTTCAAAGCTATAACTATTCTTAAATTTAAATGAACATTTGAAACTCATTTATAAAACTTTTATCTAAATTAAATATAAAGCCACTGATAAATACTCGCTTAATTCTCTATAATAAGAAATCTGTAAAATCTCTAGCACTATGTATATTAAAATGTAAAATTAATAATCATTTTGTTAATTAGAATCTATCTTTTACTTTTGGGCATGGTGATGCCTATGTAGTTTTATAAATTTTAGTTCATATGTGATCATATGCCAAACGTACCTTGAAACAGAGAGTATATTTAATTCTAATGATTGTGTATTGAAGATTTTATTATTTCCATCTTCAACTTAATAAATATAAATAATGCTTCTTTTAGCTTAACCTGACTTACTGTTTGAAATTATATTATTTAAGAATATTATCTGATCACCTTGTGACCATTATAATAATATAAATTGATTTAGATTAAGATTAGTTAAATATATTCTGGTTTGTGATATTATAATTATAAACTATGATCTTAAAAGTCATTTTATTGGATAGTGTAAGCCTAGCCATAAAAATATAGTATTAAGATATATTTTGTAATTTATAATTCAACTTAATCTCCTCAAATATGCCTTCCCCCCCCCTCATAGAATCTAATTGAGGATGCAAGTGAATTATCTATTAAATGGTATTATTAAGTCATTAATTCAACCCTTTTTATTACAGCATTGTAATTAGAAACCTAATTTTATGAACTGGCTTTGGTTGGCAACACAGATAGTAGCTGCCTGTTTAAGGCACAATTAATTAAATTTAACATATTTGTTATTTTGCCTTGGGTGCTGTGGGTGTGTATTTACAAAGTATGTATTCATACATAGTGTCTTGCTAATATTTATGGGCTAATAAAAGAGACTAGTCCATCTATTAGCTACTCTCATTATTGGGGAACATCAAGTCACATGTAGAGAGCATATTGTTTGGGTAAGGCTATCACATATAGAACTGGGCACAGGAACCCAGAACTTTTATTTATATAAGCCTATCCAAGTTTCAGACTTCATATTTCTTATTAATTCATTAGCAAGCCATTTGATTTTAAGATACCACACATCTTATATGTGAAATCCTGTGAATAATTGCCCATCTGCACCACCATCTTTTATAGCACTTAGTATGTGCCTATAGCAAATTATATATAGTGCTAATTTAGCCCATTCTTCTCTTGTAGAATATATTCAGAATTTATCTGAAGCCATGACAATCTCTTATTGATGGAGTCTGATTTGCATTTTTCTCAAGCTCCATATTATGCTAAAATGTTAATTAATTCCACTCAAATAGTTGCACTACTAGTGCTGTATTTGTTATTTATGTCTCTGGCTAACATTGTTATTAGTTGGAAAACCATGGTATAGAAATATTATTTGCATACTAATTAATCTTTCATAGGCATAATTTATTCACCATGCATGAAGTTATTAAACATGATGCAATGATATTATATACTGTACTACTCAAATGTATCTCATTCTATTGTAAGATGCACATATGTGTTAAATTGATGAAAGTTTTAGATCTTATCTAATTTTAACTACAAGTTTGGTGTTATCAACATGCTTATACTTGTTATTTCATTTTTGTCTTTCTTCAATATAACACCTTCCATTATATATTTAATGTGTATATCCTTATATATAGAATATAATAATGAAAATATAATAAAACAGAGCTCCATAAAAAAAAATAGTCATTGAGAAGAGCAATAAGTATTAAATAATACAAAAACTTGTCTAACGTAATAGCTGAATAGACATCAAGAAATAGTATATATACAATAATACATTAGCTTTTTAAAAAAATAAAAAGATATGGATGAATATAATGAATGCAGTCATTAACTGAATTTAATCTGTCATGTGACATTTTATTCCTTAGCTTGCTATCTAAATGTAAGATAAGTTTGCTAAAAAATCAATCACTTTATCTTCACTATCTATGAATGGCATGGATCAGTAAGAATTTGTTCTTGGAAATTAAGCTATTTTATCAACAAAATATTTTTAAGTCATATCAGATTCTCCCAGTTAATGCAAAAGAAAGCTTTAACAAAATCTTTGCTAAGCAACCTTCCACCCCTATATTTATGAATGGGTTCAAAATAAGCTTACTTTCTAAATTTATCAACATCAATTTGAAAGTGAACAATCTTTCAGTTCTCTAAAAGGAAATAACATTTGTTTAATAAAATTCAGATAAAATAAAAATGTATTACTCAAACTGAATCCATTGTTCAAAAATTCTAGGAAAGGTAATGATTCCGTCCTAAGTCATAGATTTTTCCAGAGATTTTCTTTTTTTAAAAAAAAAAAAAGATACGATAGAAATTGTACTCAATAATAACACCAACAACAAAAAAAAAAAACATTGGAAAAACTAATAACTAGATTAAGTAAGCAATAATAAGTTTGCCTAAAGTAATAAGTTTTCCAATTCTCTCTTTAGCAAACTTGTAAATCATATCTTTTTAAAATAAAATTTAATGTTTCTATATAGTTTAAGTAAAAAGAAAGGTAAACAAAATATCTATAATAACACAACACATATATATATATACATACAGCCTGACAACAAACACTATATATAGATGATTCTTAATTCTTTAAAACATTACTATACTTTTATATCGTATATGTATGTATACTTTAATTTACTTAATTATGTTAAGCATGCTTATTACTTGTAATAGATCCAATGTAGTAGGTGACAATGAAATATTTGTGTAATTTGATTCAGAATTTGTTAGTAATTTTTTTCTAAAAAAAAAAAAAAAAGTAATTTGATTATAAAATCAATGAGCATCTATATAATAAAGTCAATAGTTCTATCTTGATTTTTCTGACCCAATATTTTTTCTGTCATTTTTCTTCCTTATTTGAAAATAAAAACCAAATCTTTTGCTATATCATTAACCAAACACTTGCATTTATTGGTGAATATTGTCAAATATTGCTAGAAGAGACTCTTTGACATATATATAAAGGAGAATAATAGATGGACAATTGGAACCTTAAACTACATTCCAAGAGATTGTAAAAGACCCACAAAGAGACCACATGCGAGTGTGCGGGGATGAAGTGGAGAAGAAAAGCTAAAGATCAGAGAGGATGGATTGAACTTGGAGAGACCTTCATCCTGCAGTGGACTGATAATGGTTGACGACGATAATTATGATTGTCAAATGGATCATAGACTAATACAGTTCAAAAATAGATCAGTTCTAAACATATTTGAGAAAATATGATTTCGTTCTTTAGATGGATGTACTATTAATGCTAATAATCAATAACACTTAAATAGTAAAATTGCAATTTATGTTTCAAGATTATCATGTTATTATTGTAAAGATTGTATTGTCTATATTAGTAAATCTGTTTTTAAGTACCACAAAATGTCCTATTTGATTTTCTGTAGCATTCAGTGCTTGACAAAATAATAAAACGAAAGTAAAGATTTATAAAATATGTAGAGATTTAAAAAAATTTAATAACTGCAAAAGAAATAATTATTTCTGGATCTTGATTACTTTAGATCTCTTTTTATGATGATAATGACAATAATCAGATATTTCTTACATATTAATTCTTTTTAATCTTAATAATAAAAAGATTGAATATCCTGATAAGATATTTGGAGAAGTTTCAAAATATGATGGTGAATACAGAAATCAATCCAAATATACAATCTAATTCTATGAAGGTGTGTCATCTAATTTTAATGATGCTTCAATTACTTTGATTTATAAGATAAAAATATATAAAAGACTGCTGTAATTATTAAAGAATATCATTATTATTTATTGTTCCATATGGTTATAGTACAGTATTTTACAAAATAGAGTACTTGAATTGATCTAGTTCTGATATTTCATGCAATGTAACTTCTTATGAACTACTGAGCAAGAAATCATTCAATTATTGTATCATTATCTATTATAACAAAAATATAATTTGGTGACTAGGTTATTTCCAGTCATGGATAAATGATTATTAAAAATTCAATCTAGTTTTAGACAGTCAAGAAGCACAATAAACAGTATTTATGACAAGACAAATGCACAAAATGTTGTAAGCCAAGTTGTGAATTATATGATAATTTTATCTATTTATTTAAGGCATTAAGTAAATTAATTAAAAAGTTTTGTTGCAATGTTTGAAATTATATAATTGTTCATCAAAATTTAGTTCTTATTATGTCTTTTTACATGAAGGTGTGAGGAAAACTTGCACTATTGCTGATAAAAACTCTGAAACATAAAGATGTATTAATTCCATTGCTGTCTTTCAATTTACTGTTTTAATACTGGAGTATAATATATTGTTAAAAAGTGTAGAAAAAAAATGTAAAACAACTTTATCTTTTTATCACACTGTTGATATACTGCTTGATAAATTATTCCCTTTTGAAATACATGACCATTAAATAGATATAATGCCTGCCTTCATTATAAAAATATGACTAAAGACAGAATACAAAAGAAGAATTATAACTAAACAAGATATTCAAGTCATTCAAGAACAAAAGTTCACTACAATGAATTTAAAAAATTGGCATTGCAATATGACACAATGACAGATGAATTAGCATATAATATATATGAACATACTTGACTTTCACAAATTTTTTACTATGTATATTCATGTTAAAACTCAACTTATACTTTTTCTTTGTTTTTTTTCTTCTGGATTTTAAAATGATCATATTGATTTATAAGTAATAAAAATGAAGATGTCATTGATATATTGTAAGGCTAGTGAGATATATATTATAAAACACACATATCTGCATTACATATTTCATAATTTAAAAATATATGATCAAATTTATTAAAAAAACAAGAATAGTTAAAGAAATCATTAGTTAAGAAATATATTTTAAAATAAAAGTTTGTAAGAAATAAAATATTGTCATATATTTTTTTAAATAGAATAAAGCTAATTATTAACAGTTAGGGTGGGGAAAAGAATTATGAGGAAAAAAAGAGATTTATAAACTCACTCTCCTTTTTATAAATTAAAATAAGTTAAAAATAAATTTTACTGAAAAATCTAAAATAAAAAAATAATTAATTAGTGAAAAAAAACTTTTTGAATGCCAGTACGATTGCTGGCTGATAATGAAATTGAATTAATTTCAAACTATGTAAACTATATTATTAGCATAAATATGATGAGATAGTAGATTAATCTAGGAAAAAGATTGGATTATAGAAAAGTGTAAAAATTAATTTTAAAAAAGTTGGATTTAAATTATGATAAAAATTAAAGCTATGACAAGGAAAAGAACAATGGAAGAGAAAAAGTATAAAAGTCACAGCTATCTATTGTTAAGTGATTGATATTGATATTATTTCTTGAGATTCACTCTGAGATTTGTAGAAATTCAGTCAGACATCCAGATATTCAGAAATTTAAAGGCAGTAGTGAAATAGTCATTACTGCTGCAGATAACATCAATGCCAAAGCTGCAGAACTAGCAAGGTGCATTGCTAGAAAGCATAGGAATGATCAATTTGGGCTTCATGCCCCAAGTCCTCAGTAAAACCAACTGTCCCTACCTGAAACTAATGTTTGCAACTAATTCCTAAATAGTGAAATAGATGTCGCCACATACTCTTTCTGTTTCTTCCATTGTTGAGCTGAAGAATGGAAGACAAGCCCTGAACTCATTAAAGAAGACCAAAAGGCCAATCAGTTGGAAAGTGATGAAAACCAAACCAATGGAATTGTATCATCTTAATATCATAAAAAACCTAGATAAATATATTTTCAATAATAACTGTCTAGACCTTTTATTTTTAAATGAAATTATCTTTAAGAAAACTATCATAAAAGTTAGCTGGAAAGTAATCACTTATATATTTTTTTCTGTTTATAGCTTTATTATGTTATGTTAAAATGTGTGTACATAAATAATACTAATGGTTTTGTAATTATTATTTGGTCTATTCTCTCTCTCTCTCTTGTCACAACATCACCATTAATTTAAGGATGCAAATATGCAATGTGACAAGTTAAATGTGCTAGACCCCTGATTAAGAGTAGGAGCTAGCTTGAGATATTTCAGGTGCTGTATTGGTATGCCTGCTGTCCAAGCATGACAGCTATACACCATATGGTCAGCTGGCACCTGAGTTTGATTCTTAAAGTAAAGAAAATACTTTGGATAACAAGAGTTTGTCCCAAGTGATGCCATGGTCAGGAAATGTGGTTGTGGTTATAATTCATATAGCCTGATCTGGCCATGGGTATTGTTGATGGTTATGTTATCATTGGTATTCTCCCCACTGCTTGAAGTGCCAGTCTGCTCCCATAAATATTAAAGATATAATTGAATACACAGTAAATGATAATAAAATAAGGGTCTTATAATAAAGAATGAAATGATAAATAAAAAGATATTTTTAAATAACTAATGCTATGAATATAAGAAAAAGAAATATAAAGAAGAAATATGTATTGATATTGATAATAAGCTCATCAAAGCAAAAAGATATAAAATAATAATTACCAAGAAAGTTATGTATTAAGTATAAGTCAAGATAAATAAAGATGAAGTATTTGTTATTAAGCTTGATAAAATATGTATTAAAAATATAGTAAGCTGGTTAAAAGATTAAGGTATTTAGATGAAATTAGGATAACATAAAGTAAATATCGGAAGAACTCGGGCCAATATATATATATATGTTAATTGTTTATTATTTACTAATAGTATAAAATAACTATTTAATGGTCTGACACTATTAATGCCCAGTAATATCAGCAAAGAAAAATTTAATGAAAATGTAAGTAATCTGAAAAAATGTTGTTAAAAAAATGCTATTAATTATTTTACACTAAACATTTTTTAAAAGTGTCAATTACTTAAATTACTTAGTAAAAAAAAAAATTAAATATGATAAATCAAATATCTGTGAAGCATTCAGTTTCCCTAAACCAAGAATTAAATAAGAACGAAAATATCTACATAAATGCTAAAAAAAGTTTTTATGGAAATCTTTTCTTTTTTTTGCAGTTAATACAAAAATAAAATAGAATATGATCTGCAAAGCTAAATCTCATAAGAATAAAATAAAAGAACTACATAGAATAAGTTTCTATAACAAAACTTTAAAAAAATTAATACTTTATCTAAAAAATAGATATAGTGATTATCGAAAATTTATTAATAAAAATCTCCATCACATTTTAAACTTTCACATGAAAAAAAAACCTGTAATTATCTGCAGAGTTTATTTTTTTAAGATGATATTTGAGAATCTTCAAAAATTAAATTGTATATGCATGCCACTTTAAACATTCACAAGTAAGTTTTTAATAAACTGTTGTTTTTGATGATTCATTTTGTTACAAATATATATAAGAAGCTTGCATATTTTTAAATATATGCTATTTGTTAAAACAATTCCTTTTATTAATCTATAAATTTATTATCCTTGAATTTGTTTTAAAAACATGATGTTATCATTAGAGTTAAATGGGATAGGATTGTGAATTTATAAAATTGTTTTGGGATAAGAAAGTGAATATGGGAAAGATAATGGTCTGTATGAAATAGAGTGTATAAATGAACATGGATAAAAAAAAGGATAAATTATAAAGAACCCTCTGTTAATACTAAAAGCAAAGATTTGTTTTATAGATTGCTATTAAGTACTTACTATGGACATCTCCATAATGTTCAATTCTGTACCATCTATTAACTATTACTACTATTATTGTTCCTTTTTATATCATAAAGTCTTAACTGTTAATACTTGTTTAGCCAAAAACTTTCAATTAGCATTAGAAGACCTTAATTTGAAAAGTACTCCTAGACAATTGAGTTGCAATAGTCTCACATTATTTAATTCTTTTGTGGCTATTTATTCACCTAGATATAGCTCATATTCCATTTACTATGTTAAAAAAATATTTACAACTTTGGTTATCATGTTGTATCAACCTTTGTAAATTTATTCGATGTATATTTTGTAGATGATAGCTATTCTTGGAAATTGATTGTTAGTTTCTATATTTAAAAAAAAATGTTTGCAACTTTGGTTATAGTATTTGTATTTAACTATGTTTATTTTTATTTCTTTATTATTATTATTATTATTATTATTATTATTATTATTATTATTATTATTATTATTATTATTATTATTATTATTATTATTATTATTATTATTATTATTATTATTATTATTATTATTATTATTATTATTATTATTATTATTATTATTATTATTATTATTATTATTATTATTATTATTATTATTATTATTATTATTATTATTATTATTATTATTATTATTATTATTATTATTATTATTATTATTATTATTATTATTATTATTATTATTATTATTATTATTATTATTATTATTATTATTATTATTATTATTATTATTATTATTATTATTATTGTTGTTGTTGTTGTTGTTGTTGTTATTATTGTTATTATTATTATTATTATTATTATTATGTTTCAAAGGATAA